>NQII01003426.1:38465-137820 GCA_002778355.1 Clitarchus hookeri | reverse complement strand
CTCTCTCTCTCTCTCTCTCTCTCTCTCCCCCTCCCCTTTTTTTTGCATTTATGATATTAGTGGGATTTCTGTATGTTTTTCTTTACTTGTAACATTTTATTAAAAGTTTTTGTGATTTTTAAGTGTTATATGATTTCACTAACAAAGTATAGATACAATTAATTTTCACTCAGCAAATTATTAACCGTTTGGCTGAATTACCAAAAATTGTGTCATTTGGTGGGTGCTGGCCGATGTTTTGGCTTATTTTCTCCCTGTGCTGAATCCTTTTTTCAGCATGATTAATAATACATAATTAATTAACTACTGCGGCGCTGCTCTTTGTTTGTCTGGTGAAACTGACTGTTCGTGAACTGACTGTTCGTGACTGTGCCTACTTGACGATTGTATGTGAACTGGTTCATGTAAATGTTAAATAAAACTAAAGGGTAACAAATCCGAGACTTGACTTTATTTTATATTTATTTGGCGCCTTTTTTTTTAAGTTTAATGTCTTTACCGTTTGAGGGAACCGAGCTGTAATTTCCAGTCGCCACTTCTGAAGGCTGCCATGTTACAAACATGGCGACCCAGACGTGGGGCTACGTTACAACTTGTTAATGCTTCATGCTGTTGGCATTTGTATGTTTAAGGCGCACATATACTCTTAGTATTTATATTGCGCTACTTGCACACTGCAACGCTAAAGTTATGAAAAATGTAAAATTCTCCCTTTGTAATTTATACTGCCATTTCAAAAACTTTAACATCCAGTTTAAATCAACGTGTTTTCCGATAACCAAAACACACCATTTTTAGTTCTAATGTCTCATTTGATACTATTGAATGTTGTTTCGGCAAGCAATAAAATATGCCATCAAAACATAAAAAAATATTTTCAGCACAAACTATTGCAATCAATTGCTCAAACCAACTAGGATTTTTACTATTTCATGTTATAAATAATGTAATGTCATAAATAAACAAATGCTTTTTTTGAAAAGCATTTGTTTATTTTACAATTTGAAATAACTAGAGCTTTGTTCGCATGGTCAGTAGCTTCTGCAACTTCAGCACCCAAAGGTGTAGAGGGTGTAGCTTGGTACATGCTGATACGTTGGCGAGTGCAGAGGGTGTGAAAGTTGCCCTAGACCTAAACTGAAAAACTATTTGTTGTTAAATTTCCTACGATTAAATAGATTTAAAATATATTAATTCTGTGCATGCATTGTTATAAAATATATTGATCAAAATTGATTTAATATTCCATATTTTCGAATTGTGTATGTAAATTCAAAACTGGCATTTATATGTCACAAAACGATTTCCTTCTATCAAGTATTTGCAACCCTGTCAATCATGATCAAAATAATTACCACATCTGAAATACATGTTAAAGTTATCTGAAATTCATAATCTGTTTCTCCTGCCTATCCATATTTATTTTTCACCCTCTGCGCCATTTACCCCATCACCACGAGATAGTGTAGGCTGTAATTACACCCTACAGTAGAACAATCTAGTTGTAACATCCAAAATACAACTTCGGTAATAAGAGCACAAAGTTACTGGTTGGGTGTACAAGTTGTAAAGGTACAGTCCCCGTAAACAAAGCTTAAATAATATTTTGTAAAAATTTCAGTATTTCAAACCTTTCTGCTACAGCCTTTCCATTAGTTGCTTTTGCTTTTATTGAAAGTTTTTTTACATTCCATTTTATTTCACAAGTAATTTTAGAGATAAGAATTGATTATACTTATGAAAAGTTATATTATCTAATAAATTTTGGGAAATAAAATTTTAACCACCTAATTTTAATTTGTCAATAGTGTACGGAATATTAAATTTACAGAATTAAATTAACAAATTAAAAAACAGTGTGTATGCCCTTTTCTCGCACGTAGTAGCTGGCTTGTTTGCAGGTTCCTGGACTGTGCTGCGTTCTTCCACGAAGATATTCTGGAAGGTGTTGTTAGGATCTCTCGTATGATGCTGCACTACAAGTATCCTAAATACCTTGAGGATGGGTTTGAAGCTCTGATTGCCCGACCCCCAGTCATCTACAGCAGCGTTGCTTCACCACTGGGCATCCTGCAGCACATCTGCCGCCAGGTGTGGCCAGTTACTATTATAATAATGAATATTGACTGGTATTGTNACTGGGCATCCTGCAGCACATCTGCCGCCAGGTGTGGCCAGTTACTATTATAATAATGAATATTGACTGGTATTGTTGAATATTGTGCACAAACACCAGTTTTATGGTAGTCTTGTCGTTTTGCTAGTATTTAACAGGATCGTATAGCAGTGCTTAATATTGTTTTCAGCTATTAAATAATCTCTGAAAATGTATTTATTAAACATTGCTAAATGAGTTGATCAGAGCTCGGTTGCAGTGATGATGAAATGTGGGAACGTNACTGGGCATCCTGCAGCACATCTGCCGCCAGGTGTGGCCAGTTACTATTATAATAATGAATATTGACTGGTATTGTCTATTTGTTTTTGACTTTCTTGGTATGGCTTCATAGTTGAATATTGTGCACAAACACCAGTTTTATGGTAGTCTTGTCGTTTTGCTAGTATTTAACAGGATCGTATAGCAGTGCTTAAGATTGTTTTCAGCTATTAAATAATCTCGGAAAATGTATTTATTAAACATTGCTAAATGAGTTGATCAGAGCTCGGTTGCAGTGATGATGAAATGTGGGAACGTNGGAAAATGTATTTATTAAACATTGCTAAATGAGTTGATCAGAGCTCGGTTGCAGTGATGATGAAATGTGGGAACGTGCTAAATGTACAGTTCTCGGGATACTTGACGTGCAGTACATACGTTCTTTCAGCTGGGGCTCCCAATGTCGTGCGTGCGACCGGTGCCTTGCAACACCTTGTTTGGGTCGCAACAGAAGATGGACGTAGCTGCTCTGGAGAGGTTAATGGAGGAGGACAAACAGAACAGTCGGGTTCCTCTCATCGTGTTGGCCGACGCAGGTAATAGTTCCCTTTGCAGTAGAAAGATGTATTCTCTTCAGCTCTAGCCAAGTGAGTGTCTGCTTTGGTAGTATTTGCCAGGCTCTAACTCATATCATTTGAAATAATCTCTTCAAGATTTTGAGTTAAGCATGGGCAATGCTTAACTTAAACTAATGTTGTTCCTCTTCTATTTTAACAATTTGTTTAACACAATCTAGCATTATGCACAGACATTTTAACAGCTGTAGTTTTTCATGTCTAAAGCATATATTTTTAATGAATTGGTGTATAATACAGTGTAAATATACAGTAAATGAAAAGTTCCTGCTTGGGTCCATATGTTTAGGCGTACAGTTTTAACAGCATCATATAAGGAATGGCAGAAAAAAAAAATTTTAATTTTAAATTGCTTACAGCCTAAGTAACCAATATCTAAACTGGTTTTGTAATTGAAAAAAAAATTACTCGTAAAACTAAAATAGGAGAGCTTTATATTCTATACCCAATAAAGTGAACTTCCTGTCTACGGTTTTACACGGGTTTTCAGTAGATGATGGTTCTGGCATACATATCAATAAAATACCACTTCTAACCTTATTAGACTTATTGTTGACTATAATGAGAGGTGTAAATTATTTGTGATTTACTTTTAACTAATAAACAGAATAAAAATGGGAATTAAAAAAAAAATATTACTTTCGTGTAGGGATGTCACAATACCAATTTTTCTCGATTCCGATTCTCGATACCTATGCAGAAAATCTACCTCGAGTCCAATTACAATTCCAAGATGATTTTGTCAATAATATCTGTTGAACTAAAAAAAAAAACATAAACATTTACTTACTAAGAATAGAAACATGAAAAAAACAAAAAATATGAACCAAAAACTTACAGACTAGAATGTAATTATAATATACAGTAATACTATAAAAAAAATTTTACAATGAAATTTTGCCTTTATTTGGGAGAACAGTTTTACAAGTTTTTGTTCAAAAAGACCAACATTTTCAGTCTCTCAGGGTCCAACCTATTAAGTTTACTATCACTAGAGACACCTGTTTTTGCGGCACGTGAAATCGCGAAATACACAGTTTCTCGCAAAAAATAACATACCTCCCGAAAAACAACAAAATAATCATCCTGGACACGTAAAATGTAAACATGTTGGAGTTCGGCTATAGATGCTGAACATGAAAGAATTTTGCTGCTGTACAAGACATATACGTAGTTCACGCGCCCGCCGCCGTGTCACATGTGCGCATTGATAGACGCCATGTTTGTACAGAATCGTGACTTAACAATATTCACAGGAATACAAAAATTCAGTGTGACCTACACGTGAAATATTAATTATCCCTAATTTTTCATCAAAAATTTCTGTTGGGCCTGTACACGCACGCAGCTTATACACTTCAAAAAGGTACATTTCTGTTGTGATCCACATGTTTAAGACACTAATTCAATAAATACATTCAATATGTAGTCGGAATCGGAAAATCGACACAATCAGTGTTTCGAAAACATCGCCGCTGAAGCGATATCGCTATGTTACGGAAATAAACTGATCTTGGTGACAAACTAATTTTGTTTGCATTTCGTCCCTTTTTATGTATGTTCACAAGCCATTGTTGATGATGTGCATAAACTAGAAATAAAGTATTTCAACATTGTATCAATAACATCAGATTCTGCACGTTACATGACCAAGTGTATCGGGGCAATACAAATTCTTGTTTCTGAAAAGTTGGTGCATACACAGTGCTGCGAGCATAAACTTAATCTATTAGGGAATACATGGTCTGTAGTTCCACAATGTAGTGACCTGAAAAAAATGTTAGAGTTGCTAAAAGATGGGCGGTTTTTTTTTTAAGAAAACATCAGATGCACTTTCAAAGCTTTCCAAACAGTCAATCACATTTGACTTCACAGTCAAAATTGGTCAGTGAGAGGAGTCTCAAAAAATTAAATGATTTAATTTAGTCTCACATTGGTAGGGAATTCATCAAATGTCTTCGTAAACTATTTGATCCAAGAAATATTCTAAAATTGTCTTTAAAAAACCATGTAATATGTGATGCAATGAAAAAAGTACCTATCTTGTGTGAGCTTTCATCTGAGAGTTTGCAACTATATCTGTTGTTCAGGGATTCTGCAGTTAACGTGTTTCAAAATGATCAAGATGTCGATTGCGTTAAATTGTTGCTTTCGCTGAAGTGTGATTTTTCTGACTTTGTTAATGCTGCAGGGAAATCAGTATGGAGTCCAGTCAGCAATGTAGACACTGAAAGGAGTTTCTCAATGTATGGGAATATAATGACTGACAGAAGGACAAACCTTAAGCCAAGCAATATAGAATTAATGACAGTGCTTGCGTTTTCTGATTAAATGTTTGGTATTTTATTTTTGTGCCATCACCAAAGTAGCCAAAATTTTGTTGCAATATGAAATATGTGCGAGCGCTAGAATTTTTTAACCAAATATATATAATTTTATTTTTCTGATATTACCAAACCATTTTTTTCTCAGGCAAATTTTGGCAAAATTTTTGACGAAATTAATTTAAAATTGACGAAAAATGCACCAAAATCAACTAAAAAAATTGATGAAATCTATCATATTTATTACCACAAACAAATGTCTCTAACTATCACATATTACACCAATTTTGCTGAACAGTGTTTCCGAAAACACTGTTGCAGGAGGAATAGCCAAAAATTGTTTTGTTAATTTTCTTAGTCTTGGATGAAACTGATTTGTTTTCCAGTATTCAAGAGCATGGATATCTGCAGATATACTCTGTCTCATATAAGTTTGCCGGATTCTGACAGGTCTGCGAAAGTAGCGCCACTGTTTACATCTGATTATGTATCCTTCTGCCATCAGCTGATCGGCCATATGGCAACGATGTTGTTTATTTTCATTCTCTCATTGTCAATGTACTGCTCGGGGGACGTTTTAGGCAAACTTGCTACTAAGAAATACGTAGTTGCGATTGTAGTAATAGTAATGTGTACATAAATCATTAATCAGTAAATTGTTATGTTAAAGGGCAAAAATATGAATAATTAATTTAAAATTTAGTAACTAAAAAAAAAAATGTATTAAAATGATTAATTAGTAAAGTTATGTTATATGTCAAAAACATAAATCACTAATTATAAATTTATTAACTACCAAAAAAAATGTGCATGCAGCTAAAGAAACCACTTTAAGCATTGAGGTCTCAAACATCAGTCTTTCAGTATGTTTTCTATATTGACCATTCTCTTAGTAATATGAACTTTATAAAAACCATATTTCACTGGGTGGGTGGGTGAACTTGCTTACTGCTATAACCCAAAGATCATACATACATACATAGTAAAGCCCTCTTAAGAGGTTTGAAAAAAATACTGCTAATTTTTGCAAACTAAACAGGAAAGCTTGTTAAATGATAAAATTGGATATTAGTAATACACAAAGTTTTACTGTATTTTGGAACTTCCAGCATGCTTACACAGTGAAATTGATATGTAATGAATCTTCACTCACCTGTACTTACTTTGCATTTGAAGCACAACAGGGAAATACCACAAGTATCCTTCAGAATCACTGCAAGTGGCAAACATTCTGTCGAATATGCAACTGTGAGACTTCTAGTTCTGTCACCAGCAATTAACTTCTTAGTAGAAAGGAATGTAAATTCTACGATATACTCCATTTTAAGTGTACATCTAGGCACCTCGTACACGCAGTTTGAAAATAGGGAAATATAACAGATGATATAGTGCAGCATATTCTCTTCAAACCAACACCAACCCAAGTGAAATGTGATTTAATTCACATAAACTAACTTTAACCGAACCTGACAATGCAGTAAAATATTGCATCATGTTAATTACATTACTTTAACTTTTTCAGCATGGAATAACTACTTGATTTTGAAATTGCTAACTTTACATAAACAACATATATTGAATTTATTTTAAATTTCACTAAAATATTTTAAAATAATACAGGTCTTGGCTAATTTAACACTGTCAAAATATGAAGAGAATATTGTCATAAAAAACACTAACTTATTCATGTCTGGAAAAATAAGATACCTACTTTGTAGACATGTGTCTCGTTTGTCACAATACCTCCAAGGTTGAACAGACTTGCCTACTTGTAATGAGTGTGTACTTATGTTTTTTTATGTGCTGTGGTATATTTGTGCTTCTGTGATAACAGCATGTTATTTATCCTTTATTAAAATTACTGCACATTAAAATATCAGTAAACAACTTTGCTGCCCAATCTACATCTACTAGCCATCAAAAATCAACACCTCTTACACGAAAAGTAAACAAAAGATGTCCAATGAAACGAAAAACAGTTTTAACTCTGGATGCAATACTCTTGTAATTTTCCAAGCAAAATTTGTTAGAAAATGTGATATAATGGATTTCCAGTGGTGAATGGCAGCTATCATTCTCAGTGTTGGTGATGGTGAAGTAAGATGAGATGGAGCAGTTGTGGAGTGCGAAACTATGAGTACCCTGAGTAAACCCAATGGCTATGCTGATAAGGCTTTCCAGATGCTAACGTCCAGATTGACCTTGCGAACCTGCCGGACTTGTCATTAACCATTGCTGAAATTGCAGCAAGCATTAATTATAAGAAATTTACTTTTTTAAATACATTTACAGTGGAACCGCGTTATTGCGAGTATGGCCGATAGCGTCACGTCCGCTATTGCGATAGTTTTTAAATGCACCGTCATTTTCCCTATCATTTGAAAGGTAATTACTTCGTTTATAATGCAAATCAGTTAATGAAGCCTTTTGCTATAGCAATAGGAACATTTGTAAACTCGTATTATTAAAATTTTTAAACACGTATTGCAAGTGGCATTCACCCACTTGCCATGCCCTAGCCAGTCTTCATTAGCCACTCGCTTCATGTCATCGCGTCATCGGTGGTTTGAGAATGGTGTTGTGGGGATAAGAAAGAGGGTATAATAAGGGGAGAGGTAGGAATGGAAGTAGAGCTAGTCGTTAAAAGGGTGGGCGGTCGTAAAAAAGGGTGGGTGGCCTGCTTCCTTTTTTTTTTGCCCGTACTGGAATGTCAACCCTAAAAAAACCGTTGTGTCGCCTCTTCCCTTCTCCACTACTTGAGAGGTTTACTATCCTCTGCCATATGCGGAAACAAAGAAGGCTTGGAGGAATTGATCGAACAGTAACATGAAAAAGAAAAGGGAGTGGAGGGGAAAGGTACACATGTGGAAGCTTTGCTTTGTGGCGAGACAGGTTGCAAGCTTTGAGGATGCACGTGACTGACTGCCGTGGAAGGTGGTATGGTGCTGCGACCTACACTTAACCTTGACGTGAGGACTAAACACAGTTATGTAGTTTCTGCGCGCAGTTCAGTTACATTACTGATTGTTAACTGTTTTAAGGACACAAAGTGAAACGCTGCAAGCTAAGATAGGAGTGATGAGGTACAGGAGAAGAATGGAAGCGGACAGAGGGGCGAGAAACAGGTTGCTGAAAGAGATGATGATAAGGGGGGGGGAGACAGGAGAAGATCTAATAAGGGGATCGAAGGGAGGTGAAAGTGAGTAGTGCAGAGGGGTGAGACACGAGTCATGGTTGTAGGCGGCAGAGGGAAGTAGGGAGCGAAGTTTTCAGTGTTCTCCAGGCTTTGTGTGAGAGAGAGAGGGGGAGAGAGCGACAATGAGTGTAGTAGCGCGCTGATTGGTAGGCAACTAACTCCCTCCCACCACACCTAATATTTGGTGGAGGGGTTAGAAGAATGGAGGAGGAAACAACGTCGCGTCTTCTGGTCGTTACATAATGCCGCTGTCAGACATAGATTTTTTTGTACTAACTTGTCACTGCATAGTTTATGGCATTCTTTAAACACAGGATCTACAAGGGCAAATACAATAACAAAATTACGGGTCACTCTAAATTTTGTTATAACGATAACTCGCTATAGCGATAATTTATTTTGCCATTGTCAACTATCGCTATAATGCGGTTCCACTGTATATAGAAGGACAGGAATTCAAGTAGTAACAGTCTAGTACTTGTCAAAAGGTATACACGCAAAGAAGGACCACACATTTTTCACACGGTTGCGCAATCGCAACATTTTGCTGGCTTAGCCAGTTTCATCCGGTGGAAAGGTGTAGGACAACACATCTCTGTTTTTTTGTTCCTGCTACAGGCCAGAACTGAGATGCTGGGAATTAGCCACATCAATCTATAACTAAATCCAGGCAGCCCTCGGACCTCAACATAAGATAATCACAGCTTCAAACCACACTCATCAGCTGTACCGGTAAATTTTCTTTTTCAAAACTTGTGAAAATATAGTACCCGAACACTTTTAATATTAAAATTAATTGGTACCGCATCACTCAACTGCAGCCACGTAATTAACAGCATGAGCGTGGGTTATTAATAGCAGAGGCACGCAGCTGGCGGCAACTACTCAATATTTGACTTTGAACTGGTGGCTACACGGTTAAGCTGCAACCCAATTAAGCCACCCCTGGTAAATCAGGAGTTGAATGAGTGAGTGAGTGATTAAGTGATTGAGAGAGAGAGAGAGATTGAGAGAGAGAGAGAGAGAGAGAGAGAGAGAGAGAGAGAGAGAGAGAGAGAGAGAGAGAGAGTGCATGCATGCTTGTGTGCGTGCGTGCATGTGTGTGTGTGGGCGCCCGCGTGTGTGAATTTCAAGTGGAACACGATCCAGTTGAGATCAGTGTACATAGTTTGTTTTCTAATTTAATCAAACATTAACCTAAATCTTTTACTTAGATTAGGCATGGAAATATTATACACAAGTAAATAATAAATTAACCAACCATCAGCACATGTAGTGTTGTCGGTGGTGAACCCAAGCAATTTGCAGATTTAGTACTTACAAGGAAGAGATCATGCGAGCCACTGGTACAGTAACACATCATCAGTAATCAATTGTGAATCCAAAGACTACCTGTTTACAAATATGAATTTTGAAGCAGATGTTGAAAGGATCATAAATTACTTATCATTAATTTTAAGTACATCCCTATTTCAGGCAACATAACGATACTGAAGCTGCAAAAACAAACCATTCCAGCTTATCTGCAACAAATGTAATACCAATGCACGTAATTTAGGAAGCCCATCATCTGGTAGAATCACAGGCGTTACCTCAAATTTCCAAAAGCACAAATTTGTACAAATTATATTGTGTATCAATTGAGGAGGGAGGGGAACTGAAAAACTTTATCTACTGAAGGAGACACACCATATTTAACAGACCTACACTGAATAAAATATCAACGGCTGCAATAGACCATAACTAAGTTAAAATGTTATGGTACCACTGAAATAAAGTTGCAAAATCAGTACCACTTCAACAAGAAGTTATGGGTGCTGTCAACACAGTTTCAATAACGAGAAACCTCTCTAGTAGCCCTTTCGCACAGTCAGTCATCTTAATGCTGTAAAAGTTTGGTATTTTGTAACACCTGCACAGAAAATAAGCAACAATCATTATTGCACGTGCACAATACCTAATAAATGCAAAGGAAGTTGACGCGTGATGGATTAGGAGTATTAGAGCGGCGCTGTCACACCAACCAACCCCCCTCCCCCGCCAGTTTAAACCAGTGTAGAGAGACACGTGTCGGTCGTAAACACAGCAGAGAAAGGTCAAGCAGAGGTAGAAACGCGCTTCCAAGCCTTACACGTGTCGCTGTTGCTTAGGCCTCCCACCCACCTTCACCCCTCCCCCTAGCAAGCCCGTGAGATTTGTTGAACTCCGAGAAACCATGAGATAGTCAAGCGTAAGTCAGAAAACACGCACCGAGAAACAGCTGACAAGCTGGAAAGTGGTGCCGAGAACACCCCTTCCCCTTTAGCTAACCACGGGACAATGTGGACACGCACCGCAGAGGAATAAGCTGACAAGCTTTGAAAGGACACCACCACCCCCTCCCCCGAACCTTCAGGGAACCATGGCACGTTTTTGAAGTGCATGGTTCTACTTCCTCCCACTTCCCCTCTGGTCCCATCAAGGAGACACGTGCCGACAATTAGGGAGGGAGGCTAGAAAGGATATAAGCCTCTTTGCGGGAAGGGTGGGTACAGTTAATTATTACAGCACAGAGAGAGCAGTACGTCAGTAGAGCCGGAGAGAGAGAGAGAGAGAGAGAGAGAGAGAGAGTGTCTTGCCGCACGCACTCCTGCACCCTACCCTTGCCTGCCCGGCAACAACCGTCCGAGCTGGCAGGCTACGCACGGCGCAGATGTTCCGCAATTTAAACACAGTGTTGAGGCATTTTGACATAAATACAAAAGTTTTATTTACACGGGATGCTGCGCTGTTGCTACTTTTCAGCATGTGGAGGCCAGGCGGCGCGGCAACGATAACATTCAGGGGCAAATTTATTAGCTTGACGTTGTCATAGTTTGCTGTTGCCGCACTAGCACGATGAGGCCCGCAATATTTACGGGAATACAAAAATTCAGTGCGGCCTATACTTGAAATATTAAGTATCCCTCATTTTTCATCAAAAACTTCTGGTGCAGTCTATACATGCCAAAATACGGTACATGTACACTAACACGTTAGAACACTAAATTCTGAAAGTCACACCACTAAAACCAACAGCATGTGTCGCACGTTGCCATTGGTCACTCACTTGTGTCATTATGCACCTTGTTTACTAGCTAACGGGCATGTACAGTCTGGTGTGAGCAACAAAAGACTCTTGCGAGCGCTGGAAAGTTATGGCACAAATTTGCGACGTTTGAATTTTTTTTGGAAAATTAGTTCCGGATAAGGGGAGTTCCGTTTGAGGGAATTCCGGGTAAGGTGTGCTCTATTGTACTATGCTAAAATAACTATTGGCCGCCATTTTGAAAATAATAGAGTGATTTTCTTAAAACTTACTTTCCTACATCTACTGCTGAAGGACTGGTTGTTTGCCAAATTTGGTAGGAATCTGTCAATTGTTTCTCTTTTTATGACATAACTTTATAATTGCATGTGGCACTATCTTACAAGATGACTTATAAAAGTTGTTAATTTTGGCATGTATGATGCTTGTAATAGATATGTCAGCATTCGAAATTTGGTCAAAAGTTGGTTTGAACGGTATAGTAACTGTATTAAGTAAACAAAAAAAAATACATGGCCGCCATTTTGAAAATAAGTTTATCATCAATTTCAATTGCATACGTTTACGGGCCTACTATAGTATTACTTATGTGCCAAATTTGGCATGAATTGTTTGAGTAGTTTTTGAGATAAAACTTAAAAGGTTTATTTCTTCATGTGGTGCTATCTTCCAGAATGGCTGAGAAACATCAATATCTATCTCAAAATGCAATGCTTACACAATGCTCTGTCAACATACAATATTTGTTTTAATCGGTTGAATGGTTCCAGAGAAATGGTATGTCATCCCAAATTATTAAATTGCCTCCATTTTAAAAGTGCCCATCATGGTTGAGAACTATACAAGTCAGATGTCCTTCTTAGCTACTGTTTGTGTACCACGTTTCGTGAAATTTATTGATATGTTAAAAAATTGAAAGGGGCACACACATATGCACACATGTACATTCACGCACCCAGATGCACAAACATGAAAGTGATCCCACAAGCCTTTCTTTCCTTTAGAAAGTATGCTAAAAATTACAAGAGAACTCAATAGATTCAAAATTAACTCCCGTCACAGAATTAATTTTTAACATGAAGATGTTACTATTAATTTGTAAACACGAAAGAACTTTGTTCACCATAGAGGGGAAACTTCACATGTATACTTGTCTTGAAATAATATATTAAACTGATATACCAAATTGACATTCATGGAGTACTTTATAATCTCAAGAACATGTTGGAAAGTATTTTATAACTGAAATACATATTCAATTGCTTGCTGACAAGTGATGCATGCAGACTTGATCTCCATCCAGACTTCAACATCTGGGAAAAAACTACAAACTTTGTTTGAAAAATCAGTTGAAGTTGAGCATCTTTTTCACTGATTCTTTCATTTCCTAGATGCATTGTACTGGTGGTGAAAGTGCATTGTTACACAGGAAAACTTTCAGTGTTCACAAAGGCAAGACATAAGTTATATATACTGAAGAATAACTCAGAACTACCACCAACATTTTATGTTTGTCAAATCGGTGGAAAATTATTTGCAGTTCCTACATTTGCAGAACTGCCGATTCGGTCAACATCTGCAAATTTTGCAGAAGCCAATTCAAATTGACACAGCTCTACTAGCTTGTAAAGAACAAAATGCATTTGTGTACATTGCACAAGAAGGAAATGTAAGTATAAGCAAGTATCATGGACTTTAGAGTTTCATGCTGTTGCAGCAGCAAACTTGAGTCCGAGGACTCGTTCCACGTGCTCCATGCGGTAAGCACGTTTGGTATATGCTGTTTTACATGAGGAATATGGTTTGTTGTGAGAACCAAACGAGCAGGAATGTATTCAAAGAACCACTAACATTTCAATTGCATGTTCCAACTTGGAAACAATAATTGCACAAAATAGTACCAGCAGCATGTCAGAGCAAGCACATGGCTTCATGAGTTCCTATCCAGAAACTACGCAGTTTTTATTTTGTTTTACACACAGCAGATGTTGCACGTGCATAACAGAAATTCATGACTCGGAAACAAAAAAAAATATTATCCCATGTAATAAAATACTCCGTACAACAAAGTATAAATTTGGTCCTGTCAAAAGTCCATAGTAACAATGCATTTTTAACCACTGTGTACCAAAATACACTCATGAGCACACTGAAAANGTCCTGTCAAAAGTCCATAGTAACAATGCATTTTTAACCACTGTGTACCAAAATACACTCATGAGCACACTGAAAACAATCCTCTACAAAGAAGTTAATGTGCTGCTCAAAATGTAAACAAAACCATCAAACTTGGTCATAGATGGTTTGATAAACAGTAGTGCATGCACCATGATACTCGGTGTGTGCGCGGCATTACTAGGGCCGCTACTATTTTATATTGTTTACGCACTATCAATTCTGGCCCATAGCAAACATTTTTCATTACGTGTAATTTACAGTGTGTTATTTTTATCCTTGGTAGGGAAAAAAAAACATACTGGGTACCCGGCCTGCCTGCGGTAAGGTAAAAAAAGCAGTCATGTTTCTTTCCTAATAATATACCGCTGCTGGCTGAAGGGTAAGTTAACAAATGAGAGGTAGTAAGAGGGATACAGACAGACAACAGAAGCAGGCTGAGCTTTCCCTCTGTTTATTTTTAGTTCTTGCTTCTGCGGGAGATGGGGGCAGCCTGCAGCTAGTGATGACAGTTATAACACAATAACTAAGACTAGGGATGGCAAAATATTAATTTTTCTCAATTCAAATTCTTTATTCCAATTCCAAAACCTTTTACTCCATTCCACCATGATTGCGATACCATAAATTACAGTTTTAAAATATTTGGTGGTGGTGAAGAGGAAAAAAAATTTCTTCAAACAAGGCTGCTACAACTTGCATATCATTTTTAGGTTATACGAACCTTGAAAAAAGATTTTACTACATAACTTGAAAGTATTTATTCACGTTTCCCACCATAAAAACCAGTTTGGTTGTAATAATGTATTCACCTTTTAGATCTGATGATGCTGTTCAGGTTAACGTAACGTTTGGTTGTGCCAGACCAATATTGTACATGTTATGTGTAGTGCGGTTGGTGTTGCCATTTGTGTGTTTAAGATACACGTATGTTCTTTATATTTTAGTGTAATACTTGCACACTGCAATGTTAATGATATGAGACATTTTAAATTCTCTCTTTGTAAGTTACACTGCACTACCAAAAATTGTAATATCCAGTTAAATAAATCAATGCTTGTTCTGATAACCAAAACAAATGCCATTTTAAGCAGTTTTAACGTCTTATTCGATACTGGTTAAAGTTGTTCCGACTAGAGATTGATCATTGAACATTCTAAAAAACAATTCAGCATAAACAACCACAATTGATTACTCAAACCAAGTATGTTTTTTTTGCTTCAATGTCAATGTTTCACAACTATTATGTTTTTTTGCAAAGTGTTTGATTATTGCACAATTCCAAATAACTAAAGTAAATTGTGTAAAAATTTTGCAATTTCACGCTGCAAAAAAAGTGTCTATAGCTATGGTTAAAGCGAACTGCATTTTCTGATGAACGTTAAAAATTGAGGTAGTCAGACATTTGATTCTGAAGTGTATCATAATGTAAGGGAATCAGTGGTATCGAGGAATGACAGAATTGAATTTGACATCCCTAAGTACTATTTCTTCTGTGGTCACGAAATCCTGGCTGTAAGGCACTAGTGTCACTTGGTATGGAATTCAATGCAGCGTTCACACTTTTAAATGCAAAGATTAATTTTTGTGCAGTCTAATATAGGCAAATTATTTAACTTATAAAATCATCAAGTAGTTAGCTTGCAGCACGGTTACCTTTTTTTCTCTGCAATGACCTTCAATTTGGAACCTATCTGCCATGTGGCTGTTTCAGTTTCCTGTTTTATGCAATGCAGTGAACCAATAAAAAAAAATTATAACTTGTCAATGAATCATATGAAAACAAAACTCCACTCAGAGCTTCTCTAGCATCCTCTCTTACACAAAATATACAACCTAACAGTCTGTTCCCTTATCTCCCCATCACTGACATTTTCCTCAGTCCTGGTTTAATGGCCTTAGCCTTTGTGAAATGATGACCAGCAATCACTTGCTGACATGCCACTTTCTTTGTTTTCTCAGCTTTTCATGATGGGGCTTGAACAAGAAACATTTTTTTGTTTCTCTCTGTGGAGTTATGGAATCAGAGGAATGTTGCCAAGGCAATGGTGCACATGAAAGAAAATAAAAATTTGTACATTGTTTTCAGTGAATGACAATAGCTACCCATAAATATGCTCCCCTCCTTCCTCCAATCCTCTTGCAGCCACAGTTTGAAATGCTGTCCACCAGTGTTTCATTTTATTTGTCCAATTTTTGGCTAGTATATTTACTGCTTAACGATATGAAGTTTGCTATTGTTGCAATGTTGTTTTAAATAATTGCACTGTGGGATTGACCTCAAAATGCATAATGCAGTTTTAAGTTCTTTGACTAACGATGTTAGTCATTTAATATAAACAAATGAGTTATTTCATTTTTGGAATTTTTATTAATACATACTATGTAGAGCTTTATTTTTTTGTTTCTTCATGTAAAGTCTAAAGAAATGCATTTTATTCACTTACATAATCCGTTCAGTATGATCTGTGNTGTTTCTTCATGTAAAGTCTAAAGAAATGCATTTTATTCACTTACATAATCCGTTCAGTATGATCTGTGAAAAAAATAAATTCTAGTTTATCAATTGAGCACCATTTATGGGAACCTCCATAGAAAAGACAACCTTACAACCAACACACACTATATGTATTGGTCCCTTCAGTTTTGTTATACAATAAGTTTTACTGGAAAAGTTACAGATGAAAAATAGAATTTACAAAAAATACTGTTGGTGTACATTTACTATTTTAGCTGTTTATTTTGTTTGGTCCCTGAGGCTTAGTGACTGTATTTGAAGAGTGTATAAATCAATAAATGCATGGGTTACGGGAAGGGGATCAAGGGAATGCAGAACAGAATCCCTTTATGATATGAGAGGCAAGTATGCCACACAGTTGGTGTTGCAACGCTCACACAACCATCATGTTTGACAACTTACTAGTTAAGGTTGATTATATTATGTTCCTTACATTTTATTCCTGTGGACCAGCAAATGTGGTGTTTGTTCTTTAAATGATTTTTACTACAGTTTCTTCAAGTTTTTGTTGTGATTTTTAAGGTTTTTTTTTTATGTTTAAAAAATAATTTTTTTAGACTTGTTTGGAGGTACCCCTAATTTACTTCACTAAAATCTGNGTCCTGCCAAAAGTCCATAGTAACAATGCATTTTTAACCACTGTGTACCAAAATACACTCATGAGCACACTGAAAAAAATCCTCTACAAAGAAGTTAATGTGCTGCTCAAAATGTAAACAAAACCATCACACTTGGTCATAGATGGTTTGATAAACAGTAGTGCGTGCACCATGATACTCGGTGTGTGCGCGGCATTACTAGGGCCGCTACTATTTTATATTGTTTACGCACTATCAATTCTGGCCCATAGCAAACATTTTTCATTACGTGTAATTTACAGTGTGTTATTTTTATCCTTGGTAGGGAAAAAAAAACATACTGGGTACCCGGCCTGCCTGCGGTAAGGTAAAAAAAGCAGTCATGTTTCTTTCCTAATAATATACCGCTGCTGGCTGAAGGGTAAGTTAACAAATGAGAGGTAGTAAGAGGGATACAGACAGACAACAGAAGCAGGCTGAGCTTTCCCTCTGTTTATTTTTAGTTCTTGCTTCTGCGGGAGATGGGGGCAGCCTGCAGCTAGTGATGACAGTTATAACACAATAACTAAGACTAGGGATGGCAAAATGTTAATTTTTCTCAATTCCAATTCTTTATTCCAATTCCAAAACCTTTTACTCGATTCCACCATGATTGCGATACCATAAATTACAGTTTTAAAATATTTGGTGGTGGTGAAGAGGAAAAAAAATTTCTTCAAACAAGGCTGCTACAACTTGCATATCATTTTTAGGTTATACGAACCTTCAAAAAAGATTTTACTACATAACTTGAAAGTATTTATTCACGTTTCCCACCATAAAAACCAGTTTGGTTGTAATAATGTATTCATCCTTTTAGATCTGATGATGCTGTTCAGGTTAACGTAACGTTTGGTTGTGCCAGACCAATATTGTACATGTTATGTGTAGTGCGGTTGGTGTTGCCATTTGTGTGTTTAAGATACACGTATGTTCTTTCTATTTTACTGTAATACTTGCACACTGCAATGTTAATGATATGAAACGTGTTAAATTCTCTCTTCGTAAGTTACACTGCACTACCAAAAATTGTAATATCCAGTTAAATAAATCAATGCTTGTTCTGATAACCGAAACAAATGCCATTTTAAGCTGTTTTAACGTCTTATTCGATACTAGTTAAAGTTGTTCCGACTAGAGATTGATCATTGAACATTCTAAAAAACGATTCAGCACAAACAACCACAATTGATTACTCAAACCAAGTATGTTTTTTTTGCTTCAATGTCAATCTTACACAACTATTATGTTTTTTTTGCAAAGTGTTTGATTATTGCACAATTCCAAATAACTAAAGCAAATTATGTAAAAATTTTGCAATTTCACGCTGCAAAAAAAGTGTGTATAGCTATGGTTAAAGCGAACTGCATTTTCTGATGAACGTTAAAAATTGAGGTAGTCAGACATTTGATTCTGAAGTGTATCATGATGTAAGGGAATCAGTGGTATCGAGGAATGACAGAATTGAATTTGACATCCCTAAGTACTATTTCTTCTGTGGTTACGAAATCCTGGCTGTAAGGCACTAGTGTCACTTGGTATGGAATTCAATGCAGCGTTCACACTTTTAAATGCAAAGATTAATTTTTGTGCAGTCTAATATAGGCAAATTATTTAACTGATAAAATCATCAAGTAGTTAGCTTGCAGCACAGTTACCTTTTTTCTCTGCAATGACCTTCAATTTGGAACCTATCTGCCATGTGGCTGTTTCAGTTTCCTGTTTTATGCAATGCAGTGAACCAATAAAAAAAAATTATAACTTGTCAATGAATCATATGAAAACAAAACTCCACTCAGAGCTTCTCTAGCATCCTCTCTTACACAAAATATACAACCTAACAGTCTGTTCCCTTATCTCCCCATCACTGACATTTTCCTCAGTCCTGGTTTAATGGCCTTAGCCTTTGTGAAATGATGACCAGCAATCACTTGCTGACATGCCACTTTCTTTGTTTTCTCAGCTTTTCATGATGGGGCTTGAACAAGAAACATTTTTTTTGTTTCTCTCTGTTGGGGTTATGGAATCAGAGGAATGTTGCCAAGGCAATGGTGGACATGAAAGAAAATAAAAATTTGTACATTGTTTTCAGTGAATGACAATAGCTACCCATAAATATGCTCCCCTCCTTCCTCCAATCCTCTTGCAGCCACAGTTTGAAATGCTGTCCACCAGTGTTTCATTTTATTTGTCCAATTTTTGGCTAGTATATTTACTGCTTAACGATATGAAGTTTGCTATTGTTGCAATGTTGTTTTAAATAATTGCACTGTGGGATTGACCTCAAAATGCATAATGCAGTTTTAAGTTCTTCGACTAACGATGTTAGTAATTTAATATAAAAAAATGAGTTATTTCATTTTTGGAATTTTTATTAGTACATACTATGTAGAGCTTTATTTTTTTTGTTTCTTCATGTAAAGTCTAAAGAAATGCATTTTATTCACTTACATAATCCGTTCAGTATGATCTGTGAAAAAAAATAAATTCTAGTTTATCAATTGAGCACCATTTATGGGAACCTCCATAGAAAAGACAACCTTACAACCAACACACACTATATGTATTGGTCCCTTCAGTTTTGTTATACAATAAGTTTTACTGGAAAAGTTACAGATGAAAAATAGAATTTACAAAAAATACTGTTGGTGTACATTTACTATTTTAGCTGTTTATTTTGTTTGGTCCCTGAGGCTTAGTGACTGTATTTGAAGAGTGTATAAATCAATAAATGCATGGGTTACGGGAAGGGGATCAAGGGAATGCAGAACAGAATCCCTTTATGATATGAGAGGCAAGTATGCCACACAGTTGGTGTTGCAACGCTCACACAACCATCATGTTTGACAACTTACTAGTTAAGGTTGATTATATTATGTTCCTTACATTTTATTCCTGTGGACCAGCAAATGTGGTGTTTGTTCTTTAAATGATTTTTACTACAGTTTCTTCAAGTTTTTGTTGTGATTTTTAAGGTTTTTTTTTTATGTTTAAAAAATAATTTTTTTAGACTTGTTTGGAGGTACCCCTAATTTACTTCACTAAAATCTGGGACTTGTAATTGTTGTATTTGATAGTGTGTTCAATTAAGTGGAGATGTGTATTGAAATGGTGGAGACAGAGACAGTTGTGGAAGGTGACATGTAGTGTGGCTGAGAGGGAGTTGCAGTGTAGGAGTGTGGCTTGTTGCAGGTACGCCCGTCTCTGGCCACGCGGACAGCCTGCAGCGACTGCAGGAACTGTGCAAGCAACACGACGTCTGGCTGCACCTGCGCGGCCACAGTCTTGCCGCCCTCGCTATCGCATCCATCCCTAACGTTGTGAGTACTCTCCTTTCTGTGCATTGCACCTGGCACTTCTTTCTCGAGTTATCTACTTTTATGAAAATTAGGGATGGGTCAATTCAATTCTTTGATTCTTTAATACTACCGATTCCGTGCATTGAAGTGGTGCCATGTCCATTAGCAGAAAGTACATTCTTTAGGTACTCTGGTAAACTAGAATAGTATTGCAGTCACTTTAATTATTGGGCAATACCATAGTTATATCTCTAAGTAGAGGCAAATGTGTACAATAATATTTGGCTGCCATCACATAGTGTGTTAACCAAAAAAGTGTGTCATTCTTTTCTGGCTCTCTTTGGCACCATGTAATACATGTCATTAAGGTGGTACTGTTATTATGTAAGATCCAGACAAAAATAGAACCCTAGAATATTTTCATATTGACGCATGACGCTTAGCTGGCAATATACCTTGTATGAATCTCTGACTTCAACTCAGCACGTGGGAAGCTAAAGCGCACACACTGGAGATCAAACCCGGACTACTACGCCTAGAAGACGATTACACACTGCTGTGCTAGATCTCTCTTCCTCAACCAGAATTTCTACCAGCAAAGCTTGCTTCAACCCCCGAGACACCCCTCCACTTGGGAGTGCTTACCCCACCTCTTCACGACTACACTAGAAGACACTACACTTGCTTTTTGCTTAACAGGTCCCCTTCACTTGTTATTAATGTAACTTCTGCCGGTGGTTTGGTCATCACGAAAGTCTAGGAGTTAGTACGGGGCACCATGTTTATTCTCCCTAGAATAAATACGTTCAAGTCTATGATCTGCATTCTGATTCCAAGGGTGATGTGTACTTCTCAACCCCCCTGTAAACGCCGTCCCTCAAGAGAGCGGCAGGTGACTGCGTCTTTCCAAACAGTTCCCAGCAAAGGAGTAGGACTACGGGTTCCCTTAACTGGGCAGTATGTATGTTGAAAAACACCACGCAATTTTCCGGTCACCCATACTGTGGGCCCAGTGCGCAAAGGCACTTGGCGCACACATACAATAGAGCTCCCTACTAGGTACACTCCATGAGGAAGCAACTGGACCACTTGAGTTAGCTACCCACTCCATCCACCTTGTGAGATTTAACGAGGTGTGACCCGGTAGCATCTGAGCGGCTCACGATGATACTTTAGCACCACCCCAAGTAAGCTAACCCGCTCCATCCACAGCGTGAGATTTGCCGGTTGCAGCTCTAGGACTGATGCGGCATGACGTTATTGCATCTAGATACTCTAGCTAGAGAATTCCGTCATCTGCCCCTTGCTTGCTGCGACGACTCGTAGTACCTAACCTCATGACATTCACCCACCGGGGAAGAACTAAGTGGGCCGAGAAGGTATCTACTGCTCCTACAGCCAACCAATTGCGAAGTAACTCATTCCAGTCAGCCTTCAGTCTTTCCTCTGCTCGGGAACAGGCACAAGCCGCCTGCCGACTATAGGGGCCTCACTTGTCAGTCCCCCTTAGCTATTTATTCGAGCCACCCCAGAAGACCGGCGGACACTGCATCTAGTAGTCGTCCACCTCCGGCTTGGACTGTGCCCGTGAGCCTGGGCCATGCCAGCGTTATTCATTGAGCAACGCCGCCCGCCGTCGCAACTCGGAGCCTAGCATCTCCTAGGACCAGCCAGCTCCAGCCGCCCCTGGACGGGCCCAGAGATAGTCACCTACAGCAGCCCGTCAACGGACAGCCTCAAGCGCGTGCCTGCAGGTGGTAATCCAGCGTCCACTGCCAACTGTACCACCTTAGACGCCTACCTCGCTTGCTGCCGCCCGACCAGACCGATTCTGTACATCGGCTCCTTAAGAGCCAGAGCAAACCCGCAGTAACCAGCTCGTGGGCCACCCAGGGTTCTCTGCATGAACCCGCTCAAAAACCCCCGTAGACTAGGTGACGTGCCCAGCATCTCGGCCATCATGCGTCAATATTATAGTTAGTAAATTATTACAGCGACAATTACTTTATTTCCTGAAGCATTTTAAAGCTACTGTAATTTTTATTGGCTGGCCTAAGACAGACGTATATTTTATTTTGTTTTACAAGATGGCTGAACGTAAACATGACAGTCGTATCTGGTCATATGCGAATTGCAATTATTTTATTTTTCACCAGATAACAGGATTTAATTGCGGTTGTTCTTTGTAAAACATGTCAAATTTTTATTAATATATAGTTCTTGAGTAAAAGTGGTTTCCAAATGTCTTAGTGTCTTGTTTTCTTTTTCATTTGGATTTTTGATGGCTGGCCACCGGCTTCTTTTGGTAAATCTGGCAATTCCAATGGAAATAACGCTCAGGNTTTTCTTTTTCATTTGGATTTTTGATGGCTGGCCACCGGCTTCTTTTGGTAAATCTGGCAATTCCAATGGAAATAACTCTCAGGGCCATGTCAACATTTCAGCTGTTGATCTCCACTGGGTGTGGGTTAGGCAGCATTACATGGCTTTTGATCGCTCTCCGGAAGCGGTACAGCCTTGAGGCACATCATCGCTTTCATTTTAAGTGCTTCCGTATCTCGTGAGCTTTTCGAGGGAGCAGGGTTTAGATTCCTTTAGATGTGATTTTATATTGTGCAAGAGGAAGCGGGTGAATAACTCATCCCCATCGTCTTCTTCTGCACCTGGGTGGACCCTCTTGTAACATGGTTACCTTTTGCCAGATAAATGTTTCTGCCTCCTTGCCTGGCTTCTGGTTGATTGTATACAGTTCTTCCTGGAGATGGGCCACCACATTTTTCCTGGAACAGTTTTTCCTGGAGGTGGGCCACCACCTTTTTCTCAGAAAATAACTCAAATCAGTCAGTCCTGCAGCTGGTCTGAGGTAGTTACAAAGTTGCCGTACTTCTGCTATCACTTGGCTGCTTCGCTGTCAGCTAAGCTGTAACCCGCAAGAGCTATAGGGCTTTTGACACCTGGGTTTGTAGGAACTCAGTGCCACAAGCTTGCAGGAACTGGCGGGGGTCGTCCTGAAGATGTCCACCATACTCTGGTAGGAAGCTTTATTTGNCTGGTAGGAAGCTTTGTTTGGGGACCATGACTTGGCCTTCTATGTGGCTTGTGGCCTTTTCAGGGCTTCCCGGTCAGTTAGACTTGCATACTGGGTGGATAAACGTTAAGCCTTGCAGATCTTGTACCCGATCGGCCCATCCAAGTCTGAGATAGTGGTACGTATGGGGCCACTGTTCACAGAGCATGCGGAGATGACCTTCTCCTTCACANGGGGACCATGACTTGGCCTTCTATGTGGCTTGTGGCCTTTTCAGGGCTTCCCGGTCAGTTAGACTTGCATACTGGGCGGATAAACGTTAAGGCTTGCAGATCTTGTACCCGATCGGTCCATCCAAGTCTGAGATAGTGGTACGTATGGGGCCACTGTTCACAGAGCATGCGGAGATGACCTTCTCCTTCACANTCCATCCAAGTCTGAGATAGTGGTACGTATGGGGCCACTGTTCACAGAGCATGCGGAGATGACCTTCTCCTTCACAGCGTATTGCATCACAGCTAAATTGACTGTCTCTGCTAAAACTGCACCAAAATTATAGGCCATCTACTTCTCGGTCCTGATCGGTCCACTTCTAGGCCCTGGTCGACCCATCTCAAACATCTAAAATGGAACTCTCCTTCACACTGAGCACACTCAATGCTGCGAACACCAAACCGAGCACAATTGGGTATTGTGCACTGATTGTCAACGTCTCCCTTTTCTGGTATGTTCTCTAGGTTGTTCTCTGCCATGATTAAAAGTTTTTCAGCACCTTGGGTTATTTTCTGACTACCTGAACTCAAAATGGTTAACTAAACTTTGGGACTGGAGATCTCAGGGGGACGTGGAATTTCGCTATCTTGGAAATGTATCATCTTTGCATTTTGTACACTTTAAACCAAACCAGAAATGTATCATATCCGGTTATGACACAATTCTGANATCATCTTTGCATTTTGTACACTTTAAACCAAACCAGAAATGTATCATATCCGGTTATGACACAATTCTGATTGTTCTTAACTAGACAACCAGAATTATATCACCATTGGAAATGTATCATCTCCGGTGTGGGTTTAAGGTAGCATTGGANATGTATCATCTTTGCATTTTGTACACTTTAAACCAAACCAGAAATGTATCATATCCGGTTATGACACAATTCTGATTGTTCTTAACTAGACAACCAGAATTATATCACCATTGGAAATGTATCATCTCCGGTGTGGGTTTAAGGTAGCATAGTTAATGTTACATCTCCGGTTTTTATTTCTTAAGGGTTAACCGGAAATTTATCATCTTCGGTTGCGACACAATTCCGACTGCTCTTAACAAGACAACCTGAATTGTATCATCATCGGAAATGTATCATCTCCAGTCTGAGTTTACAGTAACTCTGTAAATGTTACATATCCGGATTGTATGTCCCTATAGTTGAATTGGAAATTTTTATTATCTCCTGTGATGGTACAACTCCGACAGCTCTCAACTAGAGGACCGGAAATGTATTATCTCTGGCGAAGTTTTGTACAGGCGCTGTTGATGTTACTACAGTGTTGTCAGTTTTCCACTTAACTCCGTATAGCATCCAAAGACTGAAAGTTGACTGTGAATTGCTGTAAATGTGTTGTATTAATTAATAAGCTTAATTAATCATATATACTTGAAGTACCTGTCGAAAAATGAATTTCATTGAGAGTTATGACAGTAACAGTTTCATTAAAATGTGACCTACCTATTTATGCAACTCTCTTTTGTCTACCACAGTNTTGAGAGTTATGACAGTAACAGTTTCATTAAAATGTGACCTACCTATTTATGCAACTCTCTTTTGTCTACCACAGTTCACGAATAGGTGGCACAGTTTTAATCATAAATTCAGAGGAGTAGAAATTTTATATTTTTTTTTTTCCACAAAATATCTTGGGAACGTCACGTCGCTACTTATCTTAAGCCATTACATATATTTAGACAAAAAAAATTGTTTTATAAATTATAGCATTAATTTTTTTGGAAAACAAATTGTGTTAACAAATTGAAATACCTAAGAGCTAGAGGTCTGTGGCTTGCTGCTGTTTGTAATCAGAGCTGTGTTCTGAAAATCTATTTCATTTCCTTTTTAATATTACTATGATTTTCGTTGTTTTACTTGCATGCAGATCTTTCCCACGGCAAAGGTAAAGGTTTCCACAAACTCCATACCATTATTTGTACATTTGAGTAGCTTTTGTATATTTTTATCACAATTAAATTTCAATATTTGAGAAGTTTTTTTTTTACTAAAGAGTTGTGTAAATAGCTAACAAATTGTAAGCTTCCTGCATAACATTTCTTCTTAAAAACTAAAAACCAACATTTTCAAGTATCGCGAGAGTCTCCAGCTGCTTAGTTATAAATACCGCAAATAATATTTCAGGGTTCAATGAACATAGTGTTAAGCAATTTTAACAAAAACAAATTCTCATAAAAAAAAGGACCTTTCGAATACCTTTGAATGTTAGAACTGTAGCATCCTTAGTAATAAAAACTTGTCTGGAAAANAAAAAAAAAGGACCTTTCGAATACCTTTGAATGTTAGAACTGTAGCATCCTTAGTAATAAAAACTTGTCTGGAAAAATTGTTACATTTGCAGACCTTTCTACTTTAGTACTAGCAAATGAAACCATTTTAAATATTTCGTACTTTTGTAAATACATGCAATATGATTAACTATACAAAGTGCCCTGAATGTAGATTACAATAAAAGTGAGATGGAAATCACAAATGCATTAGAAACTAGGTGAAATTACACAACAAATTAATGGATGCGGTTTAGTTGCTAGATATATTAACCTCAGAAAAGTTGGTTCATATAAGTAATCTGTCTCCATGAATCAAATTTGGGTTGTCTGATTATGGTCCCTCTCCACTCACCCGAATTAACTTTATAACCTGTACCTATTCATAATTTTTGATGCTTGAAGTCACCATGCACATGGGACTGCGGTAGTGTAGTGGTTAGACTGCTCACCTCCTACCAAGGTGAACCGGGTTCGATTCCCGGTGTTGGCGACACCGGATTTCTGCATGTTGGAATCGTGCCAGACGATGCTGCTTGTTGGTGGGTTTTCTCAGGGATCTCCCATCCCCCTGCCATTTCATTCCGGTGCTGCTCCATACGTGCCTCGCTTCACCCTCATCGGCTCTCAAGATCTCGATGTTAAGAGCCGCCCAAATCTCTTCACTCACTCAACTGTACATACATGTAATCAAATAGGGTAGATTTAGGGAAACGCACTCAAGCCAATCTTACTCAAGAAATGAGTGTAGAGGAGGAACTAAGTGGGTCGATAAGAAGGCAGTTACAGCTCCTACAGCGAACCAGTTGCCAAGTAACCCATCCCAGTCAGTCTTCAGCCTTTCCTCAGCTTGGGAACAGGTACAAGCCGTCTGCCAACTGCATGCAAGACCACTAGAGAAGAAGGTTGGTCCGTCCTGCCTGTTTCGAGTAACGGTACTCTGGAGGGTGGCACATGACGTCACTGTGGCACAGCTCTCTCCCGAGTCTAGGGTCACGTGCTATTCATTGCTAGTTTCGGACCGTGGTTTTACCCGACCTGTTTTGTTGTCAACTCGTTCTTATACCTGAGCGTTTTTAAATTATTTAGTTTTCTGTTTGTATTTCCGGTGCCATATCAGTGTTGCAAATATTTGCGCAATTACGCACGTACAAACAGGAAAGTCACTAGTTTATTGTTGCTGTGAACCATAGCCACACACAAAAGCAGATTTTTCTTAGTGTCTCGAGAGAACAATGCCTTCATTCGCGAACCGTGAAAACAAAGATTGTGGAAGAATTGCATCATTCTGTAAAAATAAAACGTAAGTTGAACAATTCTTTACACAGAAATGCCATAAATGATGAACAACATGCTCAGATATGTCAGTCAATCACAGAAGAGGAGATGGAATCAAAGGCGAATTTGTCAGCTAAATTGAAAACCATGGAACTAGAAATTATGTTATTGAAAATTAAAGTATCTAACCTAAAAAATGAAATAAAACAGAGAAAAAATCTGAAAATCATTTGGAAAATGAAAACAAAATGTTGATACAACTGTTGCAATTTAAAATTCTGCATTAGCGATATTTGAAATTAGTTAAAAACGAAGTGCGAAACATTTTGAAAAATGTTTTCACGCCTAAACAAATTGACAGGTTACAAACTAAAAATAACTGTTGTTGGGAAAAAGAAGACATTGCAGCTGCTACTACTCTCAGGTAAGTTTTTTGGAAAGCCTATGTTTATATGAGAGATAAAGTGGGATTGCCACTTCTGGGGTTGTCGATTCTCCAAAAATGGACTATAAATTTGAGGTGTACGCCGGGCATTTNAAAGTGGGATTGCCACTTCTGGGGTTGTCGATTCTCCAAAAATGGACTATAAATTTGAGGTGTACGCCGGGCATTTGAACTGAAGTGTTGGCAATCCTTGAAGCTACATCTAAAATCATGAATGGAACAGTGTGCTTAACAATTCTGTTATTTGACGAGATGAATGTATATTCAAATTATGTTATGAACAAAGTGAGGATAAAATACTTGAGATAAATAGAAATGTACAAGTAATTATGGCTTGAGGACTCGCTTCAATGTGGAAACAGACATTTTTTATTACTTTAATAGAAAACTTACAAAAGAACTGCTTTACGAAGTAATAAGAATGCTTGAAGAAAGGTCATTTTCTGTCGTTGCAATTGTGACATGGGCGGAAGTAGTATAGGCTTGCGGAAAGAAGTGAATTTATCACCATCCAGCGCAATGTTTAAAAACCCCTACAGTAACAACCCTGTATGGGTTTTTGCAGATANGAAGTGAATTTATCACCATCCAGCGCAATGTTTAAAAACCCCTACAGTAACAACCCTGTATGGGTTTTTGCAGATATGTCACATGCCATAAAATTGTTATCAAATAGTTTTTAGTATTACAGGATACAACTCCAGTGTGGGACAGTTGTTGGGAAAGATCACGTGCTAGTCATAATTGAAAACACAGAACTGATGTCTCCAAAACTTACACCTCTTCACATTCTTCACATTCAGTTAAAGGGAAATACTCGCCAGAAAGTAAAATTTTTCTGTAAAACTGTTTTCGCACCACGCAGTAACACTGCCCCCGCTTCTCGAGGTAGCCGCGGACCGCCCCCCTGGGTAATCAACCGCGGGCGTGTACTCCAGCTCCGCACTTGGGTCCAGTGTCTGCTGTTTTGTTCTGGTTTACCAGTTTCAGCACTCCGTTCTGTCCGTGCGGAAATAATTGAAAGGGGCCTCTCGTTGCGCTCGTCCNAGGTCATAAATACGTCTCGCCGTTCCTGCCTGCTCGCGGAGTCTGGCGTCTGTCCTTCTATTCTGCCTGGAGGTTTGTTGTTTGGTTCGGCGTTGTGGGAATACTTCGGGATCTCCCCCGGGCCGCTGCACTCGTGTTCTTCCCGCTGTCACCTGATCCCACACCGTGACGCTATTCTCCCGCATGTCCGCCTTCCCATGCAAATGGTCGTCTTGTAGGGCCGATCTGGCGCCGTTCCCTTCGTCACGGCTGCCAGGCCCTAAATCCTGATTGATGTCGTTCGCCTGTGAGCTTCGTTAGAGCGTGGTACGGACGAATAAAATATAGGGACGCCGCAGGCGTCAAAGTGTCTCACCTGAATGGGACAGATTCCAGGCCTCAAAACATTGTGGAGTCTTGTTTTCATTGGCTATATTGTGTTTTCATTGTTATTATTGTGTTGTGTCCTCTGGTGAAGTTTTGGTTTCATTATCTGTATCAAATTTTTCTGTTATCGTCTTGTGTTCTCAGAGATTGGTGTTTTGTTTGTTTCAGTATTGCAGTTTACAGTTTCTCTTTTTTTTCCTGTTTACATATTTTTTAAATATTTTATATGTATCGTAACAAGGAAATATGATTTTCCTTTTCTGTGTTCATTATAGCTATTACCTGTCAGGTTTTTATTTTTATTGTTGTGCTGTGTCTTCTGAAATATCAGTTTTTTTTTTAAATATTGATAGGTTTTAAATAATTATTTTAGATTGTTCTCATAAACTGTGACCAGGGAAAAATCTTTTCCTGAGCAGTGTTCATGTGATGGTTGTCCATCACTTTCATTGTCCAGTTTGTTGCCTTTTGCTCGTAGGTTCATGTTCTGTTGACTGCTATGTTTTTAAATTTCCTAGCTGTTTGTTACTCATATTTTGTGATTTGTTTGGTATGTCAATATAAGTGTTTTGTTTTTTTGTTAATGATCAGTCCATTGAAACACCCACAGAAATCATGCAGATATGAAATAATGTGCCGTGTGTATTAAGGTCAGAATAAATGACCAAAATTGATACCTTAAAACTACTGTAATGATTTGGTTAATATGCTTAACCTAGGTATTTTCTTATTTGACATGGTGGTGAACTCCAGATAGGTATCAAGAGACAGTGCGTTGTGTATATCAGTTGTTAAAATGTTTTGTAAACCATGTAAAGTTATTTTGTGTTCAAGATTTCTTCACAACAAGATGAGTGATGGAGGTGTGATTGTGTTGCAGCCAACGAGAATAGCAGACAGCCTCACGCTCCCCTTGGGGGTGTGGTTGGGAATACCGGCCTTACCTGTGATTGTATCCTTTTACACAGCACTTTGGAGTTTTGTTTTGCACATCTGATAGTTCAGAATTTTTCATAATGTTTAATGTGTTTCAGTATTTGTTTATGATGTTACTTAGCACCGTGGAGAATAATGTGTATAAAAATTAAATATGTACAGTGGAACCTTAGTGCAGGATGTCAATAATTTATTTTATATCCAATAATAATTACAGGCATCTGTATGACTGATGTTTTCTGTTCCTTGAAAAGTTAGTGGCTGATGAAGCTTTTATGGATCCATAATTTTCAGTAAAGAAAGATACATTTAATAACAGTGGCAGAATAAACTGTCACAACATACAGTATGTGCGAGGGACAATGAAAACTCATGTTCTTATTTGTAACTTGTACGTAATTGACCAAAAGCGAACATACTGTGTGCCATCTCATATGAATACATGTGTGGGTCATACTGTTTTGTGAGAAGAACAGTATTGTCCATTTCATGTAAGTGGGGTAAATTTTGACAGTTCTAGAAAAGTAGCATGGCCATAATTTATCCTTCTGCCACAGCTGTTCTGTCAGTGAAGAAAACTATGTTTGTAAACAAATTGTAGGAGTTTAATGTACATGTGCATTTTCCTAGTGTTTCCTGTTATGGGAGTCACTGAATGACTGACGTTAGCTAACTTCCATCCAGTAATCAATGTAAGATATATATCTGGGTTGACATTCCAACCTGTTTTATTTTTGTAGAGGCTATGTAAGTTGTTTATTTTATTTTGAGGGAAAGAGGAAGGTGGGGAACTTTAGTTAAACGTCTTTCGAGAGACGGCATTGTTTTGTTGTCCTTTTTGCAAGTGTGTATCATTTTGAATAGCATTGTTTTGATGGAGCAGCAGAAAATTTTTCTTGTACGGAAATAACATTCAAATTATTGTAACTTCTAAAATTTCAACTTCAATGGAAGAAAAACAGTATGTCGCTGTTCATGCAGATGCAGCAATAAACACACTCACTTTTACTGAAGTTAACCTTACACTCGTTGGATTTACAATATAGGCAAAATAAACAAATGTTTTTTTTACACTGCAAAAGAGTTGAAAAAGCAGCATTTTTAGGCAACATGCATTTCAAACATTATAGTAACTGTTTAGAAATACATNCTGCAAAAGAGTTGAAAAAGCAGCATTTTTAGGCAACATGCATTTCAAACATTATAGTAACTGTTTAGAAATACATGAGTTACAAAACACGCTAATGCTTATTAATTCACATCCTCTTAAACATATGTTTTTCTATGGAAATCCTTGCATGATTATTTTACTAAAATCACTATTGTCTGTCACTGATATGAAATAATTTATTTCCAGAATCATTCAGCAAATTCATGTCGCTTCATGGGGGACGTCCATTGGAAAATGGCAGGACGAACCATTTTACGAAGCGGCAAACACGTGCTAATAGTACATAATTTCACTTAAGAAAATGCACTGAAACAGCATTGCATTAGCTGCAAAATTACATATTGCATTTGTAAAATACAGTTAAATGGTTCCCATGAATTGACTCTGTAATTCTCTATGTGCTTGATTTGACTTATTTTAATTGACTTTGACCTCTCAAAAACTAAAAAATTGTGTCTTGTGTTTAAATGTTCTTAAAGCTAAAATAACACTTTTTTTTAAACAAATTTACTTTTAAAATATTGATGTCTTCGTAGAGAAATTGTACCCTAGAGGGACATTATGTCCTCCCCGGCAACTGAGATGCGAGAATCAGCTTCGAACATTGGACTGCGTGCCCCTTATATACCCTTAACATATGGTCAGCATGGGTGGGTGGGGGGTAGTGGAGGAGGAGCAGAGGGAGAAGCGATGAAGGTGCGGCGAAGATGGCCAAAGCTGGAGGTGCACTTCNTAACATATGGTCAGCATGGGTGGGTGGGGGTAGTGGAGGAGGAGCAGAGGGAGAAGCGATGAAGGTGCGGCGAAGATGGCCAAAGCTGGAGGTGCACTTCCCCTTCGCACATCCAAGACTGGAGTCATAGGGCGGGCCCGAGGTATGGAGCGGGTTACAGATTGACAGAAAGTATCAGCTGGTGCACTGCAACCCTGGCGAAGCTCTGTGTCATGTGTGGCTTACATCTCTTCTAGGAGGGGGCTGCAGTTGTGGCAAGGCTAGAGCATATAATGATAATGTGTGTGGCGCGTCAAGTCAAGCTCTACTCCTTCCGTTAGCTGGAGCCACAGGCAACATCCTCCCCGATGGCAGAGNCATACAATATGCCACTGGTTAAAAAATATTACATAGGTTCACTTACGATACAAATTAACATTGCAACGTGAACAATTGGTACTCTGTTAGCAAAGAAATAGGTTTACAATGACGTGTGATAGCCAGAAGGGCTGAGGTGTGCGTTTTCAGCAAGGTCTCTAGTGCATCAGGTCAGGGACACAGGCTTGGATCAGACTCTTAATGAGGCGGAGTCTGCAGGGTCTGGTGCTTGGCCTTGACAATACCCTTGTATAGGGTAGGATGGGTAGGCTGTTACTGGCAAGTAATCTGTCACTACGAGGATGGGCCTCCGGGTGGTGTAGTAGGGGTTGCTGCTGGTTTACCTTTGTCAAGTCTCACCCAGGGCTAAATAATACTCTGTGACAGCGTTATTGAAGTTGGCCCATGTGCTTGGACTGCAGTAGGAAAGGATGCCAACGTGCCTTCCCTCGGATGATGTGGGTGCTGGCTGCCAGGGTAGGCACTGGCGATCGTCTGAGTCTCGAGGTCTGGTCATGAAGTACTCGTGGTCAGAGCCGGTTTGACGTCCAATACCAGAGACAAGCCCAGCCGGATGTAGGCGACGACAGGATGTGCAACTCCGGGGTTTTAACAAGGGTGGCAAAGAGGTTGGCTGGGAGGGCAGTGAGGTTAGGCCTCAGCAGTTAACGGGCGACTTGAGCTCGTTCCCTGAATGTTAAGCAACTGAAGGCTGTGGAGGTTATGTTAGTCAGAGACTAACTCTCCACAAGTACAGCAGCTGTCCTTCTGTCACTCCAGTTACTACTCCTCCTGCAGGTGAATGGCATGTACAGGGAGGTTCTACTTTTCGTGCCTGCGCTGGGGTGACAGGGCAACAGTTTCCTAGCTATCGTGTACCCAGAGGGGAGTAGGGTTTTCTTTGTCAGGCCTGGCACTCCTTCCGGCATTTCTATATGCAGTGGATGGAATGGCTGAACTGACTCGGGTGGCCTAACCGCTTTGCCGTATAGTCTTGCTCTACCATACGTGTGCATCAGGTACCTTTGCGTACCCTGGCCACAGTATGGGTGCCCTATAAATGTGTGGAGTTTTGGCGATGTACGTGCTGAGCATTTTAGGGGCCGGCCCGCAGTCCTACTCTAGAGTTGTAAATCTCTTTCAAAGCTGCTGTTCCCTACTGCTCTCTTGCTGGGTGGCACTTACCATGATGGATAGTAAGAACAGTTCACTCTAAAATGTTACTTGGTGGGTAGACTGAAATACTTGTTTTATTCCGTCCAGAATAGTGCACTGTGACCCATACTATCTCCTGCATCATACCAATTGACTAGATAACCTTCAGAAGATGTTAAATTAAGGTGACTGATGAAGGGGCCTGAAGGGAAAGCAAGGGCAACAGTTAGGTAGCTATGAGAACAACTGAACCCTAACTGAAGTGTGGTTAGTTCTGAATGGACTGGGGATAAATGCAAAGAATTGCTGGTTTTGACGGTAATGCCAAAGGGGAGGAATTGTCGACTTTTTGGGGCTGCATTTGCGCTTGAAGGTGTTAGGCGTTGATCACTGGTGATCACGTGGGGGTTCCTAGTGAGCTGTAGCGAGCTGCTGAGAATTAACTGGCATTTCTTGGGGTGTGTAGCCTTACATACACATTGTCAGGGGTGGCTTCAGGCCTCGTCGTCTGTCGGGCATCTTTGGCATGAGTGGCTCCTCCCTGCGTGGGCATCGTAACCTTGCTGCGCTCTCTTAGGGAAGACGAGAGGCTAGGGTAGTTTTCCTTGTGTGCGGGTAGTATCCGCTGCCTGCTTGCATTGCCGGCTGGTATTGACTGTCTTATATAACTTGGCAAGATTATGACAGTCAGTGAGTGGCAATTTGACGTATACGAAACAAACAAAGTGCCATTTACAAAATTCTGTATCAGCTGATGCACGAACGAACAAAAGTTAATTTTACGTTAGCTATTCTGAGTGCACTGCAGATGCACATCGGACAAGCAGAAAATACGCGATAAGAAAGATTTTGTAGATAAATTAATACGTTCTATTTCACGTGGTCACAAAACAGTGATTGTTAGAGTTACAAATTAAACTTTGTGTTAAAGTAGTAATGTATAGGTGTTCAAAATGTAATGCACAATAAAACAAACCGTATCTAAATAAAACGTAACTTCAAAACCTTGAGAGTTATTTTCACGTCGTATCTCCACTCTCCATCCATGCTTTCCATAAGTGCTTAATATTAATTCCAAAATCATATAGAAATATTGCATGGTATTGTTAAATAATTTTTTCTAATAATTTGACGAAATATATTTCAAATTCGTGTCGTTTCGAGCCAGTATAATAGAAGAAAATTCAATTTGAAAGAAAAAAAAACGGGATCAAGTGGCAGGCCAACTTGCTGCTATCTGTTGAGAAATGCTTCCGGCTCACAACTCGCCCTGCCATGCTCGCCATCTGTCCGCTCTTTCCCAAAGCATTACCACCCACAAAAAAAATTATTCGCCATTTGGTTCTCCTGCAAACCCATTTCATTGTTTCCATGTTGTTACTATATTGTATTAATAAAACAAAGAACGTGGGATGCGCATGAATAGTTTTTTGCAATTCTTACGTTATTCCATGCCACAATTTCCAACTTGAACTGTTTAGTATCAGTAATAGCAGAATTATTGCTATGCAATAGTTGTTGAGTTGTTGGTGAATAAAAGCGTGTTGTCAATTCAAGTTTCCCGAATTACTTTTAGTTCCAGTTATTATGATATTAGCTATGACGTCCAAAGTGTGATAAGAACTACAACTACCGTCTCGCAGATGTTAACCCAAATTCGCTGTCTCGGACAAATTAAAAAATAGTTAGCAAATATTAAATTTTTTGCAAGGTTTTTATATTTTTGCTTTTATAACCTACAAATTTTGTTTAACATTACAGTACAATGGCAAGTGGATTAGCTGACAGCCTGTTGATAAAATATACACCTTCCACTTGATGCATCAGCTGATGGTGAAAGGATACATAAACGAAAAGTAAACATTTGGCGCTACTTTTGTCGAACCTTCAAAATCTTGCCAACTTACATGAGACAGACAATATTCCTTCTAACTGGATTTACTGGGTGAGGGTGACTTGCATGACTGAAACATTAATGCCGGATTCAGCTCTCACGTTTCCCGAAGAGGTGGTTGCCTGGGCTTGGTAGCAGCCGGTAAGGGTTTGTCTCGTGTTTGGGGCACTTGGTACTACTGAATGATACGCAGTTGGCAAAAAAAAAAAAGAATAGCGCAAATACGCATCACGCGTCAAACGTCCCTCTCCCCGCCCTCTCGTGCGACGTTGAATCATGTCGGTTTTCGGTAGCTGGTGTGATGTAGGACTGTCACTTGAAGCCTATTAACGTTTGCTTCTATCTAGGCTGCTCATATGTGTGCGTTCTCTACACTGCGCTGGTGTGGGCTGGTTTTCCTGGTCACTCTTGTCTCTTTCTTCCAGGCGGGTCACTTGGCATGTGGCGTGCTAAAAGCTTTCACCCCCAGGTATTTAGGGTATTGCATATATTAGTAAAAGGCGTTTTGGGTTTACTGTAAACGGCTTGATGCTCACAAGAACAGGGTGAGGGCTGTAGTCACTATACATAGGTTTACAGTTTGACTTGGAAAGTGAAAGTGACAGGCGTTCATGCAAATCTTACACTGGCGAAGTATGGTCATCACTAACCCAAACTCACAATGGATGTGTAGTGTTTCTATCTCTACCTGTCTTGGAAATGAAGGCGTGTTTATAACGGGCCTTGCTCTGGAGCCTCTCCAATGGGTCTGTGGGCAGGTTGTTTACATGTGACATTGGGTTCACTCTAAGTCAGCACTAAACTTTCTGTTACGTAGGCAGGTTACTCTTTATACATCTCAAAAGCTTAGTGGTATACACTGACTAACACACACAACTTACTGCAGGTTTTGGAAGTCTTGTCTCATTCTTCCTATTATAGTTCCTCTCCTTTCTTAACTTAATGTCTGTCGGCGGTTTTGGTTTAGGGTTCACTCTGCGTCCTCTTTAATTCCGCGTTTTGGGGGTATGACCACAGAAATCTTTTCGTTGGTCACCATGCCATATCCTTGTACCAGCCGGTTTGCCCTTGAAGAGTGGTATAGCAAGCACGTGAGGGTAGTTCTTGCCATGGAGTTAGCTCATCGCTTAGCTCTGGATGTTGTGGGGCTCATCCTTCCGTCCCTCAGGTGTGGTAGCGGCAGCATCATGTTGCCATCCGGCACTGTCTCACTGCTAGGCACATCCTTCTGCGAGGATGGGGTTGTTGCTGTCAGAGGCAGGGGTTCGACTTCATCCCTGGCCTCCTCTGCTGGGCAGGACTCATCTCTCCTTCCTTCGGGGTGGGTTGACAGCGTCACGTTGCCATCCGGCACCGTATCACTGGGCTCTTCCTTCTGCACTCTGGGTTGGTCCCCAAGAGGGAAAGAGAGGGTTCTGTCTTCGGTGTCCCCTTTTGAAGTTCCTCGAGCAACGGGTGTTGCCTGATGGGTGTCGTTCGGGGCTCTCTGTCCAGAGAAGATCTCCAGGATAGCTGGGACCAGCTCACCATGGAGCTACCTCGGCTTGGTGTCCTCCGTCGTTTGGCATACTGGGAAGGAGTAGAAGACATGGAGCGAGTGGATGCATACCCCTTGGGTGGGTTGTAAGTCTCAGAGTGGTTCTTGGTTCTCTGTTACCATTTTTCTTTCTCAGTCATAGTGCTGCCACTTTCATCCACACTTCTTCGCTCGGTACCCAGGTTCCGCTGTTGATCTTGGCTCAGCTGGTCTTTCGCTACTTGCAGCTTTTGTAGGTGGATGGGTTCTCCCGGACTCTATGGTGTGGTAGTGTTGGGGTTGTGGGTTCTTGGCTACATTCCCAGCTGATTGTCAGGCGTTCAATGTCTCCAATGTAAATGTGGGGCTGCCTGCAATCTATTGCACATTGCTGTTGTTGCAGCCAGGACTGCACCTCTTTCCCTATCTTCGGACCACTAAGAATTTTGCCTGTGTGACTTTATTACCCATCCGAATGGCAAGCCTTATTTTGCCCTCCACCTGGAGGAGGCGGTTAAGGTTGTGCCATCTGGACCCTCTTGTGCGGTTGTCAGGCGAACTCGCCGGCTTGGTGAAAGGAAGTTGCTTTGGATGAAGTCGTCGGTGGTGGCCGTGTCTTATCATTGCAGTGGCAGTTTTCTGGTTGATCTCGATTGCTGTGTGGTGTGCGTCCGGGGTTACGGCTCCTGGGTCAGCGTCTGGAGTGTGACACTGGGACAGTGGAACTTATTGGTGGAACTGATTGTTCGTGTGGTTGATCTCTCCCCTGGGGCTAGTGATTTTGGGTCTGTCTAAAAAGGCAGCTTGAGCCTTAATATTGCGTTCAGTCTCCCTGACCTTATGTACGAGTTTGTCGACCATCTGTAGGCAGAGAATTTGTAGGAAATTATACAAGTTGGGCAGGAACATGTGGACTATGGTTCTTACGCAGCTCTCCTTGTTACCTTCTGGAATAATTCGCTTATACATCTGTACTTTCCTATGGATGAAAATTTCAGCTTCATAATAGCAGTTTGACAGCGGCTCTGAAATTCTGTCGTGAGGCAGACTAGGACCTCCTCTCTGGAGAACCACGTTACTAGCCTGTTGCATAACTGCAACCACACTGTGATAAATTACCCATAATGGGACCACCATTATGGGGCCTTTCCGGTCATTTGTTTTCAGGTTCTGTTACCCATTGTATGGGCAGTACCCTATTCGCTCGGAGTTCGCGTTCCCATTCTTGGGTGAAGGCTACTAGGTCCTCTTGCCCCCTTCCTGCGAATTTGGATAACTGGGGTCCATTGGGGTTTCGTGACAACACAACACTGTGGGTGCCTGGTTTTCCAGGTCGGTACTCTTCTGCCCTCCTACACACTTCACGCCTGTACACGAGGAAGGTGGTTTAACTGCTCCGTATATAAAAAGTATTAAAAAACTCATTTAAATTCATCAAACAATTTAGATTGAAGTATCTAGCAAATAATTGCGTTTTCAGGCAAGTTTTGATGGTCGAGGCATGGTGCATTACACTCGAGTTGTAGGTTTTTTGTCTTTCGCATTCAAATCCCAACCGAACAAATTTTTTTTTTCATGTATAAAATAATAGCGTAATATAAGTTAAAACACAAATTATATGAAAATAATGTATTTGACTAATTTCCTAACTAACTACGTATTAAAATAACACTGTAGTGTTCGGCACAAAATAACAGCTATTGTTTAAACAATACAGATTTTTTTTTGCAACAGTTACAGTTATTGCTCAAATAGGACCTATGAGTTAAACTAAACTACTATAAAAAATGCATTAAACATGCCTGTCAGTATTGTCTATATAATAAACATAGCAGAAAATAATTTACAAACTTAAGGATTTGTTTTTGTTTAATCTGGCAGATCCATGTGCATAAATTTTGTAAAACATTTGTGGTTTTATTCTAATTCTTTATATTGTTGAATTAAAATATGAAAATATTAAATTTATGTTAAAATATCAGTAAAATACAAAACTCTAAAATAAAAAAAATCTTTGAAGGTGGGTGGGATTGAACGTGCAAACCTAAAAATGTATTGGACCCTGCGCCTGATTAGCTATCACTCTAACCAATACCCTACCACAACAAGACTGAATGGTTTCCGTAGTAGTATACATTTTTGTAATAGTAATGTAAGTGTATGAGTGTCGCCACTAATTTGTGCTTGGGAAAATAAATTAGCATTCTGTGCATATAGAACTGCTCTACATGGTTCAAGAACTAGCTTAAGTCACAAACTGAACAGCTTTTGTGCTTTGAAATTTAATTAGTGTGTTTTCAGTTTACGAGGTTAAAGCTGTTCATGAATATCCACCATTTTACAAGGTTACGCAAAGCACACTCAACAGTTATCGTAGACTGCGACTGTTTTAAATTAAGCTTATTTGACTGGTTTTCACTGATTTGGCTCTATTTACCCTAGTTTTTGTTTGGCGTGTGGGGGAATTGTCCAATATACTACTGCTTATTTACAGACTTCAGCAATACAAATCAAATCGGAAGGTTGCCGAGGGGTGCTCTCGTACCTCTCGTCATGATAACGATATTTCTCGGAACGAGACTTCTTGGTTCCCTACAGTGTAGTTAACGAGGATTTTCTACATTGTACTGACATTATTGGAAAAAAGATGTTACAGAATTGCTCTTCAGTGATGTAAACAATATTTCTTGTTAACAGATTTTACCAATCATTATATCACAGCCAACAAGTTACAGAATACAGCTGCTGGGTAGTTGATTCTCTCATCCGGCCGACCAATAGAACCATGACGAAATGCCTGCGTGCACATTATACACCAAACTGCGTTTATCCTGTGGCCTGGGCTGGTAACCCAGTCGCAGTGGGCAGCTTGTTGATGGCAGTATTGTTTGCGCCGGAATTCTAAACTGTTGGTGTAACTGGGCTCGTCATTCCACTCCAGACATAGGTAGTGGAAACTACCTTGGCAGTGGGTGTATTGTATGAGGTACTGCCCCTACACATTGCAATTGCATGAGGCAATACTACACCATTTTTCATGGGGACCTTCATGTTCCATGGCTGTCGTGGATGTTTTGCCATGGTCTGGTACGGTATCTCCTCCTTCGGACATCTCACAGGCTTTGGGTTCGGCGCCACAGGGTTTTACTGACTCCCCAAAGTCCGGTATACTGTACGGGGTTCTCTCCCACCCTTCTACTCTAAATCATTGCTGCGCTGACCTGGTTCTGTCAAATTAATACTGTTAATTGAATGGTGGCCCCACATTGGTGCGCCATGAAAAACACTTGATGCGTGATGGCCAAAAGTGCTGAATGTGCATTTAAGTCAGAAAGGTTTCTATTGCATCAGGTCTGGAGACACAGGTTCGGATCAGACTCTAATGAGACGGAGTCTGAAGGATCTGGTGCTTGGCCTTGACAATACCCTTGTATTGCATTACTGGCTGGTATTCCTTCTAATTGAATTTACTGGGCGTGTCTGACGCTTTAATGCAGAATTCAGCTCTCCTAGTGTCGTACGTTTCTCGCGAAGGTAGTTAGCAGGCCTTGGTAGCGGCCGGTCGAGGTTCTTGTTTCGTCTGGCACGTGGTGCGTACTTGATGATACGCCGTCAGCAAAAAGAAAATAGTGCAAGTACGCGTTACGTTTGAAAACAATGTACACAAAAAGGAATGGCAATTGATTAGCCCCTGTGAAAGTTAANTCATTGCTGCGCTGACCTGGTTCTGTCAAATTAATACTGTTAATTGAATGGTGGCCCCACATTGGTGCGCCATGAAAAACACTTGATGCGTGATGGCCAAAAGTGCTGAATGTGCATTTAAGTCAGAAAGGTTTCTATTGCATCAGGTCTGGAGACACAGGTTCGGATCAGACTCTAATGAGACGGAGTCTGAAGGATCTGGTGCTTGGCCTTGACAATACCCTTGTATTGCATTACTGGCTGGTATTCCTTCTAATTGAATTTACTGGGCGTGTCTGACGCTTTAATGCAGAATTCAGCTCTCCTAGTGTCGTACGTTTCTCGCGAAGGTAGTTAGCAGGCCTTGGTAGCGGCCGGTCGAGGTTCTTGTTTCGTCTGGCACGTGGTGCGTACTTGATGATACGCCGTCAGCAAAAAGAAAATAGTGCAAGTACGCGTTACGTTCCAACAATGTGGTAATTTGAAAACAATGTACACAAAAAGGAATGGCAATTGATTAGCCCCTGTGAAAGTTAGGTGCATTCACATTTGAAAAGTGAACCAAGTACATATGAGAGGTTTATGCAAAGAAGGTTATTGAAAAATTACAATGGCTTCCTTCAGAAATGTAATAGTGCTTTAGATTAGCTAAAGGCTTTAGTCGTCAAATTTACTCAACACGTAAGTACATCTGATTTTGCGAATGAATTACAAATGAGTAAATTGAAATAAAATTTATCTATAAAAAGATAAAACTGTTTTAAATACAAGTACAAGAGTTTTTGACTGGACTGATCTATTCTAGCTTGAGGTGCATTACCCTTCATACACATGTAGTACAATAATGAAAAAATAAACAAAAGGCTGCATTAGGTACAGTTTGGTTTCCAGGCATTTCATTAATCAAGGGTATAAATGCTTCTCAGACTGGCTTACTACTGTGTGCTGTCTTTTAAAACTTTACTCTTTACCTGGCTCATGGCTAAAAACGCAACTGGCAGTTAGGCTGCAAAAACTTTATTCAACAACAAAAGTAGTGAAGCTGCAAAACACCATTAGCACAAAAGTAAAATACAACAAAACAAGCAGTAAAACATAACATGTATCTTCTAATTCCTTCATGAGCTGGTGCACATACTGAAAGCATAGCTGTGACCATAGTCTAAATGCTACAAGACAGAAGTAAGGCTGAGCTGATGTGCCGTTACATTTCTGGTTGGGATGAAGCTCATTACATAACCAGGCATTTCCTTAGCTTACTGGTTTCCTTTACGTCCCACCACACTTTGGGGTAGGGATTTGCTCTGCTTTTTATACACTGGAGCTTTGCTTCTGTANAGTTTCCTTTACGTCCCACCACACTTTGGGGTAGGGATTTGCTCTGCTTTTTATACACTGGAGCTTTGCTTCTGTACCACTTCCTACTGTATGCCCTATACTAACTCCCTTACCACACATCTAGCTATTTTACTGCCTGTACTAACTCACACACTCACTCATGGTTGGGGCAGTACACACGGCGAGGCGGAGGTTCTCAGCAGGTGTGTTGATGCGAAGACAGCAATACACACAGTCTCTGTGGTTCTAAGTGGGTGAGGAGTTCCTGGAGTAATATCCTCACACAGAGTAATTCGCTCTGAGCAGGGCTGGCCAGCTGAAGGTGGGAGGGCGGCACCACGGCTCCTCATGGTAACGCCTGGGCCACCCCTCGACCTCGGTACGGCAGGCTCGCCACGGCTGAACACTCTGCTTTGGTGGAATGTAGCATGGCTCAGCTGGCGGTGAAGGCGGCACTAGGTGAGAGGGCCGGGGGTCAGCGACCTGTGGCATGAAGTTCTCGGCTCCTGCTCTCACTTGACTGGCTGGAGGGGAAGCCACCACTTTCTCTCTCAGAGGGTAGTCAGCAGGTGGCTTCCCGACCTCTGCGGCGGCTGATGCGGATGACAGAGTGTGTGGTGGATGGGCAGCACTCACTGCGCTCTACTTGCTAATTGACCTTCCAGGGGTTGCTCGGAGTGCTTGTTTATCCCCCTGGTTGGCTCAGGAGATGGCAGCTATGTGGATGGAGTAGGAGCTTGGGCATGGGGTATAGTTTGACTCGTGGCTGGCCTCACTAAGTCTGTTGGGTCACAAACAATCACACATCCGTACTCTTGGCATTATGCTGCGTAGGATTTCCTGTTCGATCTGCTGATCGGCAGTTTTCATGATGTGTGTCACGAGTACCTTGCGTATATTTCTGTTTCTGTCTTGTATCCACTACGTGTTTCCTCGCCTTTCGGTTACTTGGTAGGGGTCTTCTCATTTAGAGTGAAACCCACCGTAAAAGTGGGCGACTTCTGTACGCCATTTCCGGGTTGGCGTGTAGGTGCAGGTTATCTGCGCTTAATATACTTGGTCTGGTTCAAGCGAGCGGCATCTGCGCCCACTAAACTTTCTCTGTGGGTTTCTTCGGCTTGAGGAATTTCACAGAGTTCAGCTTCCCAATCCCACTCTTTGGGTAGCTGAGCAGAAGCTCGCTGGGGGATGCTCCTATTGCTTCGTTATGTCAATGGGGGAGTGTGGACAGTATTTCTGGAAGATAAGTGTCCTATCTTCTGTGATCCCCTTGCATTCGGATACAGAAGCCTTTCTTGATTTCCTNAGTATTTCTGGAAGATAAGTGTCCTATCTTCTGTGATCCCCTTGCATTCGGATACAGAAGCCTTTCTTGATTTCCTGGTTCCTCCTTTACGTCGGATTTCCCTGGGGTGGTAGCTGGATGTAGTCCAAAAATTAACTCCCCATCTGTGGCAGGCATTTTCCTACACTACTTGTATAATAGGGTGGAACATTTTTTTTTAAATTCAATTCTAATAGTGCAGAAAAGTTGCATTTAACAATAATTTTTAGAAATGCAAACCTTTTAGATCAATTTAAAAGCATCTAATGCTGCCACATCAATCCTAAAGTTTTATAAAATTGAGAATAATTCGCTCTCTAGCTGTTTTCGTTACAATAGCCTTTTACACTAAAGTTGTAATTAGAATCAAATTTCCCGCGCATCCAAGACGAATGGAATCGAATCACGTCGCAAGATATACTTCACCATGGTCGTATGGTAGAGGGCCTTTGCACGACTGGTGCTAAGGTGGGCTATGTGAACAACTGGAATTTCTGCCGGGTTTATTCCTGCCTGCTAGAGGGTTCCACCATGCCTCTTTCGCTCCGGTAACCTTCGGCCGCCACCCCTTTGGGTTCGGGTCGAACAGCTCTGCTGATGCCATCTTTTGGCGAGGTGGCAGCTGAGAGGTTTTGTGTTGATGCTGGTGATTTCTGCAGCTCGCTGAGGGGCAAACTCTTGCATGCAGGCAGCTGCTTAGCAGGTTTACAAACAACGGAGGCGATGACGTGACTTCCTATCGTTACGTGGGTGCTGGCCTTGGCGGCGACCAGTTGGAGTTTGACTCCCTCGGAAGCACGTGACATGCATGTGATGACGTGGAGTTGTCAATAATAATGTGTAGGAATATTCACGCATCAATTTGCCCTCCTCCGTTGCGACTGAGAATCATCTCTGGTTGTGTTTTCTCTCTCTTGCGGGTGATAGGCGGCAGCTCGTTATCGGTACCCCACTGGTCGTGTGTGTGTTACACGGCGATGAGTCAGGTGAATGAACCATTCCTTCAAGGTCGAGAAAAGAAAGCGTGTCGCTCACACTGAACAGCTGAGGGCTGTGAGTATTTACATAGGACCTGTTACGGTCTGGTTTCTGCAATAAAATACACAATTATACATGCGACACGTATTGTTTAGCACTCAGGGAAATAAAGGGTGCTAGCCCAAACTCACCTGTGCGTGTTTTAACNATACATGCGACACGTATTGTTTAGCACTCAGGGAAATAAAGGGTGCTAGCCCAAACTCACCTGTGCGTGTTTTAACTTTCTCCTGCCGTGGTGCTGAGGGCGAAGTTTTAAGCGGGATGCTCTCTAGCATCTCCTATGTGTCGCACGGCAGGGACACGTTATGTGTGGCACTGGGTTCTAACCTGAGCGGGGTAATTTCCTCTTCTGCTAAATGTAAACCTCTTTACAAGGTGAGTTACACTTCAGAATAATTTAACACTACTTAACAATTAAGTATGTGTCACCTACTGTACACTAGCTAAAAAAACATGGCACTTTAAATAAAAAATACATAACACTGGAATAAGACATAACTCTCACTTTACAATATATACAATTTTCTGTTGGGTGATATTTACAGTCTTTCCCCAACCTATTCGGCTTCCGCAGATTATTACTTGCATTATTGTAGTTGACCTACTTGCAGTTTTTGTCCCCGGCACGCCGCTGGAGGCTATCATTGGCGTGCTCGCTCATGAATGGTCACACTTATATTCTGGTGGGCACGTTATTTTACAAACACATTGTTTTCTTCTATCACTCTGACATCCTTTCATCTCGGTAACTCCAGATTATTTTATCACTGATTAAACTTTGCGTCCTCTCTTTTCTTACGTTAATTGTATACACTTTCCCCCTTATTGATTAGGCTGTCACTTATTTTTGTTTCTTCGCGGTCGTAGAGCTGCGTGTTTAGGGTAAGGCCACGTGAATTTACATGTTGGTTTCCACGTGGTTTCCCTGTAACTGCTGCCTTGGTTTTGAAAGTTGGTGCGGCATGCGCATGGGGGTAGTTCCTGCCTCGGGGATTCATCACTTCTGCCTGCCCTGTCGGCCTAGTCGTGGTTGAGCGGAGGCAGGGGTTGCCCGTACCTCACCTGCAGGACTGGGTTCCTCCATTTCTACTACTATGCTGTGCTCATCTGCTTCAGGTTCTACGTTGGGTTTAGATAAGGGCTGGACATCACCCTGGACCTCACCTGTGGGGTCTGGCACCTCTGCTCTGTCTAGATGAAACAGTTTGGCACCGCCGTCCAGCACTGTGTCACTGCTGGGCTCATCTGTTTCTTCGGCTGAGCACGAGCAAATCGGTTTCAGCCAGGATTCGCAGTCCAGAGGTGATCGCTACGAGGGCTGAGACCAGCTGGCTCAGGAGCTCCCCCGTGACGACTGGCGTAACTGGTATCTTGAAGGTGTGAAGGGTACAGTCTGGATGGAAATTGCTCCCCTCAGCCGCCTGTAGATCTCCATGGTGGCTGCTCGAGTAGGTGTCTGTCTTCTGGTGACTACCGGCGACATCGAACCTTCATCATTGTCTTGGCGTTGTGGGTGGGCAGATGATGACGTACCTTTTGGAGTGGTGGTTTTCCATGGTTGATGGCTAGGTCCAGATAGAGGTTCTGGTTCGTCTGGCTCATCCCCTCCCAAGGTCTGTCTGGAGCTTCGTCCACGGTTGTTGGATCTGGGGGCAGGGCCTCATCTGGCCTCAGTTAGAGCTTCTCACTCTACTGTGGAAGTCTTCCATCCAGTAGATATTCTCTTGCCTCCCGATGACAGTGTAAAGGCCCTCCCATTTCTGTGCCAGGCTGGCACTGAACTGGTCCTTGGCTCGGCTCAGCGGATGGTTCTCGAGTAGCACCTTTTCTCCTATATTGAATTCTCTTATCCCCATTTTAGGTTTGGGGTATTTGCGTTCAATATACCTTTCTTGATCTTCTCTGGCTTGTTGTGTGCAATTTCGTGCTTCNTTTTAGGTTTGGGGTATTTGCGTTCAATATACCTTTCTTGATCTTCTCTGGCTTGTTGTGTGCAATTTCGTGCTTCGATGCGCACTGTCTTGGGCTGGGGCGTAGCGGCAGGTTCTGTCTCCTATTGCCAGTCCCCAGGTCTGGGTAGAGGTCGGCCGAAGAGCAATTTGCTGGTGGAGGTGTTAATTGCCTCGTTTTGCCGCCTAAAGGTGAACAGGATATCTGGCAGATGGGTATCCCAATGTTTATGATCATTGGAGGCTCTTCAACTCCTGGTTCCTTTTATTGCAGGCCTTCTTCCAGGCCATGCTCATGAACTGTGTCCCATTATCTGTTAGGATCACTTGTGGAATTCCTAATAGGGAAAGATTTCTGTTTCGAATTTTTGCAGGATTCTCTGGGGATTGGGTAGGAGGTTAGCTTCCACCCATCTAGAGAACTGGTCGGTGTTGACCAATAAGTAAGCTACAACAGCCAAATGTATCTACTCCACCAACAGTGATCTCAACAAACAGTGTGAACAAATAGCCAGAGCATTCCTCTACAGGGGCTACTCCAGGCCCCTCGTCCACAAACAGATTCAGCAAGCCATCTCAAATACCGGAACACAAACCAAGGTCAACAATTCTGATTTACTCCTGGTGGTCATATCATGAAGGTCTGATTCTTCTCCACTCTTGATACAAAATTCGGGCTTCTTCACCACAAACACAAGACCTGCTCTCCAAACCGCCCTGATTGGTAGTTAAAAGTTACCTAACCTCTGCAACAAACTAGTTCTTCGAAAGCTGTAGCCCACCACAAATGCCAACTAGACTATTGCCCCTAGTTGATCCTACCCCTGCAACAGTTAATGTTGTGGCTCCTGTGCCATCCACCAACCCTCAACTTCTTTCAATAGCAGACTCGCTAACTACATACTCCCTCCAAAGCAACTATAACTGTGCAACAGAAAATCTGATTTATCAGCTACAGTGCCAACACTGTAATGCAGAATACATCGGCCTCACCGCCGACACACTCAAGCAGAGGATGAACGGCCACAGAGCACACACTAGACAAGCCATAGCTGGTCACATCCACAACCTACGGAACAAACCAGTTACAGCACGTGCAGCAATACACAACAAAGATTTTGACTCCTGCTACAGCACCAGAGTTATGAAAGCCCTACCACCTTCAAGAAATAGCTCAGAACTCAGATTCTAGGAATTAGCTCATCAATTCATACCAAAATCCAGTCAGCCCCCAAGCCTCAATATAAGATAATCACAGCTCCAAAACCATACTCAACAGCTATACTGGCAAAATTTCAATTTTTTAGCTGCACCCTAGTTTGCCCCTGGTCACTAGGTCCACTACCAACAGCGTCCTTCCACCATTTTGTAGTGCCCTACAACTCACCGCCCAATGAAGCTGGCTTAACCAGAAAACGTTGCAATTGTGCAAAAAAAGTGTTGTCTTTCTGTGTGTATGCATGCGTGCGTGCTGACAAAGTGGCTTATACTGTAAGGATTCGCACACACACTCATGCACACACAAATTTATCATCTGATCTACATATGTAGTATGTAAAAGAATATGACCCTTAACCATGTGAAGGTGAAAATTATAATAAAATATTGTTTTTTATTGAGATAATTATGGTGTGTGTTGACCATGTGTGCCCGTGTGCATCTTAGTGGTAGCTGGTGAAGAGTTTACTATCCTCTCATTGTTTACTGGACTCGTGTGCATTGCAAGTTGCTTATAGGTGAGCAACACAGTTTGCTAGTAACATTCATGTAAGAGTTCATTTTTTCCACTCTGTTGGAGCATGGTGTTGACTGTTATTCTTAACTTCGTGTCACCAAGCTCGCAAAGCCTGACGTGTCTGTCAATTTATAATTGGACATGAGAAAATAGATAAATCCTGATTATGCCTCAGTTTATGTAATAAAGTTTTTGTGATGTTCTTTAACGTGAGTGCAGACATTGTACCGCTTGTTTGAAACAGCAGCCATCCGTCACACAAGGCCAGTTTCCACAGTTGTCACGGCTCGAGAGAGTACGTTGCCGCTAGTGGCTGGGCTGGCATCGGACCACTTCGCTCGCAAGCTGAATAGCCTTCCTCTGTGGGCAGTGCTGCAGGTAGGTGTGTATGTGAGTCATGTAACTCGTTCTTATTTCCTGTTTCTGTTTTGAACAAATGTTGGCTTAAACTATGTACCCAGCTCTTCATATTTGTTTTCATAACAGATTGGTAGAATACATTAATTTCTAAGTGAAACTAAACTTTAAGGTTACACTGAGCGCCGGATACCTAAAAGCTTGGGGGACACTTCGCAGATATACCGTTGCTTGGCATGGCAGAGGAGGGAGGGAACCAGTAGGGGTGAGAACAATCGCGTGTACATTGTAACTGGAAACATCTGCTACTCACCACTCTTATTCACTGCTCTCTTCCAGCACAGGGATACCTTCCATTTCGTCACTTGAAGATCTTGTGTTGTATTCCCCAGTAGTATTACATCTACAAGCGTAGATAGTATCAATTTCAATATCGAAACGAACATCAGGGTCATAGTACTCATTTTAAAGTTTTTTGACATGTCCACAATATGGTTTCCAGTTGTCTGATCCCAAACTATTAAACACTTCTTTGCAGAGTTTTTTCACGTTGCCTAAACTGCAGGTAATATTTAGTGACAGAACTTTGTCCTTTACATTGATCCAAATATTTCCATTTGTATTCCAAATGATAAGGTGGCAAACAAAGTGTTGTATGTCTGAAGTTTTTCAGTATTTCATCCACCGAATAAATTTTAAATTTTTATCGAAGCTTATACTGCTTAATGAGCTGATAATGTGTAGGTTTAAGCATGTAATATGTAAACTGAATGTTTTTCTGTCACAGCCACTGCCGCATGTTGTGTTTAGTGAGTTGGATGTGGGNAGCATGTAATATGTAAACTGAATGTTTTTCTGTCACAGCCACTGCCGCATGTTGTGTTTAGTGAGTTGGATGTGGGCAACTTGTTTATCTTAATGTTGCGATACGGCACATTGTCCAAGACAACACTGTTGGCAGGAAGATTGGGAAAAAGTTTTTCTCTTACACATTTCTCATATTATTTTTGGTCCCCCTGCATGAATCATTATCAGCCGCTGGCCTTTCGAAACAGGTGTGGGTAGGCCATGTGCTGATTCATCACTTCAGGATTTCTGTTGTACATGGGACAACAAAATATACGACTCGTCCATACATACATTATTACAATTATCGTTTCTGAAACTTCACATATTTTTAAAATTATTTATTGGCTTCTGTTGTGTACAAGATTTCTCAATCAAAATTAAGTGCTGCAATTTTGTTTTCTGCCTCTGAAAACCCAACTTTTACAGAAGTTTTCGCAAAATTGTATTGCAGCCTTGAAAATTGATTTCCTCTTTAAAGTTTTTTTTCTTAATTTTTCAACTGTCGGGATGCTTTTTTCTGTTACATTAAACTTGTACATAATCCTATGAACTATTGCTTGATAAAAATTTTCTGTCTCTTCTTACCAGGTATAACAAATTAAGTTCTTTTGCCAGTACTGGTTCTCTTCACTCCCATTTTCAGCCTACTTCCCGAAGGAAAGATAGGCTTTCGTAATCACCTGAATGTCTGTCTGGAATGTATGTCCCCCTCCTTTTCAACTTGAAACCTGCAAACCAAATTTCATCAAGTTCAGTTCACATGCAGTATTTAGTTAGTACGTCCAACTTTTTTTTTATCAAGTCACGTACTTATTTTTACTATGGCGCCAGTTTTATAATTTAGGCCACTTTGTTATATCTCGGAAACCGTTTACCCGATTTAAACAAAATATTGTACAGTGTATGATGTAAGCATTGAGTTCAGAATGCAGTAATGTATTGGTCCGCTATTTTGGAAGATAGTGCAACATTAAAATTAAAGCTTTTATGTCATATCTCAGGAACTACACAACCAATTTTTGCCACATTTTGCATAAATACTAATGTAGACCATGTTGTTGTATTTAATTAAAATGTGTCCAACACATACTTGCAAAATGGCGACCTTATACATATTTTTAGGTTTATTTCCTGTAGAGAAGGTCAAAGACAAGTGGAAAGCAACAACAACCAGCGAGGTTTCTGGGGGAAAAGTAACACCCCTTGCACCCTGGAAACAGGGGAGCTGGGGTGAGCAGCGGGCCACCACCGCCGGTCCCATCAGGTCCAGCGTCACCCTCCAGACACTAACCAAGGATTCCTATCCTCCAGATGCCCCTCCACATATAGATCGGGATCAACAAACAATCAGCCGTCCTGTTGGATACGGCCGCTACGGGCAATTTATGAGGAGTGACCTCACGCCAAACCAGCGAGCACATGTGAAGCCTGAGGGCAGGCAGGATCAGATGGCACAGCCCGTCTACCTACTCGCCGTGGAAGGGAAAATAACTCTATCTGTCCAAATTTATAACAAAACCACTTATGCAGAATCCCTGGTAACACCCCAGATAGGAGAGAAAGTGATTCTGGGGCAGTCCGGGCTTCATCAACAACTATGCATACTCAACTACGAACAACGCTGAATTTATATATTTATATGGGGGATGGTGACTGTATGAAGGTGAACTGGGAGCATACTCTAGATCAGTGTTTCTTAACCTGGGATCCGCGGACCCCTGGGGGTCCGCGAGTATATGTAGGGGGTCCGCAGTCTCATCTCTGGACCATTTAAAAATAATAAATGAATGCCACCAAAAGTCTTGTAATCGCTACGCTTACTTAGCACGACGAACATGCACCAGCGGGCGGTGTGCGATACTGACTTGATTTCCTAGGGGTCTGTGTCTGAAAAAGGTTAGGAAATGCTGCTCTAGATGTAACTGTTCCCCCTACCCCTTAGAGCACCAGAGGCAATAAACCATCAATTGGATTTACCTGAGTTCCACAGACTGCAAAATATATTGACCAAACACTCATGGGCTTTTGGACACGGGGGACCCCTTCGACAGACTAGGAGCAATTAACGTGAGATATAGCTAGTTCATGAGCAACCCATATATTGTCGTCCGTATCACGTATCAGCAGGAAGGTGAGAATTAATACTGGACCAGGTACGAGCCATGAAGGAACAAGGGATTATGGAACCTTCAGACTCGCCCTATAGATCCCGGGTCGTGTTAGTACCAAAGAAAGACAGGAAGTTGCGCTTCTGTGTCAATTACCAAGAGCTGAACATACCCTACGACATAATATACCTATCACTCCTTCAGCCATTAACCTTGCCAACACTTTGAGAGATATAGGGGCAGCCAAATTTTCTCCACCCTCGACGTGCCGTTAGGGTATTAGCAGATTTGAGTGCATCCGGAATGCTGGAAGTTTGTGGCCTTCATTACACCTGAAGGAGAGACATTGCAATTTAAGGTCATGCCATTCGCCCTTAAAAATGCCCCAGCCATCTTTCAACTGTTAATGTTTGCCAAAGTACTCGTCTGGTACATAGGAAAGTTCTGCTTCACATGCCTCAATGACATCATAATTTTTACAAACTCGTGGGAAGAACATTGCATTCACCATCAACGGGTGTTAAGAGAGGCTAGATATTTATGGGTTGATCTGTAAATTCTAAAAGAGCCACTTTGGAAAAAAACATCAACAACTTCTTGTGATACATCTTCATCCCTGAAGGGAATTACCCCCAAGTAGAATCCATACGGGCCCTATTAGAAGCGGAGACGCCCTACACCAAAAAGCAACTATGCAGATTTTTAGGTTTGTGCAACTGGTTCAGAGATTTTTTACCGGATTTTACCAGATTTTTGCTCAATTGATAGTTGGAAAATGAATCCCATTGTAACTGGGGTATAGAATAACAAGCCNAGATTTTACCAGATTTTTGCTCAATTGATAGTTGGAAAATGAATCCCATTGTAACTGGGGTATAGAATAACAAGCCGTGTTCCACACCTTAAAAGAGAGTTTCAGAGACATTACCCGGCTACATAGGCCCCAGGAAGGGAAGCCCCTTATTTTGCAAACAGACGTGGTGTTATACCAGGAAGACCCAGACGGTCAACCCCAGGTTATAGCTTATGCCAGTATGCGATTTAACCCCACGGAATAAAACTACCATATCAACGAACAAGAGTGTCTCTGTTATTTGGGCTATGCGCAATTATAGGTATTGCCTAGAGAGATAACCTTTTATCCTAATGACAGATAGTAAGACGCTGACTTGGTTGAACAAGTCTAAGAATGCAAAAGCCAGTAGGTGGATGATGTTCCTCATGGAATTTGAATTCAAAGTACAACATTGCCCGGGAAAAGTAAACATTTTACCAGATGCCCTCTCCCACCAACCAGACAGTTAAGGGAACACGAAAGAAGAAGATCGGAAACGAATTGCCCCTTCCCCTCCACGGAGTCCAGGCGAACACCTCCAGGTACAGCAATTGAAAGGTCAGTAAATACCGGCTTAGTCATTACCAACAGCGAGACAGTTATAAAGAAATTATAAAGAAACCAACTGAGAAGGTTCGAGGTTCAAGAAGAAATAGTTTGGTCCCAAAATTGGAACCAAGTAGCCACATGGAAAATCTGGGTTCCGGTCAAGTTAAGACCCTGAATTTGCCAACGCCATTACGACCACGAACAAGCTGGACATCGGAAAAAAAAGAAACCCTCCGCAATACCAAGGAATGGAACATTTTGGATGGTATGTTCAGGGATATTTGCTGCTATGTCTCCAATTGTGAAAAGTGCTGCAGAAATAAGTCATACTCCATACTGAAACAACTCAGAAGACCCAGACGTCCCCGTACCCCATGGATCCACCTTGCACTAGACCTAATGAGACTTTACTCCNGAAACAACTCAGAAGACCCAGACGTCCCCGTACCCCATGGATCCACCTTGCACTAGACCTAATGAGACTTTACTCCTGAAGTACGAAAGGGAACCGCTACCTACTGGTAATTACTGACCAGTTCTCTAGGTGGGTCAAGGCCTTTCCTCTCTCGAGTGAGTGAAGTGAGTGAAGTGAGTGAAGAGATTTAGGCGGCTTTTAACAGCTTGGGCTTGGTCTTAAGAGCCCATTTTCCCCTCTCGAGTCAGGAGACTTAGGGAACCGTGAAGAAATTAGAACTTAAGATATTTTATTTTCCTGTTGGGGATACCCACAGGCCATCCTAATGGACAACAGAGCTCAATTTACCAGGTACCAGTGGAGGAGAGCCTGTATCAAGTGGGGAGTAGAGTCTTGGACCACCTGCAGTCGTACGTCACTAAGCAGAGAAATCAAGAACTAAAGAAAAGTCTCCATCTCGGTGTAGGAGAGGACTACTGCCACTGGGATGCTCGATNGAAACAACTCAGAAGACCCAGACGTCCCCGTACCCCATGGATCCACCTTGCACTAGACCTAATGAGACTTTACTCCCGAAGTACGAAAGGGAACCGCTACCTACTGGTAATTACTGACCAGTTCTCTAGGTGGGTCAAGGCCTTTCCTCTCTCGAGTGAGTGAAGTGAGTGAAGAGATTTAGGCGGCTCTTAACAGCTTGGGCTTGGTCTTAAGAGCCCATTTTCCCCTCTCGAGTCAGGAGACTTAGGGAACCGTGAAGAAATTAGAACTTAAGATATTTTCCTGTTGGGGATACCCACAGGCCATCCTAATGGACAACAGAGCTCAATTTACCAGGTATCAGTGGAGGAGAGCCTGTATCAAGTGGGGAGTAGAGTCTTGCACCACCCGCAGTCGTACGTCACTGAGCAGAGAAATCAAGAACTAAAGAAAAGTCTCCATCTCGGTGTAGGAGAGGACTACTGCCACTGGGATGCTCGATTGCCAGACATTCTGTTCGTCCTCTGCCGAAGGAGTAATCGGCCGTTGATATCACACCCAGCCAGCTTGTATTAGGTCGCACTCTACATCAACCAGGAGATTGGCAGTGGGAAAACGAATCCTTAACCCTACCCCAACCCAAGACTCCGCTTAGAAGCACTAGTCTGCCCCAGGGAGGCCCAGGATACTCAAGAATGGTACCATCAACTGGAGTGGTTTTGTCTTCCATGAGGTGACTTTGTCCCACCACTTGGAAAAAAATTCAAGTGGCACTATCTCCCGTATGGCATAAAGAAACAAGCTCGCTATTCTGGATTCCATTAGGTAGATTGTTTATGTTAACAAATGTTTATGTGTTACAAAGCTATGTATTTATGTAACAGATTGATATTCAAAGTAACGATGAGGTTACATCGTCTCACTGGTCTTTCTAAACGATTATTCAAACTATATCATGCCTCAAGTGAGATTGTCCCACTTTTTAGGAAATGAGTTTTGAAATAGGATGTTGAATTGTTCGTTGGAATCTTTTCTATTCAATGCATTATATTGGAAAAATAATAGCTTATAGCTGTTGGTGTGTTTACGCAGTTTTTAAGACAAAATGAGTAAACAATTAGCCAAAGTCACTCCAGTTGACGGTACATAGAAAGAAAGTACCGTAACCGAAAACTGGGGTTAGGATCTTTGAAACGAGAGAAGAAATCCTCCTCAAGAGCTACCCCCTCAGCAGAGCTCTGATAAGTTTTGTGCCAAGTTGACCCCAGTGTGCCTCCAGTTTGAACTTTTATTTCTTTACGTGATCAGTCAAGACACTTTGCTCTCACATCATGACAGGCCCCTTCACCAGTCTTTTAACGTAATTTCTGTAGGTTGCCGAGTGACTGACAAGCTTAGGAAATAGTATGGGCCACTATGTTTATTCTCACGGGAATAAATACGTTACTATCCAAATGCAGTGTATGGTTCTTAGGGTGAACTCTCTGACCTTTTCCGAAGTCCTTTGTAAGCGTCACCCTTCAAGGGAGCGGCAGATGACCATGCAGACAGCCTACCCTTCTCAAGGAACCAGTCAAATCAAAGGGCCAGTTTCTCCAAACACTACTAAACTAAGAGTAAGAGTGTCACTCAACATTGGGTGCCCCTGACGCGACACCCACTGTAACCTTGTTCCTGTATGACCATGCAACATAACTGCATAGCCGTCACACATCACATTTTTGGAACTATTGCCACGTGTAAGTTCACAGTAAGAATTTATAATCTTGAAGCGCCCAAAGTACTATATTTGTGTTATAAATGCATTACGAAATTGTGATGACTGTATTTTCCACTGATGGCATATCAACAGTTTACATGGATGCCATTTTCCCGTAGTTGACCTCTCGCATAGTCCACTTTAATAACAGTAGTTTTGCTAGTGTAAATATCATGAAAATTTCATGCACAATGCACACACCAGGACTGTGACATCTATGACAGTTTAACTCGTAGTTCATGGCTGATGGAAAATTTTATTTGTTTACTATAGTGAAATTGTGTTTGCGTGACATGTGATAATTTTCTGGCAAATAAATTTTACATATAAATCATTATTGTAATGGGAATATGGTGGGAGCATTGTCTGTTACTGTTATATATCAAATGAAAGAACCAAGAATATATTTTTGGTTCTGGTTCTCAAGGCTAAGAACTGGTGGAACCGACCCATCCCTAATTGTTACATTAGGCCTACCTAACAACAAGAGAGGGAGAAAGGGAACACATGCCTGACGGATGTGTTTAAAACTGAAGGGACCAAAATATTGTTTTTTTTTTTTTGTTAAAATTTTGTCACAGATCATATTTAACAGATTATGTAACTAAATAAAATGCATTTCTATAGATTTTAAATGAAGAAACAAAAAAAAATTAAGATCTACATAGTATGTATTAATAAAAATTCTAAAAATTAAATAACTCGTAATATGTTTATATCAAATTATTAACTACATTAGTACCCAGACAAAGCACTTAAAACTGAAAAATACATTTTGAGTTCAATCCCACAGTGCAGTTATTTAAAACACATTGTGAAAGTTACAATTAGCCTACTTCATTTAGTTAACAAGTGTCTATGATAGCTAAAAATTGTACAAATAAGACCATATGTTTGTGGACAGAGTTTCATCATCTAGCTGTAAGAGAGGGAGTGGGGGAGCATATTTGTTGGTATCTATTGTCATTCACAAAAAACTCTGTTAAAGTTTTTATTTTATTTTATACAGGAGGAGTTTAAAAGAGTACCCCAACTTTGAAGGTCTATAATATCAAAACAAAACAACCTACAACCTTGATTGACCAATCAAATGAACCAAACTCATTCCACACTCTTGTGAGCATATCCGGCATTACGGTTTGGATGGCATCCATAATTCTTGTTTTGAGGTCGTCAATGTTAGCCTGCAATGGTTGACGAAACACATGATCCTTTATGTATCCCCATAGAAAAAAATTGCACAGGGTAAGATCCGGGCTTCTTGGGGGCCAGTGATGAAGAGCCTGGTCACCAGCTGCTCCTCGACCAATCCAGCGTTGCGGCAACGTGTCGTACAGGTGTCTGCGAACAGCTAGGTGCCAATGGGGTGGCGCACCATCCTGCTGGAAAAAGAAGTCCCCCGCCAGCTATTCTAACTGAGGAAACAACCACTCTGTNGAACCGAAAACAGTGTCTTTGGATACATACTTAGTATGCAATATACGTAGCCTTTTGGCCATTGTACTTTTATATTTTTACATAGTGCTCTTAGCCAGAGGCCATCCCGCGCTAAGACCGCCCAATCTGTGGGGAAGAGGGATCACGCCTTCTCATCGCAGTTGTCCCAGCTACGCACCTGAAGTAACCAAATCTAAAGCCCCAATCTGATTGTNGGGATCACGCCTTCTCATCGCAGTTGTCCCAGCTACGCACCTGAAGTAACCAAATCTAAAGCCCCAATCTGATTGTCAAGTACGACCAAGACACACCCTACTACATGGACTGAGACCCTCGTACTCAGTTACCAAGCGCTTGGTCTTGCCAGGGTTCTATCCATATCGTTAATGTCTTACCAGGGCATAACCGGAGTGGGTTGCCGCTCACCGCCCGGTCTTTCTTTGAGAGGGGGAATCTCTCCAGACCTCCTCCAACATATGGAGTTAACCACTGCCAGCACGAGTCCAACCTCTATTGATTGGTACACCAGAGAGAACCTCTGGTGGGGCCAACCCGATCAGCCCGTGCTCCCACTTATTTGCCATGTTTTCAATGCCCGACCACCCAACCCACTACAACAACCAGTAGTGACGGGTAGCGTGCGATAGACTCTGAAAGGAAGGTTTCCGTCATGATAATAATCCGTAGGTCTGGACCCATAGGTTCCAGAGTTCTTCCTTTTCTCATCACTGTCTCCATGCCGTTGCCACCCATCCACCAGCAGCGCAGCCCGAGGAGCCGTCATGCGACGCTGACCTTTACCATACTCGAGAATTTCTTCGCCATGAAATTCTAGTCTTGGGCCCCATCTGCCTGAATGCCAAGTGGTCGGGCCTGTGTACCAACTATCGGCCCAAACCATCATGGTAGATACCACTTACCAGCTATGAGGAAACTGGTTCCCATAAGGATACGGGCGGCGGAGCCCAATTTGTATTTCAAACAGGGGTGGCGCGAGTAGCCTTTGGTTGCCATGGGTGGGGAGAGGCTATGAGAGACGCATACCCCACCCTTTCTAGGGTCGGACGCGACAGGGCTCGGTTACTATAGCATGGTACTGCCACACCACCTCAAACGCCAGGATGCCTTTGTCCTATATCNGACGCGACAGGGCTCGGTTACTATAGCATGGTACTGCCACACCACCTCAAACGCCAGGATGCCTTTGTCCTATATCTGACCCTTCCCCCCTGTCTTTGGATACAGCGCAAAACATGTTCACTTTGGGGGAAGCACACTCGTGTTTGGTGGTTTCATGTGGAGGCTCCTGATCCCATATCCGTATGTTGTGCCGGTTCACCTTACCATTTGTATGGAATGTCGCTTCATTGCTAAAACCCATCTTAGACATGAAGGCATCGTCTACCTTGTTCTGGGCACATAAAGGAAACATCAGACTGTCCCCTTCACATTGACGTGTCGAATGCGAGCTCGCTTCCCCCTCACCACCTCAAACCGAGAGTTAAAGAACGCCATCCAAACCATAACACCGGACGTACTGACAAGAGCGTGGAACGAGTTTGATTAACGCGTAGGTGTCGTTCGGGCTGCTCGTGGGGGTCACATTGAACATTTATGAATGNCGGACCCTTCCCCCCTGTCTTTGGATACAGCGCAAAACATGTTCACTTTGGGGGAAGCACACTCGTGTTTGGTGGTTTCATGTGGAGGCTCCTGAGCCCATATCCGTATGTTGTGCCGGTTCACCTTACCATTTGTATGGAATGTCGCTTCATCGCTAAAACCCATCTTAGACATGAAGGCATCGTCTACCTTGTTCTGGGCACATAAAAGAAACATCAGACTGTCCCCTTCACATTGACGTGTCGAGTGCGAGCTCGCTTCCCCCTCACCACCTCAAACCGAGAGTTAAAGAACGCCATCCAAACCATAACACCGGACATACTGACAAGAGCGTGGAACGAGTTTGATTAACGCGTAGGTGTCGTTCGGGCTGCTCGTGGGGGTCACATTGAACATTTATGAATGTATGGTAAACCAACTTCACGGTTCCACGGTTCATTTGATTGGTCAATCAAGGTTGTAGGTTGTTTGGTTTTGATGTTATAGACCTTCAAAGTTGGGGTATTCTTTTATACTCACCCATACGTACCGTGCCTCGGAAACGTTTCAGTGTCTCCACGGCTCCAGCAGAGTGAGAGAGATTTTTTTTTTTTAGTCTTGTCATGAAAGGCCACGGGAAGAAAGGAAGTGGTACATCAGTAAGTGGTCGCATGGGCGGGTGATAAAGCACTCTTTGTCTACATGATGAAGGGAGATGGGAGTTATAGCAGGACAGCAAAAGTTTGGCAAGGGGTAATAAGGGAACGTGGACGGTTAAGTGGACTACACACAAGGACAATATTGTGTTGTCCCGTGTTTCGTGAACAGCTTGGTCGCACATGACAAGACAATTCTCAGTTCATCGTCAAAGTTTCCTACACATCTTGTATGAGCAAGTGTTAAATATAGTGGAAGACAAGTGAACCAAAACCAAGAAAACTGTACATTCAGAAATGGATGGAGTGTAGGTCTTCANTACAAAAACTCCTACACATCTTGTACGAACAAGTGTTAAATATAGTGGAAGACAAGTGAACCAAAACCAAGAAAATTGTAGATTCAGAAATGGATGGAGTGTAGGTCTTCAGTACGCTCATTTGTATTATTATTAAAGGAATATTGAAGAAGAAGATCCTCGAAAATTGAAAATGAGCATGAGGATGTCAACATAACGTTCTGAAGTCCTGCTGTCACTGATTCATTCAATGTAATGACACTGTGATGAGGGAGGCAATATCTGCTAGAGTCAAAGTACAAATCACGCGAACATATGAATTGACAGGTGTCAATTTTAGATAGTTTCAAAATCCAGTATTTCAAAAATAATACCTGAAGTCTGCAAAGCTATCTACGAGGAATTGAAAGGACACATTAAGGTATGTAATATATGTATTTCTACTCTTCACATAGTGAAAAAACACACATAGCAATCCAAATCATTGGCAGAATTAATTATATGATTCACATTTGATCATGTTGAGTGACAGCTGGGTCATATGTAAGCTGGTAATTGGCCGTACTTGCCTCTTTGTTAGCATTTATACACAAGGAACATCATTTACTATATACATACTAGTATGTTCAATAGGGTCGTTCACAAACAATGTTCTATATTTGTTTATTCTCGTCATTGTCGTTGTCGTCATCGTCGTTGAAAGGAGGGGTGTGCCACAAAGGATGTAGGGCGGGGAAGGGGTGAAGAACAAAGGAGTCTTTCGTGATGCCATTTGTCTCACGAAACATGTTTTATGGGGACCAACAGAGAAATACCTACATATTATTGCCATGGGCAAGTAAATGTAGTTTTATAAAATTTTAATTGCAATTTATTGTATTTTAGCAAGGATATTTTATTCTTTTAACGAATTTTTGGGATTTTTTGATAGTTTCTGAAAACCTTTACTTTAAATCGCTGTTTTCGTTACCTACATGTTCGTTACTTCAGGGTTCTACTTTAAATGCATTTAGCTTATTTTATACTTTTCTCTTTATCCCATATGTAATATTGCAACATGTTAACCTTTTCTGTTGTTTGTTTATCAGTTTCTATCTTAACTCTCATGGGCTGGTGTCCTAAAAATTCCATTGTCTTGGTCTTACTGGCAGAGATTTTCAAGTTACACTCACTGGCTACTTTACTCAGCTTAAAAACAGCATCTTGTAAATCATTCTCATTTTGGCTAATAATCACTTGGTCATCAGCAAATAGCAGTCTGCTAATATTCACATTATTAATTTTAAAATGTTTTATTGTGTGTTACCAAATTTTTGTTACTTCATCAATATATGTATAAGTTAAAAAGCATGGGTAGGAGAAGGCACCCCTGTGTAACTCCTTGATTAATTTCAGCCATATTGTATTTGCTGTTTGCAATTTTGATTTGAGTTTTATTATCCATATATAAACTTTGCACAGCTCATATAAGATGTGCTGAATTCCTCTTTATTTTAAAATTTCCCATGGTTTATTTCTTATTTTATTGAATACTTTTTATAATCAATAAAGGTGAAAAAGTTTGGCAGACTGAATTCACAGTGTTTTTTTATCAGTTGTGTCACAGTGAATATACAGTCTGAGCATGATTTTCTTTTGCAAAAGCTGTGTTGAGCATCTAATAACATTGTGTCAACAAGTAACGATAATCGTTTTGTTAACTTTCTAGCATATAATTTATAACATGTGTTAAGAAGACTAGTGCCTCTATAATTTTGACATTCATGTTATATATTGGACCCATTAGGACTATATTCCACTCGTCTGGTATATAGCCACTTTGCCAACACATATTCGTGTAATTGAGTATTCTTGTTTAGGCAACATTTGGGACATATTTTAACAGTTCTATATTAATTTTATCACAGTCTGGACTTTTCTTGTTTTTACTGGACTTTCTGTTAATCCTTCTGGTCTGGATTTGTTTTTTGAAGATTCTGAGTAGTAGTAAATGGCCTCAGGAGGGGTTATCGGCCTCTCGCAGAGTAGGGTCTTGATGGAGCCGCCATCTGAGTGTGTTTGACCATTGCTCCTCTGTAAACTAATCCCTACAGAGAGGGTTGCCTCTTCCACTTGTTTCAAGCCTGTATTCTTTAATATGTAAATTAATATTACATGCTTACTATATTATTTTGTGTTGTTCTTTTATTTGCCACATACTTGATAAAAACATCCATTTTATGGAACCAAGCTATTTTTCGCTTATACATGCTTTCCGCACCAGCTCCCAACCTTTTTTTGCTTCTGTCAGATCGTCTATCTTAGGCTTTTGATCCTCTTCTTCATTTCTTTTTCATCTAGCTTTGGCATAGCCATGTCTTATATAATTCTATTGGTTTTTGTATATTGGGCTCAGTCAGTTCTCCACAAATATTCGTGCTCTCTATAAACACTAATGATTTTCAAATGCAGGCTGCAATCCCACTTTAGAGCAACTTTTACGAACACGTATCCTTCCAATACCGGTCATATGTACGTGTTGTTTTGTCTTGCGCATTCACACGAGGACAGGACAATAAGTGCGATGGTGGGAATGGAAAGGAAAACACTGTCCCCATGGATAGAAATTGAGGCTGTCTCGCAAGACAGTGTCTTCATAATTGTCCTGTCTTTGAATTGTTTGTTCACATGAGGAAAGTATTTTTTTGTCCCATTGTATTATCCCCATGTGCATTCCACTTTAGGTTTTTTATTTTTGTAAGAGAGGAGACTAGAGAAACTCTTTAGTGGATATTTTTCATATGATTCATTGATGAGTTACATATTTTTTTATTGGTTCTCTGTATTGCATAAAACACGAAAGCTGAGCAGCTATACTGCTGATATATTTCAAATTAAAGCCATCACAGAGAAAATGGTAATCATGCTGCAGACTGACTATTTTCTTAACTTAATGATTTCATTTTCTCATAACTGTGAAGGAGCAGTCACTCCCTGCTTCAATCTCCGGCATTCCTTTCAGCTGGAGGGGGAATATCTAAAAATAAACAGTGTAAGAGAGCAGTCTGGTGCCATTTTCTTTCTCCCCCTCTTATACATCTTGCTCAGCCTGCTTCCATTGTCTGTCTCCCTCTTGCAATCTCTTGCTCTTTAACTTCTTTTTTACCCAACAGTGGTATTTTATTACAAAAGAAACAACTACTGATCTGCCATTAATTACATTAAAAATAAGTATATTAACGATTTAAGTTAAAAAAAAACCAACACTGCCTTCATATTCGTTGTGAAAATTACGTCGAAAACATATATGCGACATATGATCTACAATGTTTTGTAAGGATGGTATGCACCCTTGATGGTACAGCTGTAATACATGTTTTTTTGTAAATTTTACAGAAAGTATTTGAAATGGAACAGTGGCATCCAGGATAATGTGTAGTTGAATGAATATCAGCAACCACAGCAAAACTGGTCACTGCCATTAAATTATGTCATAGAGAAATTAAGGGTTGCAACCCTGTTGTCACACATAAAATTCTGTGATGCCGAAGCTTTATAAGGTTTCCAATGACAGATATTAAAGAGCATGTTAAAATTAATGAAAAAGGTTTTGTTATGTTATTACACTAAACCCCATCATTTGCGAGGGTTTCACACATAAAGGACACAACCATTGCATTACTGCTCCTGGTACGCACACAACACGCATCACACATAATGTGATTGAGTGTAGCATGGCATAACACATGTTGCTGGTCTTAAAATGTATTGAACAGGTATGGTTTGTGTGATACTAACATAGGTTTTATTCATAATATACAAATATCCACAATATCACGATAATAATGTGTTCGAAGAACACACCCCATTCCTCAGTGCAGGCATAACATTGTCACATCCCTGGCATGTTAGTATGGCTGGCAGGGTATTCCCAGGGAAGCTTCCTTCACACAGCCATAGGTGAACACACAAACATACGGATGAGTACAGTTCATGTAATTATGTAACACATCAATAGAGACTATTAGTTCTTATAGGAGTTGTTCAAAGTGCCAACCATCAACTTCGACCCACAAGTCACAGCGTCACTGCAAGTACTGTCTGACCCTCTCAAATACCCCTGGCATGTGGTGGATGGTGTTAAATGCATCAGCGATTCTCGCCAGCAGGTCCTCTTCATTGTCGACAGGCGTGTCGTACACTAATGATTTAACACATCCCCAAATGAAAAAATTGAGAGGTGTCATCTCAGGTTAACGTGCAGGCCATGCAGTGGGTACTCCTCAACCAATTTAGCTGTCAGGATATGCCGTATCCAGATATGCTTGCACATCCCATCCAAAATGTGCTGGGGCACCATCATGCTGAAAGCACAAACGCATTCATACATCAAGTGGAACATCCTCCAGGAGCTGCAGTAGTGTGTACTTAATTCACTGACAGTAAACAGCAGCTTTAAGTTGTGGAGGTAGACAGAATGGCCCAATGAAATGATCATGCACAATACCCACCCACATGTTCACAGAAAACGGTTGCTGATGTCTTTGTATGCGGGTACTGTATGGGTTCCCTTCTGTGGCACTTGACTTTTTTCCTGGTATTAAAAATACTGTTGTGTCTAAAGCACGTCTCGTCCGTCCACAGTATGGAGGTAGAAAATATTGCTGCGTATTGCACTGTTGTAGGTACCACTGAGTGAAATGTATCTAGCAAGGATAACCATCCAGACCTGCCACTTGTACCATATGCAGATGATAAGTACGCAGTTTTTACACGCAAAGAACCCATATTACACTACTTTAGCTGGCATCCATTGCGTGGGCAGTGCCCCAGGTGCTGTTGGATGGTACCTCTTCTACGGAAACAAGGACTTCTGTTTCAAACTGTGTCATACGCACACATCGTCCACGCCAGAATTGTGTTTCTGTTTGGCGACTGTTCCAGTAACCCATAGGTGCTGGTCAATAGCAGTAAAGGCAGAGTAGTGTGGTACCTGCCTCCTGGGATACATAGCTGTGTACATACTGTGTGCCTTTCTGCTGCATCCCTGTTCTGCAACCATACACTAAATGCATGTCCCCTAATTCCACCCATGGGTACCAATTCATGTTTCCACAACAAAACACAGACAACTGTACACCTAGTAGATGGTGCTAGTGGTCTTGATGCAATAACAGTAGAACTATAGAATTCGACGTACTCTACAGCAGTGTCACTCCCAAAATGTTTTCATGACAGTGTAGTTGGTAACTCTCTTATGAAATTAGAAAGGGATATGGGCAGCTTGAAACAAAAAGGCAGGGTATAAAGACTTGTTAAAAGGCACCAATGTCAATTTTCCTTTATTCAAGACTCAAGAACCCAACAACTAAGAACTAGGTACATACAGAGTGGTCCGCCTAATGTGGACACCCCCAAAATTTCCAGAACGGTTGCAGATCACAAAATGTGGTTTTCACTAAATGAAATTGTGTATGGGACAAGTAATTTGCCGCAACGTTACTATTGGCAACACGTGTATGGACAGATATAATTGAACCACACATAATTTTTCCCCTGGAAACATACTTTATTTTTACTTTATACTATTTTAATGGCATCTGAAAGTACGTGCAAAGAGGAATTCAGTGATATAGCATATGCAGTGGAGAGTAACATTGGAAAAATAATGTGCAAATGTGATTAAGTTAGGTAGGCCGGTAGCATCGGGCAGTGGACCTGTACGCACAGCTGTAAGCAAGCAACACGCGCCGTGACGCAACCTTGGCTTCTTTTCAGCGCTTCATTTCAAGATGAGGGGGACCCAGTCATATGTATAATGACTGTGGGATCAACTTTGTTGGGGCACCTAGAGAATTGACTTAGCTGTACCAGTTTGTATGTGCCACCACCCACAGTGATAAGGTTGGCTCCATTTTGTGTGAAGAGAGAATAGTGTGGCATTTTAACCCACCAGTTGCACCCCATTTTGGGGGCCTGTGAGAAGCCAGTTTGAAATCTGTAAAGACCCATCTTGCCAAGGTCATTGGTCAGCAAGTTTTGCCATATGATGTCCATTGTACTGATTCGCTTAGAAGGCGTCTTGAACTCTCATCCACCGTGTGAGCTCAGCTCTGATCCCTCTGGATATCTAATTCAGACCACAATTCACACCAGCTCACTTCATCTTGCAGCCAATTATAGTCCTCTCAGAGTCAGATATTACTCACCTGAACCTCACTCGCGTGAATTGTTGGCAGCCAGTGCAACAAATAGTACAGGATTTTTTAAAGCGCTGGTGGAAGAAATATTTCTATTCTCTTCAACAGTACATCAAGTAGGCAAAGGGAGATGTCCATCCTAAGGTTGGAGACCTAGTGATAATCAAGGAAGACAATGTGTCCCCTCTCCAGTTGGGTCTTGCCTGGATTGCAACTTTGCATCCTGATTCAAGGTGTGTCCATTGCCGCTAAACACTGTTGACCCATATGCAACCTCTGATGTGAAAGCTTCACTACTGACAATGTAACATTTCATTACAGTGAATTGTTTGTTTTCTACTTGACTGATTGCTGCTATGTTATGCTTTGTATTATGCATGGGTTAAATTTGATGTAATGTATCCTTGTTACCTGATTTTAACAAGGTGGGCTGTATGTTTAATGTTAGTAAATTTTTTGAATTATATTGATATTTCCTAGTGTTGCTATTTTTATTTATGTTGTCTCTCAGTGTCCGCCGAGATGACCCAGGTGGAAAATAAAGTTGTTTTTTTTCTCCACACTCTTTTATTTTAGTAATGGAATTAACATTATTTTGAACGTTATACTTCCAGTGAAGTAATGACTATGGTCCTCTGGAGAAATATAATAGGGTTCTGCCAGTACCAGGTTCGATAAGAGGTGCCACGCTTTCTTTCTTGTAGGCGTTTGTGGAACAGATGATGCAATCTGTGACAATACAATTGGCTTCTACAGTAATTATCTCATCTGGACGTACCTGGGAAACTACCTTACAACATGTTACTTCCTCAGCAGCTGGAAGAAATGTGTGACCCAGAGCGGTCAATAGTGAGCCAAGCTGAGAATATGGTATTTGCAACTTGCGAAGGCATCCCTGGGTAATGAAAGATACCTGTGAGCCTGGATCGATGAGGGCTCTAACCGAATATGACTGACCTGAACTGTTCAAAACTTTCACCACTGCAGTGGATAATAGCACACTGGATGATTATTTGGGATCCTGTTCAATAAACAGACCTTTCAGCACTATCATTACCATCTGATGAAGCATTTTCACTCTCCCCAGGTTCATTAGATGCTGGTGAAGCAAGATGCAAGAGCGTGTGATGGCTTTTTTTTACAAGTGTTACATGCAAAGCTAGAAGAGCACTCCCTTACAAAATATCTTGTCCTCAAACAATAAGTGCGCAGTTTGAACTCTTTAAGAATGAATATCTGTTCACTGGACAGCGAGAGAAAGGGTTCACATTTAGTGATTGAGTGCTCCCATTGCAATGCACACAATTCTGGACTTCCAGTTTCAATGTATTAAAAACAAATTTAGAACTGTTAACCACTCTAGTTGGTTTCATTTTGTCCGAGCCAAAGGTGCCATCTCCACCTTGCTTTGCATTAACTCTACCTGATTCAGATAGACCTACTTGAGAATACTTCTCCAAAATGGACATAAACTTAGAATGAATTGGCATCTCATCATGTGACAGAGATTTCCTACTGTTTTGTTAGTTGGCAGTCCAATTTCCGTACCAACAAATGCAACATTATCGCATCTCACTGTTGTTGGAAGGCCAATAACCCTTAAGGCTTCTAAGTTATCAGTAATTATATTTAGTATCTTCTTTATGGATTGGACACAATCTGAACTGACTGAAGGAGCATTGAGTGTGGACTCAAAATGGTGAGAAGCAATTAATCTTGGTCGATTGTATAGTTGAACTAGCAAATCTTTTGCTACTTCATAATTGGCATTTGTCATAGTCAACGTACTTACCAAAGTGCTGGCCTCACCCTGCAATACTGATTTCAAATACAGGAATTTTTGAACTTAATGCAAACTTATGTTGTTATGAACTAGCATCAGGAATAAATCGTAACAGGTTTGCCACTGCATCACGTCACCATTGGATTTTGGCAGTTCTATAGCAGGTATATTTATTGCAGGATGCTTATCGGCATCCTTCGTATTTAGTGTACCAACAGCTGGACTATCAAGATTGATATTAAGCATGTCTTTGATGGAATTAATTTCAAAATATATTGCGTCAAATTTGTCCCACTGCAAAGTGTAGTCACTGTGACTCTCTGTTTCTGTTTTGTAGCAGCAAATATCAAGGTTGGAGATATCCTTGTCGATTTTGTCTTTAATCTTTTGAACTCTTTGCACATTGAGGGAAAAAAGGCACATTTTTGTGCATCGTCATGTTTAGCCAAAGCCTTTTTCCCACCTTCCAAAATGAGCCTTAAACTTTGCAGGTGTATCTGTACTTTTTTTACCAAAACACGTTAACTGGACATTATGGAATTGAAAATAAACCCGGACAATGCTGTTCTTGCAGTTGTTAGGGGTTATGACTTGTCTATTTGTTAGGTGAGAATAACTGATGGAATTTGACGAGTTCACAAAGGGAATGATGGCGTAGGAGCACACGCGATCAAGTTTACTTAACCGCGCTTAATGGAATTCCTTAATAATTCTTTTGGCGACGTCATGCTTCATAGTATTTCTTCATACAGTCTCCCCTGGACAAAAATTACTTGCCGAGATAACATAACGTACCATTGATGCTAATAACAAAAACACAGCCTGTTGCGTGAGCCTTTCATGCGAACTGTTACTTTTGAATGATGAGACAAACCTTTAGAAGACTGATAAAGGCCCTGACGCAACACTTCGTGTAATCCGGCCCGGCATTGGCCATGTTTATTTACCACAACGAAAACTAGAGTTTCAGAGCACCTGAGAAGATGAGAGGTCTTTCTCAAGGTACAATGCCAAGATACTTCCCGATGGCCATCTTGTAAACAATTGGCTGTTGTAACTAGAAGCAGTGTTGCCAATGGTAGTAACACAAAAAATTGTCTTCTGAGGTGGGAACTCAGTTCATTCAAATACTTTTATTTACAAGTTTGTTGTAAGTTCACAATAAAGCACTATTTACACATATATGGGCTGTTCACTGTAAAGTAAGCACTTTTGAGGCCCTAGTTGATTTTTCCTTTCAGCCATTTTTTTTATCCCTTAACCACTTTTTAAAATAATTATTGCCATTTAAGTAATAAACACATTGTGTATATTTAACCACACTTGCAAGTTATTGTCTAAGGCTAAAATAAAATATATTTATGGACTATTATTCGAAATGAGAAGGCTTAGAAAAGTGCTCGCTTTACTGTGAGTAGCCTTTACACACCAACACTCGCTCACACCCATTATTGTAGCCACACTGTTTTAAAGTTAACTTTAACCAGCAGTGTTAAAAATGTTTGATTTTTAAGTAAATGTAAATATTATAAAAATGTAATAATTATAAAGAGTAATGGGCATCTCATTTGGATTAATATTTGGAAAAATAAGACTGTGGGAGAGGAAGAGAGAGAGAAAGAGGCCGTACTTGGTACTATTACCAGCATTCATACTTCCTGTTCAAACAGTTTTATGTCCAAAATAATAAAAAAGCCATTATAATTTTTTTTGTATATATACATAAAACATTACACACAATTTTATTTATTATATATAACGAAGAACTGTATTACAATGAAAATTTTACAACCTACAGTCAACTTGTTTCTAAGATCCCTAGAATAGTGACCCTCTCAAAATAACCCTTTTTCTGGAAATCATGAAAGGTCATAGAATCAAGAGTTTACTGTAATAACCTGACTATACAATTTAGTATATGATATTAGTTAACCCCGTAGTTAAGAATTTAATGATAAGTTACTTTAACAATGGAAACACTGGTGCTTGGGAATTTAGAGATTTCACTGTGACATTGGACGAGCACTGAAGACTGTAGAAGTATGTTTAGCATTTCTGTCTAGTATTCTCCCTCTCTATTGGTCTGGGATTGATCTCTGGTGAAATATGCTGCACTTAAGTAGTGTTGTTGAAAGTTTTTCTGTTTGCAGCTTCAGGAGTTACTCTGTATTTTGATATTGCTTTAATGTTGTTATTTATTAACCAAATTGCTTGAGGTTTTGTGTAACACCGTTACATTGTTGAAGTGCTAAAACTCCACATAAGACTCTGTATTCTTAATGAATTTCCATAAGTGAGGTGGTATGTTTGACACAGCTGCTTGTAAAAAGGTTTGTGGAACATTGGTGGTCACATCGGATATTGTTGCTTCCAGTTCATCCAAAGTCCGCGGTTTTCTCTTGTAAACCTCCTCCTTAGTCCACTCCCAGAGAAAAAAATCACAGGGTGTTAAATCTGGGCTGTGGTCTGGCCATTCGTCTGCACCACGTCTGCCAATCTAACGACCTGGGAAGTGATAATGGAGCCAATTGCGGACAGCATTTGCAAAATGTGCGGGAGCACCATAAGTGGAGCTGTGGATTGTTTCACTGTGAAGTTGCTGGTCATTCATGATCTCGAAGCATTTCCAGATACTTTTCAACATTAATTGTGTTTCGCAGAAAGAAAGGAACAACTCTGGATGCTGTCATTCCACACCAAGCTATCACCTTCGGACATTCCTGTGCTTTTTCAACACATTCGTGTGGGTTTTCAGCTGCCCAATAATGACTGTTGTTTTGGTTAACAATGTGAAACACTGCCTCATCTGACCACAGAATATTCGAAAAAAGTTCAGGTCAATCATCATTCCAACCCAAGAAAATTTCTGCAAACTTCATTTGTCTGTCACAGTCATCAGGAAACAATTTGTGCACGTAATGTGGCTTCCATGACCTAAAAGAGAGATCATTCTTAAGAATTGTTGCAATTGCATAACATGAAAGACCACTTTCACGAGCTCCTTGATGCAGTGATTTCTTAGGGCTCCTCAGGAACTCTATCGACATTCTCAGGTGTCCTCAAAGTTAATGGTCTCCCTGATCTCCTTGCATCGCAGACACTGCCAGTTATAAGGAGGTTCCGATGGCAATTTTTTTATTTTTTTTGATCCAGTGTTGCATGGATCCCACGTTCTGCCCTCCACCACCTTTGCACTCGGACCACGGATCCCCAGACTTCATAGCGAGCCGCTATCCTGGCCCGTTCTTCCATACTCAACACAGGCGGCATGTCACCTGAAACATGCAAATAACCTCATGGAATGGAGAGTATAATGGCGCCGGTTTGAACACAATTGACATATACTTGACTAAATTATAGGTATTCAAATTTAGGGAGTGACTTATCAGACATTGTGCATACAAAATGTAGTACTTTCATACTGGCTTTTGTAAACACTGAGAAAAATATTTAGTTTCCTGAAGGAAGTTGTAAAAATTACAAATTTTGCAATGTGTATACAATGTCCATAATGCAATTTTGTTATTCAACTCAAAGCCCACAGAAAGTAAATTATTAATGATGGTACTTTACCATCTTCTTAAAACAGTGTATTCAGCACAGTTATTTACTGAAATTCAAATCATATGCTGCAATAACACTGAAAAAAATGTTTGCAATAAATTAAATTACTTGATTATAAATAAGTGTATAATGCTGTCATTAGAGGCATCTCATTAAAATTCTTTATTAGTAGGGGATTTATTCATAGACTTAAAAAAAAGCTTTTGACACAGTGAACCATTATATTTTGCTAAATAAATTGGATAATGCTGGTATTACAGGCATCTTATTGAAATGGTTTTTGTCTTATTTATAGAAAACGAAATAGTTTGTAAATGTTAATGTTGCTAATAACTCTATGTTGCTGATACTACACTGTATTCCCAATGTTTAAATTTGGTGTCAAATTATATTCCTAATATACCTATATTAATGATGTTATGGTGTTAAATGTAAAAGGTAAATGGTCCTCTTCGCTGATGGTATTAACTTATATATCAGATATAGGTACAGTTACAATATAAGTTTTTTCATAAAAAATTTGTTTTTCCTGTATCCGATAACATAGTGCATATACAAAATGAGTCGAATGAGAGAGTTGTTAATTTTAAGTGTACCTAAGGATAATGACTAATCACAGGCCTATTACAAATAAATTGATAGCAGTAATTGCGGTTTTACATAAAGTTCAGTATAAATGTCTAAAAAGCTATTATCTCAAAAGTATTTATTGTGCTTTAATACATTTGCACATTTTGTATATAAATGCAGTGTGGGGTATCTGCCCTCATACACTTGAAATACACTCATTTGCAAAAAATATTTGACACCCTGATGGTGCCATCCCAGTGGCACATGAGAACATGGTAGAATGTATACAGAAAATATCAAAATATTCTACCACACCAAGCGTGTATTGCAGGGAACAGACACTTGCAGTAACCACTTAGTATGGCATTGGACCGCCCATAGCATGGAGACAGGTGGCAATACAGTCTGGCATGAAAGCATACTGACGTTGGATTTTCCCCTGTGGAAAATCCTGCCACAGCTAGCACAACTGACCTTCCAAATCTGCCGTAGTTGCAGTTATGAATGCAAATCTTATGTTAAATTAATATATCAGGTCACATACCTGTGGAGTGTAATTGTGTGCTGATTGTTTTGGTCCACATTTAAAGTAGGTGTATTCTCCTGTGTCTTATAGTGGCATAATGTTCCAAGACTTCAGTTTAAGAATTTTTCATTTGTACTCTCTTCTCTTTTAAATATAAATCATCATTCAGTGATCCAGTGAACTATCTCTTAGTCTGTTTCTGAGGGAAGTCATTATTCTGTTCATAACACTGTACCAATATCAACAGCTACTGTTGAAAGGTCCTTTAGTCAGTATTTTTACACTAGTATTTTTCAGTTCATCATAACCAATTACTTCAATGGTGATACATTGTCTTTCATATTTGAGGTCTACAACTTAAAATACTTCTTGCAAATGATCTTGGTCTATGCCATGTAAATATTGGCAGTGTGCGTTAACATATGCCTCTTTCATCTGCTGAATGTGATGTAATGATTTAAAAAATGAACATGCTGAGATTAAACCTTAGCTTGCTTATTAAACCTTTTATCAGTTTCAAATATTACCATATCTGTGAATTTAACAAGTGCCTGCAAACATGTTTTGTCATCAGACACATCTTTTTTTTTTATAATATAGATGTGCTACACCTTATCTTTCAATTCTTCATATGTTGCAGTAAAATAACTATGTTACTGTTTTACAGTACATCTGCACATATTGTCTTTAAGTGTGAAGAGGTTCTTGAAATTAGATTTGGTAAAAATTGTCATCTGACAGTTCAACCTTTACACACGAGGAAACTGATTTCTTGCAATCGTCACTGCAAGTGACAATACATGAGCTTTATAATGTACATAGGGAATAGTTCTTCCTGACTTATCTGGATTCCTTTTTGTGAACGTTACAGATATTGCTTAAAAAATAGACCCTCTATCAAATCCACAAGCAATAAGACTATCAAATGACATACCTTATTTATTTATTTCACCTTCAGTGCTATTTGTGAGGGTTTCAGCTCTCTATTTTAAAGTTAAGTTATGCACCAAAAATGTTGCCTAATATCACCATTACCAGTAACATATCACACACACAAACACAGAGCAGATTTGTTGGCAGTGCTTGTAGATTCATAAGCCATTAAAGCAAATGTTTCTCTTTAGTTTTGGTGGCAAATTTCTCATGAAGTTCTTCTCCCATGCATTTTAGTAGTTCAAAAGTTACCTCTTTACTGCAATATGTAGCTCATTCACTCTGTTTCTAAAACCAGTTTTTAAGAAATAATACAAAGTCCTTATTAAAATAGTTACGGCGGGCCTATTTTCTTCAATTTCAGTTTTGTATTGCTGATGTAGGATAGAGTGAATAAGTTTCTTTTCGTGCAGGGGGCCACGGTGGTGTAGTGGTCAGACTAGGTTGTCTCTCACAGAGGTGAACCGGGTTTGATTCCCAGCAGGGTCGCTCCGAGATTTTTGTATGTGGGATTTGTACTCGGATGATACTGCTAGTTGGCAGGTTTTCTTGGGGATATCCAGTTTCCCCCGCCCTTACATTGCAGCGCCATTCCATACTCGCCTCACTTCACCCTTATTGACTCCCAAGACCTAGATGTTAAGAGCTGCCCTAATTTCTGCACTCTACTCTTTTCATGAGCACGCAGAACAATTTTGGGGGTTTCAGCATGACTGGTGGTGGTGGCTTTTGTACACAGATTATCTTCAAGGCCATCAGTGCAGGTATCAGGCTTCCCTTTTTTATAGAGGTTGTAAAATAGGGTAATAAAGTATGCGTACCACTCTCATTGTGAAAGCCAAGTAAAACAAAAGTTTTTTTTTATAAATTGCTTATTGAGCAAAATAACAGTTTTAAGTAAAGTATGATACAGACTTAATATTCCATTATTGGAACGTAGTAACAAACACTTTTTTAACTATTACATACAAAACCGTTACAATAGAATTGTTTCTCAAAACCAGATAATCTCTACAACACTGCAACTTCAGAGTCCAGGCTACATCTCTGTTGTTTATATAGATTAACACAAAGGGAGTCGAAACCTTCCTAGGAGTAAACAGCTATACAGTCTCACCAACACAGAAAATTTCATTTCTGTATATCTCATTCATACATATACACATATATGTATATCTCATAGTATACGATTGTTTATTCCATGCTCCGTCTAGCTTTTTTTTTTAGTTTATGTGTGCGGCTTTCTTTCCATTGTGATAAGGCACTGCTGCTGTATGGGTCAGTATTGTGCATGCTGATACCTCGTAAATGTGTCACTGTGTCTTGTAAGTGGCTGTTTATCTATTAAAACTGTTTGCCTGTCAGGGAGAGGAGTGTGAATAATCCTTGTTACCTTATCACGCACCTGTCTGATAGCAAACATCTCAGTTCTCACCCTACTCATGTTTGACCCTACTTTCAAGTTTGCTACTCAGGGCAGGCAGTTCTTTACTGAAATTGTTATATTTCATTTCCAAAGTAAAAATTTGCTATATGTGCGGTTATTATTCACGTGTCTCCTAACTATTATATTATTGCAAGAATTTTGGACAGGGGTATAACATACATACACACCCAGCAAAACTTCGGAAAGAAACCCTGTACCAGGATCTGGCAATAGGCCTACATCTGCATTATCTGCCCTTGATGTTCATTCTCTACCTTCCTGATTGTGGAGTGTTCATAGCACAAAGTGCTCTGTTCTGAAGTTTTGTTCATGACTTGTGTGCCCACCATTATTTCAAAAACTTTTTATTGCCACTTTGAAACTTGTGCAACGAAACAAGTATAAATTGTTTTGTTCCAACATGTTAAGATGGAGCACTGTAACAGGTAGCGACACTGCAGATAGTGTGAAGGCTTCCTGTTTTTGTTATCTGTGACGTGTATCTCAGTGGCATCGCTCCCACGTGGTAAGATGCAAGGATTTGTATGCAGGCAGTATGCACTTTGCCAATTTTTTTATGAACAAGGTGGAGTTTGCTCTGTGTTATGACTGCTGTTATTATATTTAAATTACTAAGTAATACTGTATAGACTCACTGAGAGTTTTACATTAAGTATTTACTGTGTGTGTGTGCTTTGCAGGCATTTGGCAGAGACGGAATGCAGACGAAAATACGTCAAGCATTTGAGTCAAGTGAGCACTTTTGGAAGAAACTGGTGAAGTATCAGTGTCTTCGCTTGCTGGTTAGTATCTCTTGGAGTTTTAGAATTTTATTCATAGTTGTAGTGCACCATATAATTATAGTACTGCATAATAATCTTAATCTTTCATTTTGGAAATTGTTCTCCATAATTATACTGTCTGTTTGCCATTTTATAATAGCAGAACTGAAAGTCATGTTGGTTATTCACCACTTTACCTTCAGTTATATAGCACGGTCCATCACTGTTTGCTGCAGTGCTTTATTCTTGCCTCAGGATGAATTTGTAATAATGAAAATATAAAGCTGATTAAGTATCTCGTATGCTAGCATTTGTTAAATGTTAATGATGTGGTAAGTTATTGAAATTGTAAGAGTTTTTTGACCTGCTAAAAACTTCCAGTGACTTAACTTCATTATGGAAATGGTTTATACTATTGCACGCTGATGCTTGCTCCGTGCACAATCTGGAGGATGGGCAAGAATATTCTGGGAACTAGGATCCTTGGCGCAACACTGCATTTAGAGAAATTTCTGGGCTATGACCTGCGACCCTATAAATATTGCAGCGGTCCAAGGGTTGGCAGTCTTTCTGTGGAAGCCAATTGGCTGAGTGCTGTACTTGAGTGACGCGTGGTGCAGTGAGAGACGTCTGCAAAGGGGACGGACAATGACGGGAGATTACGAGGCCACGCCACAAACACCTCGTCGTTAGTGGTGTGAATGGATGAGAGGGTGTGATACGCTGATGAGCTAAGTCTACTGTGCGTGAGGGTGCTCGAAGATCTCTAAAACATTGCAGACTGTTGGGACCTGGACTAAACTGAGGTGGGACAGAAGGAACATGTAATACGTATTTCATTGTAAATATTGAAACTGTCAAATATAGACATATAATTTGTAAAATAATTGAATAGATTTTAATACTTTGTCTATTGGGACTGATTTTTAATTATTTAATTACATTAATTTCTTAGGGTAATTGTAAATCATATTGATTGAATTCATTAATTGTAAACACCAAGTGATATCATTTTATTGTAAGACTTTGGGAGAAAATTTTGACTTTGGGAGAGAATTTTGTTTGCAGTTATTTTAAATAAAATTAGGAAATCATAATTAACTCTTTTTTTAATTAAGACCTCCATCCCTTAACGAATCTGGTTCAACCCACTAATTTTGAGAAAATTGTAACACTGGTATCAGAAGTGGGATGGAGGTATTTTAAAAACATAAAATAATAAAATAATTGTTATTAATATTAGGGTATGATATTAACTGGTAGGATAAATTTGTAAATGTAATAGTGATATTAATTGGCAAGGGAATTATTAAGAAATTAGTGAATGCTAACCAGGAAAATGTCGGCAGGCATGGAAGCTCTCCTCTCTTTAATCAAAAGTTTAAGTGGTCAAATAAATAGCAAAATAGATAATGTTAGGGAATCTGTAAAATAGTAAAATAGATAGTATTAGTGAATCTGCAAATAGCCAGTTTAGTAGTGTTAATGAACTGGTGGACAGGAAACTAGACAGTGTGATTGAAAATGTGGACGGAAAGATAGAAGGTGAAAGTGAGTTAGTGAACAATAAGATTGATTGTGTAGACAAGAAGATTGACAGTGTGAGCGAGAGAATGGACATCATGAAGGGAAGGATGGAAAGTGTTAGCAAGCGGTTGGACAGTGTTGAGGGTAAGGTGGTACAGGAATTGAGCGCCCTCAAGAAGGAATTGCAGGAATTCCTGCAGCAGCAGCAGGGGAGAAGACATGCCGTGGCTGAGGAGGAGCTGAGATCGACCACCACTGAGCCAACGAATGTGGGCAGCGAGGAGAAGGGAATGGTGGCCTCCAACACAGCCATCGGTGGAGATGCCGAGCCTCCCTGCAGTGTGGGTACGCCTCAGCCAGGGATGGGTAAAGGCATCACAATGAAGCCACCCCCCTACGATGTACAGTCACCTTGGCGCGAATGATGGCACTAGTTCAAGATCCCTGCCACCCTGAATGGCTGGACTGAAGAGCAGTGGTTATACTACCTGGCGGCTGTATTGAGGGGACCTGCATTGAGCATACTGCAGTCCCTGCCAGAACAACATCAACTGGAACACTCCACATTGGTGTCGACTTTGGAGCTGTGATTCGGCGACCAGTACCTGCGACACGCCACAATGCCCAACTGCGAAGCCTCATCCAGAAATCAGGGGAGCTACTGCAGGAGCTGTGGCAGGACATTGTGAGGCTGTCACACCTGTCTCTGGAGGGGTGCTCTGAGGAGGCTTGGGATGTTATCGCAGTCGGTTTCCTTCGTGGACGCTATCGCCAATACCGAAGTGTGGCAAGCTGTATGTCTGGCTGAACCTCACACCATGCAGGATGCTTTGTCCCAAGCACTGGAGGTGGAGTCAGCAAGGCAGGCATCAGTGCCTCGATGTCCAGTGCGGGCAGTGATGCTGAATGAAGAGGAGGAGCACAGCATTAAGAAGACGCTGAAGGAATTGCAGACGACCATGGGGGACATCGCTTCCAGGGTCTGTGTTATGGAGATTTGCTGTCCCCTACTCAAATGGCCTGAATGTTGGTTGTGTGGACAGCCGGGGCACCTGAGAGCCAACTGTCCTCAGTAGTAGTAGCAGCAGCCAGCGAGGGGCAGGTGAGAGTGCAAAATCTTCGGGAAACTTGTAAACACCAACTTTGAGGGGCAAAGGTCAGTATTGCTGGAGGGAAGGCTCCAATGTTTTTGTAGGTGTGTTCAATGAAACAGGACTTGGATGCCATATTGGTGGAGGGGAGGAGCCTAGATGATTTTTCTTGTCAGATGGTCATCGACACAAGGGCGACTATAACGGTGGTAAGACCGGACATTCTTGTGCCTTCCCCCCAGCGTTCATTCGATAAGAGCTTGGATCACTGCTATCTAACTTCAGTAACGGACGAGACCACACCAGTCAGAGGCAAGAGAAGGGTATTTTTACAGCTCGGTAACCGTAACAGAGCATGATATTTACATAGCAAAAATAGATGATCAGTGCATTTTGGTTCTTGATGTATTACGTAAGTTGGGGTGCTGTATCAATATTCGACTGAGGGTGTTGCGGGCAGGTAATACCGAGTTCGTAGTGTCAAAACGACAAGATTTATCTTCACCAATGAGCTGTCCATAGTGTGTAATCAGACGACTGTGCTCCTACTTCTAGCAAAATTTTTATTGCAGGCAGATGCCAGGGGAAATTTGTCAGGCAGTTGGGCGTAATCGAACCAGCCCAGAAAGGTGGTATTTTACCAGATGGTGTGATTGTGACATTGATTTCTTCAAAGTAGGACAGTTTGCCAGTAAGGATGATTAATTTATCTGACCATGCTATCCGTCTTGAGGAAGGGGGCACTAACGGGGTTTGCAAGCAGGTCTCACTGGTACTTTCAAATGTTCAAGTAGCTTCGATATGCCACAAAATACAGAATGTCCTCTACCATATGCTCTAAGGGAACTGCTGACCAGGACAAGAGAAAACCTCATGGTGACAAGAGAAGGCTGTCTCAGAATTACTACAGAGAAACAGAGGTGCTTTCTCGTGTTAGCCCAATGACCATGGCTGAACTAATGTTGCATGCCATCACATAGACACAGGGGATGTCAGTCCCATAAAGCAGCCACCAAGGCAACTACCATTAGCTTCACATGAGGTGGTTGACGACTGTATTCTGAAAGAGATGAAGGATTTAGATGTGATAGAGCCATCCAGTCCGTGGTCTTCTTCCATTGTACTTGTTAAAAAGAAAGATGGCTCTATTAGATTTTGTGTTGATTACCGCCAACTTAATAATGTGACGAAGAAAGATTCTTACTCCCTAGTATAGACGAGACACTGAATAGCCTAGCAGGTTCACAGTGGTTTTCTACTTTAGACATGAAGAGCGGGTACTGGCAGTTTGAGGTTTCCCTGGAAGACATAGAAAAGACTGCCTTTTTTGTCCAAGGGAAAGGAACCTGGTAATTCAAGGTCATGCCCTTTGGGCTATACAATGCCCGTGCTTCTTTCGAACGACTGATGGAGAAAGTTCTGCCCTTAGACATTTGCCAAGTGTACCTAGATGACATTGTAGTCACAGGAAGAACATTTGAAGAGCACCTGACACACCTAGATTCTGTGTTTCAGAAAGTTGCTGCAGCCAACCTGAAATTAGCTACCCAAAAAATGCCACCTTTTCCAAAAAAAAAATTAATTTCTCGGGCTATGTTGTTTTGGACCATGGTATTAAACAGACCCTGTGAAGACCAGAGCAGTAAGAGGTTGGCTTCTACCAAATGACAAAACTGAAATGCGAAGTTTCCTGTGCTTGTGTGCTTGCCACAATCCCCAAGCCTCTGCATGAATTGAATGAGGCAAAAGAAAATTTTATTGGATCCCAGAGTGCGAAGTTGCTTTTAATAGACTGAATGAAATTCTGATATCTCCCATAGTACTGGGCTTCCCGAGTGGAGAAGGGAAATTCATTCTGGATACTGATGCTAGTGATGTAGGTATCTGGGCTGTGTTATCTCAGATTCAGGATGAAAAGGAGAGACCATTGGAATACTTCAGTAAGGAGCTAAACAAGCCTGAGAGGAACTACCGTGTGACACGCAGGGAATCTGGCCTAGGCATGACAATCAAGGCATACTGGGCACAGTGGAATTACCTTGTTCTAAAGAGTGGTGGGCTTTACAGGAACTGGGAAAGTAATTATGGGAAACAAAGTTATTTACAATTGGTCCTACCAGAGTGCTGAATCCCAGAAGTGCTAAGAGAACTGCACAACACAGCATCAAGTGGTCACTTTGGTGTAAATAAGACCCTCAACAGAGTTTGAATGTGATTCTATTGGCTGCATTTTTGGGAGGACGTTGAGAAGTGGTGCCATCTGTTTGATGCATGTATCATGAGGAAGGGTCCAAGGGTTAAAGGACAAGATCGCCTTAAGAAATACAATGTTGGGGCCTCATTTAAGAGGATGGCAGTGGACATTATCGGACCACTATCTGTCACTGAGAGAGGGAATCTGTACCTTCTGGTAGTACAAAACTATTTCACAAAGTGGCATGAGGTTATACCGGGGCCAAACCAATAGGCTGGAATGGTGGTTGATGCACTTGTAGAGAAGGTTTTCTCCAGGTTTGAAGTGCCACTTGAGCTTCATTCTGATCAAAGACAAAATTTTGAAGTAATTCTTTTCCAAGAGGTAACAAGGATTTTAGGAATGAAGAAAACTCATACCACAGCTTTACACCCTCAGATGGGATGGTCGAGAGGCTAAATCGTACCCTGGAACAGTATCTGGCGATCTTCGTAGAAGACAACCAAGATTGGGACTCCAAGGTACACTTATTTCTCCTGGCTTATAGTTCGGCAGTTCACAAGTCTACAAGGGTAACACCTTCATGGATGCTGTTTGGGAGAGAGCTCCACCTCCCTGATGACTTGCTGTTCGGACGTCCAGAGGAAGAAAAAGCAGCCATCCCAGAATCTGCCATTAAAGAAGGGATATTGCCCGAAGCTACATAAATTTTGGGAAGGCCCGTACAGGATCCTGAAACAGATAAATAATGAGGTATACCGGATTTGTCAACAGGCCTTTTGGGCGAAGCCTAAGGTTATCCACATTGACTGACTGGTGCTGTACGAAGGTCCTGATATTGGAGAGACTGTTGAGGACAAACAAACTTAAGGAGGGGGCAGTGCTACGAGCTAATGCTCACTCCATGTGTGGTCTGGCTCTGTGAGGGGGCGACCCACCTCGACCTTCCCCTCCCACCAGGCAGACACGCTGGCTTCCCCGTTGTTTGCCGCAGGAATGATTGACAACGGCAACCTCACTGGCATCCCAGCCCCTCCTCTTCCTCCGTGCTGGAGAAGCCAATGAGTTAAGAGGGTGCACAAGAATATTCTGGTAACTAGGACCCTCGGCGTAGTGCTGCATGTAGAGAAATTTCTGGGCGATGTTTTGCAACCCTATAAATATTGCAGCGGTCCAAGGGTCGGCAGTCTTTCTGGGGAAGCCAATTGGCTGAGTGCGGTACTCAAGAGAAACGTGGTGCAGTGAGAGACATCGGTGAAGGAGACGGAAAATGACGGGAGATCACGAGGCGACGGCGGGTGAGGTTTTTGTGGTGTGAATGGATGAGAGGGCGTGATACCCGAGTGAAGGCTACTGTGCATTACGGCGCTCTTAGATCTCTAGAACATTGCAGACTGGTGGGACGTGGACTAATCTGAGGTGGGACTGAATCAACATGTGATACAGATTTTATTGTAAATGCTGGAACTGTCAAATATGGACATGTAATTTGTAAAATAATTGAATAGGTTTTAATACTTTATCTATTGGGACAGATTTTTAATTATTTAATTAGATAAATTCTTTAAGGTAATTGTAAATTGTAGTGATTGACTTCATTAATTGTAAACAGCAAGTGATATCAATTTATTGTAAGACTTTGGGAAAGAATTTTGTTTGTAATTATTTTTAATAAAATTAGGAAATTATAATCAACTCTTTTATTTAATATCTCCTTCTCTTAACGAACCTAGTTCAGCTCACTGACGTTGAGAAAATTGTAACAATACAGTAATTTGAGTACATATGCACAGTCTAACCTTGATAATTTGAAATGCTCGTAGCTGAAAATATTACCTTCAAATTACCCATTAAATTCTTAAAAAATAATTTTTGTATGTTTATTTTTACTTAGGATATGTTTTGTGTTAACATTAAAGAAGTTAAATGTTTACAATATGTACCCATGTGCCACATTCAGTATTTTTCCCAAAAATCAGGCTTCCAGGTTGGTTCAGGGGGTATGAAGATCAGGAAGAACTTAAAATTTTGTTTATACTCACAGAAATCTTGGGGTGTTTGTCGGCAGCAAGAGCTTGGCTTGTGCACTTCTTCCAGTCCTTTTTACAGTGTGGAACCTATATTAAAGAATATTGGGAAAAGAAAAAAGATACCACTGTGTCTTTAGTAAAGGGTGCTGCTTACCAATATATGCATATTCTGCATGTCCAAGTGCTAGAAGCATAAAAGTATTAAGGTTGAGCCAGTCATATTCATCCTGTATCCCATCATAGCCTATATGTGCAAGCTGCTGAACTGGCATTGAATAAAAAATTCCACAGAAAATTCCTTAATCTTCATTTGTCGTCATTCCTCAGCAGGTTGTACGAAGGACACAATTAAGAAATTTTGGGAACTGGAAGTAGTGCTGTATGTGGTCCATAGGACACCAGAAGAAAATCAATGTCAAGAAATTAGGAGAAAAACTGCCCCAATTATTGAAGAGACTGATCGATCTGAAACGACGTTTTCACAGATAACCGGAACTGAAGAAGAGTTTCACCAAGTTTATGAACTATTTCGTAACTTTAGGTTGCATGGAGAAGGTATTACTGCTTTACTACATTCCTCACCATTGTTTCTCTGAAGCCAGATAGCACAAAAACAAAGTTGCATGTAGTTTTTGATGCCTCTGTACAAACAACTTCAGGTCTCTCCCTAAACGATGCCGTGCTACCAGGTCAGAAACTACAAGTTGACATTTGCATCTCGAGCTCATGCTGTGCGATGTCTTGAATCCCTGGAGTGCCGTTTGAGAAAAACAGCCTAAACTTAGTAATGACTACGTGGCTTTTATGCATGACTTTTTGGACAGTGGTCATATGGAATTAGTTGATTATCCCCCTCCTGGTTGTCATGATGTATACTACCTTCCTCATCGTAGTGTCAGTAAACCTTATAGTACCACAACAAAACTTTGTGTCGTCTTCGATGGCTCAGCAAAAGCCAGCAGATGTGTTAGTCTCAATGATATGTGTTTTACAACTCCTAAGCTATAGACGGACATAATAAAACTTCTACTGCGCTTTCGCTGCCATCCAGTTGTCTTCACTGTTGACATAAAGCAGATATACTGGCAAATTGCAGTTCACCAATGTCACCAAGATTACCAGCGCATTGTTTGGTGGTGGTCACCTTAGGATCCTGTTGAAGACTCGCTACTTAGCCAAACGCCTACTGTATCAGCTTGCTTCTGATGGAGAGATCGTATTTCCAACTGCAGCTCGTGCTTTGAAGACAGAAATATACGTAGATGATGTATTTACTGTGACCATTACCATTGTTGAGGCTGTTAAGTTGCGAAAAGAAATGTCGGAATTATTGACAGGTGGTGGTTTCAAGTTGAGAAAGTTCACCAGCAATCGACTAAAGTTTTGTTAGTACTTCCTTAGAAAGACTTACATCATCCTTACTCTCTTTCCTTTGATATGGGGAGTTTGTCTATAGTAAAGGTACCTGCCATCCTGAGCGCGGGGAGCTGAAAAGGGCATCTGTTCGTAAGAGAGCGAGTTAGGAGGAGAGAGACAGAGCAAGTTTTCTGTAAGCCTCAGGCACGTCCGTCACTCATGGCAGTCATCTTCCTTCTCCAAACTTTTTTCTCACACAAAGCATGCTTCGCCCTTCTCCTTCTCTACCACGCTTCCGCTTCCCGCCGCCGTCAGCAAGCAGAAATCTTGCTCTGTCTCTCTCCTCCTAGCTCGCTCTCTCTTACGAACAGATGCCCTTTTCAGCTCCCCGCGCTCAGGATGGCAGGTAGCTGACTGCCTCTCCACCCCCACATCCACCCCTCCGCCACCATTACGACCATTGCCACTTCACTTGCCAGCAGCTACAAGGTGCCTTCAATCACCAGGGGGAGTCTGGTGAAGTGAAGCGAAGGTTATGGGAAGAGGGGGGAGAGTCCCCTGTCAACACACCGGCCGACCGGTGTGCATCCTCAAAACTGCTACGGTACATACTTTGCGCTACAAAATCACATCTCTACTAGGGATGGGTCGAATAACAAAAAATATCGGTTCCGGTATCGATTCTACAATTTAAATATCAGTTCCAGTATTCGGTTCCATTTTGAATACTTCCATTTTGCTTGCAACTTCATTCAACCAATGCAGGTAAAATTCATTAAATGTTTTATTCAACGTACCGAAGAATAGAACAATAACAAAGTGTGGCGATAAGATTTAATGTATACAGATAAACTTGTATTAAATTTATTTAAGGTTAGTAAATATGTAAATTTTTTTTTTTTTTTTTACATTAATAGGTGGTGATTGTGATATGTTTGGAAAATACTTTAACTAAATAACTCAGTGCTAAAAGCCTAAACATTGTGGTGTGACTTTAACCTATGGTCATAAAAGAATGTCAACAACTCCAGTGGGTGACCTGCTTCCTTTTTATTTTTGCTTCGTTTACCTGCCTGCTTCCTTTTTCTTGTTGTTTCTTTTATGTAGTGACAGGGCGGCTCTTTTCCTTTTTTTTTTTTTTGCTTCTTTTATGCAGTGACCTGCTGGTTTTGTTTGCTGTGTTGGAATGCCACACCTCTAAAAAACCGTCGCTTCTTCCCTTCTCCAGCCCCCTTGACTAGGCTATTCTCTGCCTTACAGGGAAACAAAGAAGGCGTGTATAAATGTGTTGATCTGCTAGCAGTGTTGCTTACAGGGGCGGGCTGAGTGATAAAGACAGAGAAGGGAGAGGACAGTTTATGACTAGCACTCCTTAATTTTTTTTCATATATGGTGCTCACCCCAGAATTTTTTTCCTTTATTTTTGGGAAAAAGGGAGCTCTATACAGGAGTTAGTAATTTTTGTAAGGAGTCAGAGTTTTACAGTAAATTTATTGCTATGTAGAAACGAGAACCGAGTAGTTGTTATTAACCTAAAACCGGTTCCAAGTCAAACCTCAAGAACCGGTATAAATTGGAACCAAAGAATCAAACCGACCCTTCCCTAATCTCCACACAAGAAAAGAAAACAACTAATTTCCGCTCAGGTGAACTTACCGCTATACTGAACAACTTTTAAATTAAAGAGTCTGAAAATCAACTATATCAGAATAAAAAATGAAAATTCAGACAAAACACTGCTCGTAAACTAGACCGGTATTTTACACAACATTTATTGTGACAATACTCCATTGCAGTCACCTGTAGTTTCCAAAGAGGCTATCAGCATGGAGCGCAAGGAAGAGGTGGTTAGTTTTGTAACAGATGTGCAACCAACACTTTTATCCAAATATTCATAATTCTCTAAATTACAACATGTAATGGCCTATTGTCTACATTTCGTACATAACTGTCGAACAAGGAAGGACCAGAAAACAGGATTTTTGACTGTGCTAGAATTGAGGGCTGCTCTCTTGGCCTATCTCAAGATGGTACAACAGACCTTTTCTGAGGACAAACATTGTCTTAAAAACTATTGGCCGTGTTTTCAAACACTTTGCAAGCTGAACCCATTCATTAATTCATCTGCAATCGTCAGGGTTGGCGGCAGGCTCAGCAATTCTTATTGTCCCTATCACATTCAACACCTTATTCTATTGCCAAAGAAGCATCCATTCACTAAGTTGCTTATTGAGTATTACCAAATTGTGTACTTCAAGCCATTCTTTGTCAAAATTTCTGGATTCTCGTTGCTTGCTCAATAATATGGCAGGTGTTGCACCGGTGTCTGGCATGTTTCCGCACTAATCCCACCTAGCTGTCCTGCAATGGAAGAGCTGCCTGCACCCCATGTTCAGCAAGTAAGGACCTTTGATCTCACTGGTTTGGACTATGGTGTTCCCTTCTTAGTCACCATGCGCCGATCTCTGAGTTGCAAGTCCACAAAGGCCTACCGTTGTTTGTATGCATGGCAACTCAGGCGTTTCATTTTGAACGTTTTTCTGATATGTCTACGGAAGCATTTTTAGCTGCACTTTATCTCTTTGTTTCATGACGGGCCGCGCGCTCCCTCCTGCTCACTTTTTGTTTTTCCCGCCCGTAACTGCACTTCCAGAACCTGCTGAACTTAAATTGACTTAACCGTTGGCAGCTGGTGCAATGCATAACACAAGATTTGTGGAGACACTGGAAGAAATAGTATTTGTACACCCTGCAACGGAGCAAGTGGACAAAGAAGGGTTCTCTTCCAAAGACTGGGGAGTTAGGGTTGATCAAGTAGGATAAGACTCCTCTTCTCACCTGGTGGTTGGCCTGCATCACTAATCTTCATCCAAGAACAGATGAAATTCCTCGCGTGGTTACTGTGCGGACCGCCACTGGAATGCTGCAACGTGTGTTGGGCAAACTGTGTCCTTTGCTGAGGACAACTCTCCAGCTGCTGAGCCTTCTGACCTGCAGCGCTAGGTCTGCCAAGTGTGGAGAAAGTGCCTAACCCTGTGTAGTTAGCCGGTGCTAACAAGGTGGGTGGAATGTTCTGCGTAAATAGTTGTGTTAGTGAACAAATCTTGAGCTACAGTGACTTGTACCATTCTTGTACTCAAATCAGACAGTTGCAGCAAGATGGCCACTGTGACCAGGTTGTGCTGTCATGCGTGCTCGTGTGTTGAAAATAATTAAAGGACGTGGAAACAACAACTTTGATTTACTTTTGTCTTTCTTTGGTCCTCCGGTTTGTGAATCAAATCGTGCTTGACATGCTGTGAATTTGTCTTCACCAGGTAGCATTTATGGACGGCATACTGCAGATGTATTGGCATACACAGCTCCACATGCAATAACAAGAGCTTCATAAAATATAGTAGTGTTTGAAGCAGTTAGATCCAGAGTATGAGTATTGATTGCAGACTGTGACTGATGGGGTTTGAACTGCTCTGTTTCTTGCAATCCACCCAGTACACCAGGTGGCTAAGGATGCAGGACACTGGACGCTTCTCCCTCTTGCTGCTGCAAATCTTTGTTACTGACATTTAAATGTTGTGGCGACCAATGCACACGTGGTTTCTACGTCCTCAAAAAATTGTAATGTAATATATAACTACAAGTGCGGAAAATACACTAAAATAGTTCGTAATGGAGTGTTGTGATGTGTGGTTCCATTTCAACAAATGTAGTGGCGTAGATGAAACTGTGTCACTAGAAAAAGATTGGTTCTGTGTGCGGTGTAGTGACGATATTAAAAATGGTGAAGGCAATGACACAAATGAAAGCGTGTGTACACAAAAAACGACCAGCATCGGCGACAATGGCTTCGTTAATAGTGAGGTAAGCTTGCAAAATAAGCATTTACCCTGTAACTGTTATAATGAAAAGTCGTTAAATACTACCATTGACATACTTCAGAAAGAAATGCACGAGTTGAAAACCAGGAATGAACATCTTCGAAATCAAATTGTGTTGCTAAGTGACAAACTAGCTAAGCGGGAATTTGCTGAGCCAAAAAAAAACTGCCAGACACTCACATACTACCCCAACCCAAGCAAATTTCAATTTGCCATAAAGTTATCTCCTAAATCATCAAAGTTTCATATTTATTCAGCTAGCCAGGGCCGTGGACTTGCAGAAATAGTCCTTAGCAAGAGGACGGACACAGATGTTTTCAGCTCGGTGAAGCCAGGGGCAGTATTAAAGATGTTATACAAGAGGTAGGAAATTATTGTCATGATCTGAACAGGAATGAACCAAGCTGCAAATGTAACAAAAAACTTAAAATCATTATTGCCTGTCTTTAGTCACACTAATGTAGCTATTTGGAATGTAGCACCCAGGTATGATATGTTGATAAATAACTGTGTTAATGTCGAAATTGTGAAAACTAATGTTAAAATTTAAAAGTTATGCTCGCAGTTTAGTCATGTGTGATTAATGGATGTAAACAGTCCATCAAGAAACTGCTTTACAAGACATGGCTTACACACAAATGGCAGAGGTAAGGATAAGGTAGCCGGTCTTATTGTCAAGCAAATTAGTCTTTGCAAACTGGTTAAGTCAAATTATACAATTGTTCTCTCCTGGGAAGGTAGTTCAAAAATCTAAATTCTGGCCCATTGCCTAGCTTCTCTTGTAAACAAAATATAGAGCCTACTAAAACTTGTTTATTTACAGTCACTGTGCCTAGAAATATCAGCGTAGCAAGTATCATAAATACTGGTCAGGGCAAAACAAAAGCTTGCAGTTTAATTAATGTTAAAAGTATGGATCTTCATGCTAATGAACTGAAATTGAATTCAGGTAACTGTAGGAAAAATCTAGCCTTAACCAGAGCAGGTTTACTGTATTCCATCAGAACATATGTAGTTTGCGTAACAAACTTGATGAATTCATATTAGCAATACAAACCTTTGAACATGATCTTGAAATCAATATACATGTAATACGTCTCACTGAACATCATTTGAACAATGAGGAGATACCTGGCGGTTGTATTCCTGGCTACATATTAATATCAAAATTCTGTGGAAGTAAATACTTGGGAGGAGGGGTATGCCTCTACATCAAAAGTAATTTGGAATTTGAAGAACTAGATAAATCAAATTTGTGCTGGGAAAAGGATTTTGAGTGTGCAGCAGGATCCATCTTAGTATCAGGAAAGAAAATTGCACTTCTGGCTGTTATAGGATGGCTGTTTATAGGTCACCTTCTGGAGATTTTAAAAAAATTTTAGAATATTTTGAGATGATACTTACCAAGCTTTTTAAAAATGACCCTAAAATAATCATTTGTGGTGATTTTAATATAAATTTCTTATCAGATAGCTTATAGCTTCACCAGTTATTGTACTTGCTGAACACATTTAATTTATTACAAACTGCAAACTTTCTTACTAGAATTGCTAACAATTGTTCAACAACTCTACATTATGTAATTATAAACAAATTAACCACACGTGCTTATGAAGTCATGCCCCTCTACAATGCTCTTTCTGATCATGATGCACAACTTTTACAATTCCATGACTCAGTAATTCATTACAGTATTTCAACTACAAGAAAGAGAATCATTAATAATCAATCAGTAAATGAATTTAAAGAGTCATTAAATAAAACGTCATGGCTAGAAGTTTATAACTGTACAAATATTAACTTAAAATTTAATTTATTTCACAGAATTTTTTAATCCTGCTTTCCAAAAATTTTTGTTGATAAATCCCAGACAATAGATAAACACTGGATAACCAGTGGCATAAAAACATAATGTAAAATGAAATATGTGCTCTATAAAGAATGTAGGAATGAATAGTAATTACACGGAAATAATAAATTATTATAAAAAATATTAAAAAATCCTAAAAACAGTAATTACAAAAGCAAAGCAAATGATGCATCATGATAGACCTATTGAATCTTCAGATAACAAGATAGAGGCTTCCTGGAATATCATCAAACAACATTCTGAAAAAATAAGTAAACCTGACTCCAGAATCACAATCAAAGTAAATGGTGTAGAGACAGATAATCCCTCTGCGGTTGCTAATTTTTTCAATAAAAACACTTCCTTTCAGTAGCAGATTCTTTGTTAACTAAAATTTCATCCTCGAAAAAGCCTTTAACCTATTTGACCAAAGCTCATCCTCACTCTTATCCCAGTATAATGGTAACTAAAACCACACCCACAGAAATATGTAAAATAACAAACTCTCTGCTTACCAAACCTTCACATGGCTTTCACAAAATTAGTAGCAAATTATTTAAAAAATTTATTCATACAATTAGCGTTCCACTCAGTCATATTTTTAACTTTAACTTTTCAATGAAGCCCTGGAATTTACCCTGATCGGTTAAAATTTGCATTAATAAAGCCCCTGTTTAAAAAAGATGAAAAAAATCTTGTTGGTGGTTATAGACCAATTGCATTAATATATCAACTTTGCTAAAAGTTTTGAAAAAAAAAATTTGTATAAAAGGATTGTTGCACACCTGGAGGATAACAACATCCTAAGTACACAATATGGTTTTAGATCAAGGATATCTACTAGTCATGTATTTGATTTGACAACTCACATTCTGAAACAAATGGACAGTATAAATTATGTAACTGAAATAATCTGTGATTTGTCAAAATCTTTTGACTGTGTTAACCATGAGGTACTTTTGGACAAATTGAAATATTATGGTATCACTGACAGTATTTACAATTGGATTTCCTCATATTTATCAAACAGATACCAAAAAGTGAGCGTTGTTGACAGCAAGGGGACTTCCATATTCTCAGATGTGGGGCATGTTGAAAGCGGAGTTCCTCAGGGCTCTGTCCTGGGCCCTCTTCTTTTTCTCATCTTTATTAATGACTTGCCTCCAAATCTATCCTCTGAAGCAAGGGCTCTTCTTTTTGCTGATGATACAAGAATCTTATTAAATAGCAGAAATGTAAAGAAACTATCAGACATGTGTAATAAGATTTTTATTGAGCTATCTGAATGGTTTTCTGCAAACAAACTCTCCTTAAATACAAACAAAACAACCTCCCTAAAATTTCATACTACAAATAAACATGGTTACTCGCTCAAAGTTGGCAGTGTTGCACATGAGATTTAAAATTGTAAAATAACTTAATTCCTAGGTGTTTGTCTAGACAGTTCTCTCAATTAGAAAGAGCATATCAGTAATCTTTCAAAGAAGCTAAGCACTGCTTGTTTCACTATTCGCCATTTGGTCTCAATATTATCGCCTGCTATACTTAAACAAGTTTATTTTGCTCAATTCCATGCATTAATGTCCTATGGCATAATGTACTGGGCTCTGGCAGCAAACAGCAGCAAAATATTTTTACTTCAGAAGAAAGCCATACGGATATTAGGTGGATTAAAACCACGTGAGACGCGCTGCCGCCATTTAAAAAAAATGGTATACTTACATTCATATCTTATACACATCCCTGAAGTTTGTCATCAATAACAGTCATATTCTCCCTAAAAATGATTTAATTCATTCTCATTATACAAGAGGTGCCCAGAATCTTCATTTACCACTAAATAACCTGTAACTTTTCCAGAAGGGGGCTTATTATTAATGTATTTCTGTATTTAATAAATTATTGTGTTATCTAAAAAAACTTAGAATAATACCAAACTATTTTTAAATAACATAAAAACTTTTTTTAAAGGAGCAGTCATTCTATTCTTTAGAAGAATTCTATAATATGGAATGGACCTAATTGTGCAAAGCAGTTTTTTTAAATATAGAATTACATGTTATTACACTTATATTGTTTTATTATATTATTGTAGCTTCTCATTTTGAATACTTGTGTTACTATTTTCATAATATTGTGTAATTGTGTTTGTACATTTACGAATATTTAATTTGTGTATATATGTGTGTTTGTACACTTACATTTATATTCTTACCGTATGTTATTATTTTTACATCTTTGTTGACGTGCTCTACACCCTTGACCCAGTAAGGGTTTGAGTTAGGGTTTTATGGAGTTAAGTAAATAAATTAATAAATAAAATAAATAAAAAATAATTATCACAGTTGTTAATAATTTGTTTCATTGACTACAGTTCTTTGAAGCATAGTATTTGCCTTGGAGCACCAAAAAGGAAAAATAATACATCATCAAATATATAATCATAGTTCCAGAACAACAAAGCTTTAAAAAATACAAATTCAAAATTTAATTTATTTAAAAACTGATTAAAAACGTTACCATTTTCTTTGACTAAAACACAGCACCCATTTGATTATAAAAACTCGTAGGAAGGAGGACAGCAATTGTCTTGCCCAGTAAAGCCTCCATTCCATAAAATACTGTAGAAACAATTAAAAGGTATGCAAATAATTACGACAGGAGGCAGTCACTTAAGACTCAGTACGGCTCTAATTACAAAGAACAAACAACATATTAAAGAATTTATGCCCCAACGATATAGTCATGGAAACAGCAAAAAAATGGATACTCATAAATACTTGGGCGGCTAACATGGACAAACACGACACGTTAAAACAAGATAGACATGGCAACGCGACACCATAGTCCATAGTTAAGCCGGAACGTAATTTTTAATGGCAGTCGAAACCAAAATTTAAAAATGGTCTAGTCGTACTGCACACCCAAGATACAACACAACTATGCCACACAAATTACAAAAAACATTTAAAATTCAACCACTAAGTTAGTGTTCTCCATGACTAACTGTTTTACTGTCCCATTGCTCAGTAGCTATACTGTAATACTGCATCAGCTCAGTAACATGTCGGCTTTGTCCTCTGCTGGACGAAGATGAAGGTGGTTAAGCCATCAGATACAAGCTAGGATCTTGCAGCTAAATGTAGCAGACTTCGGACGGGCGTAAAGCAGAGCAGAATTGATAGAGCCCCGGCCATGCAAGGACTTAAGTAAACTATCTTGGTCAGTCAAAAATTTTGATGCATGAAGGGGTAGGGGGAAAGCAAGGAAGGAGAACTGTGATAAAAAGGGAGGGGATCCGAGCAGAGCAAAGTGTACACCATCGCACAGAAGTAGATGGCGGTAAAAACATTAACACGACAGCGCTAGCGTCGCAACCCCCACCCCAAAACCTGTGCCCTGGGGACTAGTCTCTCAAAGTCGAAAGTTCGTCGGTACACAACACACAGTTAACAGAAGAAGCAGTAAGTAAAAACTTGTTGATATAGTAGAGCAGAAACAATAGCGTAGAAAGAAGAGTCAGTTTATAGATTGATAGATAATACAGAAACATGTAGGTCAAGTCCATATTCCATATCTTCTTCTATATGTGGAGTGATCAGCTCAAGCTTCAATGTCGTCTCCGGAGACGGTGGGCAGCCAAGAGCCAAAGGGCATCTCAGTGCCAAGAGAGCTAGCTTCTTCTCGGGCACAGAGGAACAGCAACCAGCAAGCACGAGGAGGATTGCGGTAGATGTAACAAACAGAACATCAGCCTCGTCAAACTGCAGACTGGTTCAGCTTCCAAACCGTTGACATCGGCGTGGCAGGACGGACTCGGCACGGCTCATTCGGAGGGATAGAACAAACAATGATAAAGGATTAGAAAGGGGAAAACAATAACATAAATAACATGGGAACATGGGTAAGGATATAAACGTGCTCTTTCATAATGCATACCAAATAACAGCTAAGTCGCAGGTACATATACGCTATAAAAAATGAATGATCAATTACGCTGCACTTGAGTCTTCAACTGTGAGACATGAGCCTTGCAAAAAGAGCAATTTGAGCTGGGTAAAACTAATCTAACACTATTTGACCCTAAAAACTTATGAACCTTAAATGGGTCACAAAATTTGGGTATCTGTTTCCCCGTTAGGTCTTTTCCCAAATCTGCTAATGTGAAATTCTTGCAAAGGACCAGGTCTCCTATCTTGAAACTAGCCGGCAATCTACCCTGGTCCATTTTGGCAACTATATGCAGCTTCGCTGCCTCAAGCCTATGATGGACCTCCTCCAGCAGGCAATCACTCTCAGCATTACCAAAGGGAGTGGGAAAGGGGGGTATGTTCCAGAATTTGAGTAAAAGATGATTGAGGTGACGACCATGGAAAGGGAGAGAAGGTGGAACTCCTGTGGAATCATGCAGTGCACTATTAAAGCCTACATTAATGAAATCTAGGTCCTTATCCCACTTAGTATGGTTCTGATTGTAAAAAATGGTTAAACAAGCCTTCAAATTTTTGTTAAACCTCTCTACCTCGTTTCCCTTCGGATAGTAGGGGTGAGAGGTGAAATGTTTAATTGCCCAACAAAAAAACACATTCTTGAAAATATTTTAAGTAAAGTTCTTGGCATTATCAGTAACAATTGCAACTGGAGCACTAAATACTTTCCAAACCTGATCGGTAAGTACCTTAACTATTGAAGAAGCCTTCATGTTACGAAGTGGCAAAAGAATAACAAACTTTGTGAAAGTGTCCAATAAGATCAGAATACACACATTACCCTTTTCAGATATTACCAAGGGTCCAAAAATATCTAGGTGTACAACGCTCCAGGAAGCCTGAGGTATCTGCATTACCACCTGCCCAACGTTAGTGTGTCGCGCCTGTTTGCATTTCTGACACATATCACATGATCGCACAAAATCCTAAATGTCGCTCCTCAACGTAGGCCAAGCGAATTGAACCGCAATCTGATGAAATGTCTTACTGAAACCCAAGTGCTTGGCAAACACCGAATCATAAAAGTAGGAAAGGATCATAGGTCTTAATAATTCCAGAACTACAATCTTGCACGGGCTGTAAAATACAAAATATTACATTCCTCTACATATGGAAGCACTGCTCCTCTCCAGCACTCAAATCCACTTGAACCTCGTTGGAAAAGGGGTTACCAGCCTGAGCCTTGCATAGCTTAACAAAAAATTCCATGAATCACTGTATAAGGTTCAGAGAAGCTTCGGTGTCAAGAACATTTTCCTCTTCAAAGTCAGCGAGATTGTACATCCTAGAGAGGGCATCTTCCACTTGGTTTTCAGAACCACGAACATGATGCACTTTGAAACGGAAACACGACAAACGCAGAACCCATCCACCTAACTTACCCAGCTTTTGGGGGCGGTTCAAAACCCGACTAAGCTCCTGGTTATCCGTACACAAATCATGCTCGTGTTCAATGTAGGTTGCAAACTTCTCTAACCTTTTCATAAATTCCCAACTTGCGTTCCGACTCGGTAAGGCTATGACTGGCAAAGGCTACGGGGGCCAAACCAAAATCAATCCCCTGACTCAGAACAGCGCCTAAAGCCAGTGACGATGCATCGACTGTACCACAAACCTGCGGGAAAAATCCGGTAGGTGTAATACCGGAGAGGAAGACAACTTCTGTTTCCACCCAGAAAAGGCCAACTCCTGCTCCTACCCCACTTGAACTCTACTCCTTTCTTTGTCAAAAAATTTTAAGTTGCTGCCAATTCTGAGAAGCGTTCAATAATACATGAGTAGTAGCCCAAGAGACCTAAAACTTTTGAACTCCCTTCAGAGTTTTTGGGCGAGTGAAATTCAAAAGGGGGGCAACACGATCAGGGTCAAGCATTAATTGACCTTCACAGAGTGAGTAACCTAAAAATTTAACCTTATTGGATCCCAAGGTAACCTTATCGGGATTGAGAGTCAACCCTACTTCCTGCATCTTAAGAAACACCTGATGCAGATGTGACAGATGGGATTCCAGATCATCAGTGTACACAATATCATTAATATAGTTGAACACAAATTTAAATTTAAATTCTGACAACACGAAATCTAATATCCGAGACAAAGCTTGACTACCAAAATTCGAGCCCATTGGAATACATGTAAACTCAAATTGGCTCCATGGTGTACTAAAGGCAGTATATTTCCTGCAAGAGGGGTCTAACAAATACTGTTCAAACATTGTTCAAATCCAGAACAGAAAATACACTGACTTAACCCAGGTGCTGAAGAGCACAGTCAGAGGAAAGGGATCTTTACAAGTTTTCTTATTCACCAGCGAGTGATTGACAACCAATCGATACTTGTCGATATTCCTCTTGCGCACCTGAAAACCAGGTAAACAATATTCTGGCGTAGACAGGACAATAACTCCGGCTTCCAACAACTTATCAATAATTTCCCATAACGCCTGCAGCTTAGGAGGCGGACATTTAAAATGTCAATCGCACACCGGAATGTCGTCCGTAAGGGAAAACTTGCACGGAAGTACATCGTACTTCCCTATTTTCGGACTGATGACATTACTAATCTCCTTCCTCAACTGATCTAACTGACTCTGGAAACTTTCAGACGAATCATTTGTACCATCATACAAAGATAAAAATATTTCTGGGAAGGCAATCCTGATGTTCAGGGCAAAACCAAAAGATAAGTAATATTCATCAAGATTGACCGACACCCTAGTTTTCCCTAAAAACTCTAGACCTAAAATAACATCATGATTGAGACTTGCGAATACCCAAAAGGAAAAAGTCCAGGAAAATCAGCCGACCTTAAAGTTCAAGGGCACAACTAAATTGCTCTTTATAACATCATCCTTTAGACACAATCTTCAATTCCAAAAGCCTTTTCAAGAAATGATTGCTCATGACACAATGAGTGGCCCCTGTGTTAACCAAAGCCGGAAAATTGTTCTCACCACAAGAGATTAACACAGTACACTTTCTAACCGCAGGTGGTAGTTGAATCTTCATCCAACTGGAAACCCCACGCCTAGTTCCCGTCAAACCTCGTTTTCCGCCTTCGGGCAAGTCCTACACAAGTGGGCAATCTCACTACATATGAAACATTTCCGTTCTGACACAGTACATCTATCCTGCTTACATTCCCCAGTGACGTGTCCCTGGACAGCACAATTACAACATCGCAACACAATGCAGCGCTGCACTACATCCTATATAGCGGAAAGTTGCCCATACGACGCAGAGTTATTGCAGCGATCTGCTTGCATGGCAGAAGGGAATTACGCACAGTATTCACTAGAGGCGACTAAACCACCATGCACTTCAACAGCTATTTAACGTAGTTCACGAAATTTATGAGGAATGGAAACCAAAGTACAGTGCGCATGAACATGTGGAGCCAAATTATCTAGAATTACATTAACCAATTCATTTTCACTCATTTGCAAACACAGGGCCTCGTGGTAGACGCATATTGAATCCACAAATTTATACATTGTTTCACACAGTCTTTGGTATCTGTATATGAAATCACGTTCACAGTTACGCTTAACACTACGGGAAAACAAGGTCTCTATTACTGTACGCTTGAAACCTACAAAGATACCTCCTTCGAGTGACCACAGAGTAGTTGTGATATAAAACCCTCACACTTTATGGCAATTTCTTTTAAGAGAGTATCTTCAGAACACAGACACAGGCTTGCTACTTTACTCACTGCAATGAAAAAAATGCAAAGTACTGACAGGATCCAAGGATGTTAAAGGAATTATGTTGTGTATGGTGGATAAAAACAATTTATTGACTTTGGGTGGACAGTTGGTGACTCTCACCAGGACCGCAAGTCCACTGTGGCCCTACGCAGCTCGGCCATCGTTGTAGACTCATCAGCTTCAAATCCAAGGCTTCCCAACAAAGCCAGCAATCTTCTTTCTTGAGTGCATACGCGAACCCGACCGCAGCCATTTCATGCAACAAAAACAAATGTGAGAAAAGACGTAAAGTAGAGTTTGCGTAGTAATATATTTTTGACAATTCGCAAAATGTACAGTAGAGAAAATGTTTCAATACACTTTATTATATATAAATACAATTTGAATTGGGCAAAACAACCTTTAGAATGATTAAATAAAATATATCACAGCAATAATTATCACAGTTGTTAATAATTTGTTTCATTGATTACAGTTCTTTGAATCTTAGTATTTGCCTTGGAGCAACAAAAAAAAAAAAATACAACATTTAAAATATAATTTTAGCTCCCGAACAACAAAGCTTTAAAAAATACAAATTCAAAATTAATTTAATTTAACAACTTATTAATAACGTTACCATTTTCGAGTACCCTGAGCTTTACGATAGATATGCATGGAATCTCAGTCATTTATAAGATTGAGTAAGCTGCAGTAATGCATCTGCACCTTGCACCACCCTGGGGCCCAGCTACCATACATCTAATGATGGAAATATCAAAGTATACACTAATCAAGAGATTTACACTGCCAAGGCTGTATTACTTGCTAAAAAACCCTTCGTGCAGAACTGTCTGCAATGCAGAAGGGTGGATGCAGTTTTCCAGAAGGGATTGAACCCCTTCATTAACACAGGAGAACTTACAGTCTGCGATAGGCTCAATGCTTCATCATTGCCATTTGGCCAGAAGCACCCTATGCCGGTACTCTTACCAAAAGTATGCCGTCTTACTGAACTGATCGTTGACCAACTTCACAAGGATCTGTTGCATCCTGGACCTTAGCATCTACTCTCTGTCTCATATAACTTGTATGTTATTGTAGTTTTTGAAAAAGAGGGGCTGGAGTGGTACATATTACTCGAGAACTTCTCTGATTTTATAACTGCATTGCTACTGCTGTGGTGGAACTGCAACCACCTCATTGTATGTCTGGAAATCTGTCATGAAACTAATTTTATTCATAGTAGTGATATAATAATGTTGCAATTTAAATTTTTGCAGAAAACACTTTTTTTTTTTTTTTTACATTTCTACCTTACACTAGAAATATTTTACATTTACCATTTATGACCCTAATATTTCCCATCACTCAAGTTATAACACACATATACACACTTTTGTGGTGTTTCTGTGCTTATAAAACTATTTATTAAAAAATAATTCTTCACTTTTCTGTTTTATTGTGTTTTTTTTTTATATATATATATATATATTCCATTTGATGTTCGTAACAGTTTACAACAGTTCCGAGACTGGTTCAGTTCACTCGCCGGAACCTTTCATGAGTGTGCAACAGTCCTGATATTTAGAGCAATTCCATCTCAGGAATGGTTCTGTCTGTGTTAACAGTTCCAAAACTGAACCGTTCCAAGACTGTGAACAGTTCCATCCAATTGCCACGGTGGCAGTGAGGGTGGTGGTTGGTCCTTTTTAATCCTTAGTATTTATTATTTTGGATTTAATTGTCACACCATTAACCCCAAATCTAATAAATTTAAAATGTTTATCTCTGCGTATGTTTCACACTTACCTTCTGTATCTATAGTTAGCCTACCTCGTCTTGTGATGTAATAGCTAACACAATTTAGCCTACGCATGCTGCTGTACAGATCTTTTATCTTATACTTAACATGTTATATTATTTCCATTACTGTACTTTGCAAAGAACCAGTCTCATAATGGTCTAACAGGAGCAAACACACTAAACTTAATGAAGCAATATTTATTTGTTTATATTATTTTCTTCGGAAGTGGTTACATAGTTTTTTATAGTTGACAATAAATTAATAAAATTCAAGCTTCATTAATTAATTTATTACATTGCATTTTAGCTGATTTCATGTTAGAAAGTTGTTTTGTTTCACTTAACACCCACAACTTTCCCAGTTATATACACTGATTTAATTTTTGCATTAAATATTTTAAATTGGACAAAAATCCCAATACCACATACCATATTACGAATACAAATTATAAGTGTTACCAAATTCATTTATAGAATCAGTTAAAAGAAAGTACACTACCTCTTGCAGGCAATGTTTCTCAAGTACATACATGCACATCAGTAAAAATATATGTGTTTTGATAACTATGCATAAGTTTACTTCTTAGATATTAATTATAGTGAATGATACTGTACCTACTACTGTATTAGATTTTGCACAATTAACTTGTGTACCTGGAAGTAAAATTGCAGTAATGGTGGAAAGTTGCAAGTGAAACACTGACGCGTACCGCATATTGTAAGTAGACGCACCGCTGCCACACCCCCCGCGATCTTACCCCCCGCTAGCACCCTCAGTAGACACGTGCTGCGAGACACGTACTGCTAGGCCAGGTTGGCTCGCGAGGGTGGACAAGCAATTAACACGTGCCAAGGTTATGCCGAGGTAAGCTAGCAATTCGCCCACGAGGGAATTAAGACACATGCCAAGGCGGGCAGTGGCTAGAATATCGCAGACCCACCCTGAAGGTGAGATACGCAGGAGAAAAGGGCTGACAGTGTTTGGCAGTTGCCGCGGGTCCCCCCCCCCATCCCCTAGCAAAACGCGAGAGATCATGGACACGTGCTGAGGAAAGTGCTGACGGTGTTTGGCAGTAT
>NQII01003426.1:0-38434 GCA_002778355.1 Clitarchus hookeri | reverse complement strand
AACCCCCCCTTCCCCCACCCCTCAACGAGTGAGACACGTGTGAGGATCTGAGGTCAGCGAGGGGGAGTTAAGTAGGACCGACAAGTGGAGGAAGGAGTCAGTTGTGCTGCGGCCACGTCGCGTGGTTGCAGATGGGTGGGGGCTTGCCAGGAGCACCAAGTCTAGACGCGAAGTCAGTAAGTCGTACGACGTAGAGAGAGAATAAGTCAGTCAGTCAGCGAGTCAGTCATAACGCAGCGCTGAGAGGTGGCAGTCAGGTGGGGGCTCGCCAGGAGCACCACGTCGGGACGCGGAGTGCAATACAGAGAGCGGGAGTCGAGTGGTAGCCTGAACGAAGGCCGCCATGCCGAGAGAAGAGTCGGTCAGTCAGTCGTATTGTGGAGTCGTCTGTCGAGGAGAGAACACGGAACAGCCAGTCCGAGGGCCCATAAAAAGGGCCGCCCAGCTTACCAGACCTCAACCTACTGCCGGAACACCCAGAACTACAAATACAGCTAAGTACCAGCGTCGTCGCTCAAGGGATATTGCCCGACACCTAACGTTCCCCCACGGCATCGGAAGCAATTAGAACGAGTACTTTAAAAGCTGCCCTTCAGGCTCACAACTTGCAGGGTCAGTAAAATATGTGTTAATTTCCGGTGAAGGATGTGTATTATATTCGAGACAAATATAACCCAGTCAACCGAAACACAGAGTGACTACCTTATTGTTTACTCTCAACATTCAAGGCACCCATAGTCTGTGCCTGGTAAAGGTAACTCGTACCCTACAAACCATCCTGTATACCACAGGTGGCGAGTAGCTTCAACACAAAATATAATTAATTTTGGAATTTATTATTTTACTACAAATGCAAACTTTACAATTTACATATAAAGCGTACACTCCTGAAATGTATGAGCATAACTTACTGTAACTGTCAAATTGTCAGCTAAGTCTTCACAAACACTTCTGACATGGTGAGACTTACTATCTCTACTTTCTAATACCTGGCAAACTTAAGCCTAACTCAAAATTGTGTAATCAAGCATGACAACACAGATTTTAATTTCTGGCAATCATTTCATAGTTTTACACCAGACAAAAAAAAATTAAAATCGACTTGAAATAGGGCTGACTAAACCTATGATATTTCAATACACAGTTTACAAGTAATCAATTTAAGATGTTTTTGAGAAGATTTGTTTGATAACTTGACAGTGATAAATATTAGATATGGCAAGGTATAAAAGCCACTCCTATTGTTTACAAAATGGAATTGCTGATACCAACTAAAATCACATGATGCAAAATACTTTAATTTTCGAGTTCTCTCACCCACAGCATCACTACAAGCATGATAAATATGTTGAAGTTCACACAGAGAAACAGAACTTTAGAAATGTCTGTTTGGCACACATAAATTTACACTTTAACATAGAATGCCTTAGGTTGGGAAAAAATTTGTAACGCACAATATGCATAAATGGAAGGGCAATATACACAAGTTACTCACCATAATATAACTACTGCATTAGTCAAACTGTTAACAAACCTGCATAATTTAAGTTTACTTGTTGTGTACCATGTTTAAAACTTGACTTGTCCTATAGCTTTGTACACACAAGCCTACATATGGACTTCATTAAGATTCTTTCAATGAAATTAAAATAAAACAAATTGCACGATTACTTACTGAACACAGGCCTATGTTAACAGTTTATAGTAAAAGTATCCTTCCTGAAATGAAACTTCCTACCATCAAGCTCACAGGTTAGCATGAACAGGGCTGGGTGCTGTGCTGTCCCTTCCCAATCTTCATGTTGCTCATGATAATGGAAAATCACAGTAGAACACCTTACCGAAGCTACCTTGAAAACACTGCTTGCATCATCATAGCTTAGCCTGACATAAAATGTCAATTACATGTACGATACACAACCCATTAGCAATATATTTAAAAAAAATCTTTATACACGTAAATTATACACAGTGAACAAATTAATATGCAACTGATTTTGTGTACTTTGTATTAAAGCTCATTACAACTTGTTAAGCCTATGCTGTCATGTTTATGTGATGCCAGTAAGATTTTTAACCTTATCCACAGCACTTTATTGCCTGAAAATAACCTCACGCTTATTCACAATGTATGAACGATCACGCACTTTAGTTATTGTAGCTTTACACTGTTTCTGCAGGTAATAAGTATAATGCCAAACCACTGCAATTTGCTTTGCAATTCTAACTAAATGTCACACAACACTTCATTCACTGTACTTTTATAAATTAGTTCCACAAAATAATGGAAATAACCTCAAGATTTGTCTCCATTTACCCAAAGTTGCTTCTTTCACGCTTGTTTTTATTCAAACAAGAATGCAACAAAAAAACTAAAATAAATGAACAAATAAATAAAGAGATTTTATTTTAGTGATATGAAAATAATTAAGAGATTACTGTAAAATAAGGACATTACTTATATAATAACTGACGAAAGTGAAAAATATATAACGTAAAATATCTTGTATTTCAGTATTGGCAATACGGATGTTGGCTCACATTTTAAGAGCTCATTTCGTCTGTAAATGTTTTGCCTCCCTGGGTATGTTATTGAAGGGGAAGAAAGCACTTCACTATCTTCTTCCTATCTCTTGTGTATACCAAGAAAGTAAAAGTTGTTAACATTCTTTAGCTCTCTCTCTACAGTACACTATGTGTCTGCAAACAAAAGTAATCAGTTTCATGAGCATGACGTACGGTAATTTTTAGCGTGCTGTAATTCATGTTCAGTGTCTTTTACATTTAAAACAAGATGAGTGCAAGGAACATAATGTACAATGCGCAAACTCTTTCAGCAAATGTTTAAATAATTCAGGAAATTGATGTGGTGGAGTGTGTCGGAGGAGGTGGTATTAGAGAAAGAGTGTCTGAACAGGAATGTTGTATGGCGGTTGTAGTTTCCCAGCTGGTAGTTGCTACTCTGTCCTCTTCTTTTCTGTGGAGGAGTGTGGGGAAGAGAAGACTGGCATGGGACTTATTCTCTTATGGAAGACTGCAGCAAGGAAGTTTTATTTTAAAATTGCGCCATTTTGGCAGCGTTATTTGCGGGAAAAATTAAAGTGCTACGTCGGTAAATACCACATATTCAAATTTTCGTAAACTTCTGTGATGTTAACACCATTTTCAAAGTGGAAAAAATACATGCCCTAAGCAAAAACATATCAACCAAAAAGATTTTTTTTAAATTTGGATAGTTCTAAGACAAAATGTAGGCCCCGAACATTTTGAATTACTGATGTTTTGCTGTAATGTTGCTATGCATGCAGCATTTACCAAGTTATGCCATGATAATGACACGCGGCATGTGGGGAGGAAGATAGCTTGTCACCACTTCCTTTCACATATTAAGCTTTGTGTGTGTGGCCTAACTCACCAGGCGTGCGCTTCAGGCGTGTTTCAGCCAAAGTTTTTTTTGCCAAATTTTTTTACAGCTGTCGCTTTTAATTGCGACTACTTGCATTTTGCCTATCATGTTTCTTTTTTTTTTTCTGATGGTTCCTGAGAATGTTGTTGTAACATCACTGTACTCACTATGTAATTTCATACTTGTTAGATAGGGTACTATATTGGTTTAAATTGGCGTATGCATAGGAATTTGAAACTTTAAAGTGAATGTAGAATTTTCAGTTATTGTGGAAGTTCATGTAAGATGAATGATAAATTTCAAAATTGTGTAAATATCTATGTTAACTTGGTGACGATTAAAGTTTATGCCCCAGTTATTTTATACTAAGGACTGGCTGTAGTGTGGCATGTGTAACTGTGACTGTGTGTGTTGTGAAGTGCAGAGCAGATTGTGAGGATGGTGACTGATAGGCTGTGGTTACCTTTGCAGAGCCAGCAGCCAGGAGGTGAGGCTGGGACCTTCACCATCAGTGAGCTTGTCGCCAAGCCAACCAACATGCAGGTGAGTCTGAGAACTTAAGTAGTGCTCACGCAGCTGAGATGCCAGACTCTTAGTGAATTTACCACATCTTTCAGTAGCACAAAGAACATACTCTACAAGCTGGAGAAAATGCTGAGAAAATATTGTAAAATTTTAATGTGGTGTTATTTCGGTAATTTTACAAGCGAGGTTTTTCTTTATGAAACTGGAAAAAAGAATACTGCAGAAATGATGTATTGTAACACAAATGAATGAATTTGAAACTGAGAAAGGATAACAGCATTTTCAATGTGTGAATTTGACGTGAAACTATTATCGTCCTTTGTGAAGATTTTAAAAAGGAGCAATCTGGCAGAAGTTTCCTTGGCCCTTGGTCACTATACTTGTTCTAAGGTTCTCTGCTGTTGTTGGGTGATGCTGTCCAATCACTGTTATTTTATTTTCCACCTCGCCAGGGTTTCGGGGAACTAGTATTATTTGGCAGTGTTTCACTGGTGTTACACCGATACTAGGTCACATGGCACAAATGGGTATGTATTCTGATCCGTGGCTGTCCACAACTATGTCAGGTAGTGTTCTAGCTGTTCAAAGCTCCTGATGAGTGGCAGGTGGGCATGTGCCAGTAGTGATGTAGGGTAGCTGTCCTTAGTAACGTCACAGATTGAAGAATGGGTATTTGCTTTCTCTAAAGCTTGTGCTTATTGGGCTCTGGTGTAGGCAGAGCAAAAAGTGCTACTTGTGATACTGCTTCTGATGTGGGCAGAGCACTGAGGCAAAAGTAGACTGCTGGCATGCTAGGTCTCGCAACCAACGTACTTGGGCAGCGTCGACAGCCACAGCCTTCTTTATTCAACCACTTAGATTAAAAGGCATACATTTGGGAAATCAGTTCAGTAAGGACCAGAAGCATATTTCTTTCTGTGAAAATGATTAGCAGTGTGTAGCAAACAATACCAATCACTTGTGTGCTCTCTGACCTCAATTCGTCACCATCAACATAGATTCACCAGAGGGCCATTTTATGGGTGTGTATAATCTGGCATATGGACAAATGCTTGTTAATTAAAGTTCTGAAAATATTGTAAACACTCACAAATACAGGCCCTGAGAATTCGCTGTGTTGTGTTATATTGCCACAGTACTGTACAAAGCAATGCTGCGACTTGTTGTTATGCTGCATGCACTCTCACGTCGCTCTTATCTGATTTGTCTGCCAAAGTTCCGTGACATGGTGGGAAATGGGTGTTTGAGGAGGTCTAAANACACTCACGTCGCTCTTATCTGATTTGTCTGCCAAAGTTCCGTGACATGGTGGGAAATGGGTGTTTGAGGAGGTCTAAAGGGATGGAAATTGAACTAATAAACCAAATATCATTCAAAATTCTAATCTGAAACATGAAGGTTCAGACCTCTGGTTGATTTGACATGGAATGTCAAATTGACTGATGATTGTGCATGGAAGAGGGAAAGTTGGCCTGTTTACACTTAAATACTAGTTTATGTTGACAAACCAAAGCTAAGGTTTATTATAAACTGAGTCACTTAAATACAGTTTTCCTAAAAATAAACTGTTTACATGGTTGCATCTGGAAACAGGTCTGCGCATGTATAGGAGTAGGCAGGCCTGTCTCAATGTGCTCACTGACACAGCTAGGTTATCTAAGCTCATTTCTCTTTCATACTTCTTCAGGATAACTGCGTGTTGATATTGTCATCAGGTTGATATGATTTTGGTTTTAAAATGTTGTCTCGGGTTGATAAAGTGTGATGTCTTGTTTTGAAGTTTTAATTCTTCTGTAAGTCTGTTTAAAATTAAGGTCAGATGTTATGCTTGCAAATAGATTTTGTGAAATATTCTTATTTGTATGTGTGACTTTTTATTTAATCATGGTAAATCAAGAAAATAATACCAATTGGACAGTGTTAGCTGCGAAATGCTGCAATCCTTTAAAAGAAACAGGACATTCTAAGTCAGGTAAGCAGAGGAATGTAACTAACTGGATGTGTTCTTTGGGTTTGGAAAATGCAGAGGCAGGAATGGAAATATGTGGAAACTGTAGGCTAAAACACACCAAACAGTTTGCAACAAAAGATCAACCAAACCAACAAACTACTAAATCAAGAGAGCTCAATGATAGGGCACAGTGAGAATGACTGATTATGTAGCTCCTGATTCTTCTTTGGAATATTTAAATAAATCATTGGAGCTAGTAGGAGAATCACTAATCAAGAAAAGAAAACTTACAGTAAATTTATACACAAAACAATAATTTGTAAAAGTAAAAACATGTATTAAAAAAAATCACTTATTGGGTTTCAGAATGTGGGGGATGGAAAATCAGCAAATGTACAAGATGAATCAGAAAGGATAACCCAGTTAAAAAGCAACATTTCCCAAACTGTAAGTCTGAGTGAAAGAACAATATTATCTGTTTTGTTTTATAGTTGAAGCCATAGAAAATTCAGAATGAATTTCGAGTTAGTGAACTTTATGGCTAGAGCAGATAAAATATTAGTAAAAGAAAAGGGAAGTCCTTTCAAGTCCCAATCTCAAGCCAGGGAAAACGTTAGATTCAGCAATAGTTCAGTTTATTCTCAATTTCTATAATAGAGATGATATAACTGGAGTGATATCAGGGAAGAAAAATAATGTTACGGTTAGAAGGGACAATCAGCAAAAAATTCACTTGCAAAAACGGTTGGTTTCGACAAATCTAAATGAACTATACAAAATGTTTAAAACAGATTACCTATGACATGATATTGGTTTTTCTAAATGTTGTGAATTGAGGCCACAAAACTGCATTTTAGCAAGGAAGACTGGAACCCATACAGTGTGCGTCTGCACTGTTTATTAGAATCAGAATATACAATTAATGATGAATGGATCTAAAATGGGCAACCTTGTATTGGATGGAGATAAAACACCAACAAACAACTACCAAACTTGTTTGTACAAAATCATGTGTAACCCACCATCGCCCAATTGTTACATGAATAACTGTAAAGAGTGTCCAGGAATAGGTCCCTTTAAGAATTTACTATGTCAGAAATTTGAAGATTAAATGATAGATACTGCCGCTTACAAGAAGTGGCTGTCCGTAGATAGATGTTCATTGGAAACTAAGGATGAGTTTATAGAGGAATTCACAGAGGATTTGTTAGAGCCAAAAACCTACTCATGTATGACAAACATGTTAAAAGAGTTTTATAATTATGTGAAATCAAAGGCAGGAGAAGAGTTGTCATGTGTGAATTTGCTAAAAATTATTAATTTGTGCTTCAAGACAAAGTTCAATCCTACCACTGGACTAACAGTCAGGCCACCCTCCATCCTTTTGTAATTTGTTACATTGGAGAAGATTGTAAACTGAAATATCTCACTTAATATGTCTTCACATCAGAATGTCTTATTCACAACGCTATTGCATTCAACGTCTTCCAAATACGCCTGATGCCTGCTCTCAAAAAATTTTTTGCATGGTACAAAAAATATTTTACTTCTCAGATGGTTGTGCAGGCCAGCACAAAAACTGAAAGAACTTTCTGAATATTTGTTTTCATAAAAAAAATTTTGGAATTAATGCAGAGTGTCATTTTTTTGCCACATTACATGGTAAAAGTGCTTGTGATGGTCTTGGAGGAATGACCAATGGTTAGCAACAAAGGCAAATTTGCAGCGACCTTATGGTTAGCAAATAATGACACCTCAGCAGTTATTCGAATTTGTACAAGTACGTATTCCAGGTATCCAGTGTAAATATTGCACCACAAAGGAATATAATTAAAATGAAAAATTATTGACAATGCCCTTTAGCAAAACAAAAACAGTAACAGGAACACTCAATTTTCATGCAGTCATCCCAGTCTCAGAAACACAAATGGAGACCAAGCTTCATTCTGTCTACCCAGAATAACCAATAGAATAGCCTGCAATATCTAATAGATTGTCAGTAGAACACGAAAAAATTGAATCTGGATTTTTCACTGTGACATTTGATAACTTTTGGTGACTTGCATGTATTCTTGGATAAAATCGTGAATCAAATGAAATTAAAGTAAACTTCTTACATCCTCGAGGACCTGCAGCATCTTTTTACTACCAACAGCCAAGGCAAGCCATTCTGGATCTAAAAACTGAGAATGGTGTGAAAAACGTTAAACCAAGAACAGCAACAGGAAGAATGTATACTCTCACTGAAGAAGAGATGGCAAGATCATCCCTTCTTCTACAAAAAAAACTGAATAAAATGTGAAGCCTAAGCTATGTTAGCTGTGTTACATCAGAAAACAAAAGACTTGGTTAATAAACTTATCAGTATGTATTTCCATATTTGTTTTTCCTATTAGTACAATTTGTTAAAGATAAAGTGATATACAGGATGATTCGTGGTGTTCTAGTTACCTCTCTGGCACAGACTACTGGCGCCTTGGGTGTCGAGGGTTGAAACCTCGGGTAATGGTTCTTCTCTTTTCTCTGCTCTATCTCGCTCGGCGGCCTTATGGGTGATGCGTCGTTGGGGGCAATTTGGGGGCTTATTATATTCTGTCTTACCAGGGTGGCTGTCATCCTCTACGGGGGGAAGGGTAGGAGGTCTCACTGATTTTACCGGGGAGAGATGGGTCCGCGACTGATGGCTCCTGTGATGTAGGTGGTGTCTCGAGGCTGTGGTCCCTCCTTCCGTTCCAGTCCCCGTAAAAGGGGGGGATGCAGTAATTATGAAACAATCTGCAAAACAGAATTTAACTACTATAATAGGTGTCTTCCCAAATAAATATGCCAGGCGATTTTATTGGTCGTAAACAGTCAACAAACGACCAGAGTCTGTACCCAGATTGTTAGGGGCCTTAAAGGCGGGGAGCAATCCGACGTGTGTCTGAAATAATAGCTCTCCGCGTAATTGTGTGGGTCTCTAAGGACATTAGGCATCAGACACTAATACTCTGAGCATCGTTTGTGTGAAGAACTCAGGCACTTAGCTGGTTGTGGCTTCTCTTGAGGGGGGGTGGCTCCGGTGGTAGATTGAGGTTAGGTTCACTGGACAGCTCTTCTCAGGCTATAAACTGAGCCTTGTGAGCAAGGTCACCTAGCCGGCAGCTTCCTCCAGTGTTGGAACTCTTCGGTGGCGTGGCAGCCTCAGCTGGCGACTTGCTCCAGCTCTGGAACTCTTCGGCAGCATGGTGGTCTTAGTTGGCAGCTTCCTTCGGATCTAGAACTCTCAGTGATCACTCTGGTGCTGGTCTGGGGACTCTGGCAGGTGACCTCTTCCTTGAGGTCGCTGTCCTCAACTGGTGTTTGGACGGCGCATTGCTGCATATACCTTTGCGTCGAGCTTCGCGTGCCACGAGCACTGAGTGCAACACCTTCCTTACTTCTCCTTCTCTGCCCTGCCGCCGGCTGGCACTGTTGCAGTTTATACTTGCAGTGCTGTTCAGCCTCGCAGCTAAGAACCTTGTGGGGCTACTAAGCGTAGAACTCACTGACTCCTGTGCTATTTATTCTCTCGTCAGGGGTGTCAGTTTGCAATGGCGAAGGTATGACAGCGGCGCTTTAGAATAAAAGCAATATGTGTCACGCATAAATTCCTCCCCCGGTTGGTGTGACGCTGACGCACCTGTCATTGTGTCGGCTTTCGGTTGCGCTTCTGTCTTACTCCTCTTCTGCAACTTCTCTGTGTGCTCGCTTGCTTCTAGCGCATTGCTCCTTCTGTGTGTGCTGCATGTCCAGCTGATGATCATCTCGTCCTCCCGTTCGGGTTAACTGCAATCGCTCGCCGCTCAAGGTCACACGTCTCAAACCAGTTTATTCAGGCGTGCCGACCTGGCTAGGGACTATTTATTGCCCCTCGGCTCTGCGGGAACAAATATTATACTGAGGGCGTGGTTATTACAATATACATTTTTTTTTAATGAATCATTACAAGCTGTATAAACTAGGGATGTGCTGGATCCCAAGTTTCTGGAAAAAAGTGGGGAGAGTGGCTTTCCTGAAATGTTCTGCAATAATTAGCTGGCTTCCGAAATTTTTGGGAATGTGTTGTTTAATGCACAGTCCTAATGATTTTGTTTCTTATGAGCAGAAAAAACAATAATTGTCTTCCTGTCGAGCTTAAACAAATTCTTATATGTATCCTCTGACACTTTAATTATTGTTTTTTATTGCATCAATATCTTATAAACTCATTACTTACCTAATTGCAGATATACTTATTTTCTGAAAAAATTTAATCGAAAATTGTTTATAGATCTATGTAAACACCATTAACATACACTATTTGTTTTTCATCTTTTTGTTGATATATTTTTATAAACTTTGTGTAACTTTTTTTGTTTACATGCATGCTATGTAGAATTGCGCTAACTGAAAGTCAGTATTATGATTGGTAATTTAATATTGTATGATCGTATTATAAATGATTAAAAAAAACCAACAAATAAATTCTTCACTTTATCAAATCAATTAAACACGCATCTATTGAATACATGCTAAATAATATAGTTTTGCTCTGATCAAAATTGAATACAACCTACAAATAAATGCCATTAATGCAATTACTTTTTGGATAGTCAAATATGGTAGACATACGGAGGGTAGCATTCCGTGATGTACATTTTCAACCATGGTGATCCAAAAAAAACTATACAACAAATGTAAGAAAACCTTACTCTTTGAGAAGCACACTTGTTTCACTTATCTCCATTTGAAGCCTACTTTTTTAACTTATCTATGGCAGGAACTTTATTTTTTAAGTTTTTTTTGCATGTAGTTTACGTGAACTTACTTTCTGTACGTTGTTATTGAAGTAGTTCTGTTGCAAATAGAAAACACAGATAAGTCGGTAAACAGTAAAAAATTAAGCATGTGGAAATTCTATAAACTTATGCCAGAGAGCAAATCATTGGCGAGATGTGTATCTTGCAGGAAATTGTTAAAATGTGAGCATGGGAGCACGTCTCGGCTGCCGAGACACTTGAGCCAACAACCTGCATTTAAAAAGTAATTTGATGAAGCAAAGAAGGCTTCCATTGCAAAAGTGACAACAGCAGAGTTGGGGACGAAAGCTGGCAGCAGCTTTAAATAACTAACAATACAAGGAACTACCAAATGGCCTTCTGATCATCCACGTGCTGTCAAACTCACAAATGCTATTGGCGAATAGATTGCAGACAGTTTTTTGCCATACGCTGTAGTGGAAAACCAAAAGTTTAATGATGTTATGGGCACTGCTTAGTACCTTCATGTACCACCCTCTCTCGTAAAGTGAGCCCTCATTAGTACAAAGTACCTTCACATACCACCTCTTGTAAAGTGATCCCTGACTTGTACAGTAATGCTAAAAGCAAACTGAGTGAAGAAATGTCACAAGAACTTGCAGCATGTGATTATTTTTTGTCGATTTAATTCACTTTTGATTTGTGGACATCGGGCAGCAAAGCTGCGTGCATGTCGAGCACTACTTGTCATTTTATTGACAAGTCTTTTTCCCTGAAGAAGTATTGTTTGGGTGGATACCACTTTCCTGGTGGCCACACTGGAGCTGCAGTTGGCGAGAGGATGAACGACAAACTACAAGAGCGGAAACTAAATAATTTATCCATTCCATTTAATGGGAGCAATATTTTACTGGACGTATCCTTGTGTGCCATAAAGTTTGAACAGTTCCATTGTTTTGCCCATACACTGCAACTTGCACTGAATGATGCAAAGCAAAATACTACTGGAATGGCTCCCATGCTTAAAAAAGTTAATTCCATTATAGGACACCATAAGCATAGTACAAAAGCTGTATAACATTGCAGATTTTCAGGGTTATGTTTGCTGTTAGTCATAGACATTGTCATTAAATGTTATTACATAGTACTTGCTTATGTTGTCCATTCATTTAATAGTATTCCTAATTATGCTTTATTATATGAATTTGCAGTATAATCTTTGGTTATTTTAATGGTTTATTGACATAGAGCTCATGTGTAAGTATTTTTCATTTGTTTCTATACAGTATTCAGTTTATTTTCATTTCTTCTCTAGAGGGTAGTCAGCATAAAATGTTTATTAAACCAAAGTACTAAATAAAATTATCCTGGTTGTCTCTCGTCCCTCCATTACTGATTGGCGCAGAGATGTGTCATGGCCAGACGACAGCTAATCGGAGGACAGGAGACAACTTAAGTAAGGCAGAAGTAAAATAAAATATAATTTTTTCTATAAAATAATTTTCGCCACCTCCAGAGATGGACGTGTGTCTTATAGTTGAAAAGTTTTAATGATATAATGATTCTGTATATTTTCATGTAAATAAAAATAAGTTCCTGCAAGATGTTTTTTAAGGTGAATTTGTAATAACTGAAGATAAGTAATATTGAATTTCATTGTATTTGAGAAGATTGATGAATAATGGGTTGAATGTGCTGAATAGGAAGATATTAAAATAAAAAATATGTTGAATATATGATTTAACTAAAAGGTAACAAAAGGTGCCCAACGTGATAATTGTCCATTTGTGAATTGTCTGAAATGTAACAAAACTTCTGGGGAGTTGCACAAGATCCAAGAATCTTTAGACCAAGCCTGTGCTTCAACTCATTCAAGACCGTAAAACTCGGTGGATTTCAGAATATATTATGTTTGAACGATTACTTGCTTGGCAAGGATTCAATATCTCGTCATATTTGTCTCCAAAACAAAATTGATAATTTGACAGTTTTAGGATGGTGACTAGTTGAAGACTATGTTAACATTTTACAGCCCTAGCATCAAGCTACAACAGAGTTGTGTGGTGACCAACCACCAATTTCAATGGTTATCCCAGTGCTTTTCTTCACTGGAGAGGTACATTGCTAACAACTCCAAATTGCCTGCTTCAGATGTTGAGTATGTTGCTGGGTCCACGTTTTAAAGTGTTGTATCACACAACCAAAAACAACTTGCAGTGAAATACTTAAAGTCAAAAATTCCACATGGAGCATGCAAAATTGGTAAGTTTTTTTAGAACACAAATAACACTTTTGTTGACTTGCACCACTAGACAATTGTTTCAAAGTCAGAAATTTTAGAAATACCGTGTGTGTATGCACACTGCAAATATTTCAGTGAAGTTTCTATTTTTTGCAGCCCATCTTTTTCATACATATCTCCATGATATTTTTAACAGAAATTATAAATTTAATATGCTGCAAAACATACTGTTTTTATTTGGATAAAAGTTTATTTTGGTTATAATTGTAAGAACTACATTTTATTTTCAATTGCTCCCAGAACACCTTCCTGATTTGGAATCTGCCAGTACCAGTGCATCATTTTGGGCAGAATTTGAAGAAATGGCTTCATTGCTGCAGTTTACAGCAAATCAAGAAGTAGAGGAGTGCCTTAAAATCTTAACAATATTAAGAACAGACAGTTTACTCATGTAGTGGAAAGAAAAAGGTGAGTCACCATTCTCGCTTTTGGCAAAGATGGCTTGGCAGTACTTGGGAATCCCTGCTACTGAAGCCTCTTGTGAGAGGGTGTTCTCTTCTGCAGGCAATATTTTCACAGAACACAGAGAAAGACTCACAACAGACCATGTTGAACATATATTTCTTCATCAAAACAGAGAAGAAATCTAAATAAAGTGCTAGTTACAAAATAAATAGTAGCAGTGTTTGTATACTAGTACATTTATCGTACATAATTTGCTATTATTATAATTTTTTATGAATTGTCAATATAGTTATTATTTCAACTTACGTGATGTTTTCCCCAATCCTGTCCCGTTTCCCAAGGGAAAAAATTTTTCCATCCCGAAAAATTGCCCAGACACAAAATATTCATTCTCGCACATCCTTATTAAAAACACTTGGGAATAGAAGTCAAAATTTAAAAGTCTACTGTGTAGTTAAAACTTCATTCATCTAGTCCACGGCGTTCAGGGTTGGCACAAAAGCTAGACGGTTGGTCTGTCATAGGGCCTAATTCTGCCGTGGACAGCACGCTACTGACTAGTTTAACCTCATTTGAGACCTATACGTTCGGATGCTACATTAGTTTACACATAGTTTAAACTTGCTAAGCTGGGTAACAAAATCAACTCTGGTACACATACTGTAACTCCCAAGTCACCCCAGGACGTCAATGCTGGATTTCACCCTGAACACACTGACATGACAACAAATTTACAACAAATCCAGACCCCTTTATAAATGGTAACCTGGAAGTCACTTACGTTTTTTTTTTATTCTTTTGAATGCTGTTAAATTTGAGAAATAATACCACGTAAAACAACCGTAATTTTTTAAGAAAAATTTATATACCAAATGACAATAACAATAATTGTGTACATAATACTCTCACTCGTGGCCGCTTGTTGGAGAAAAGTATGACACATCACTAATGATGGCTACAAACATAATATCAGACTGCCATTCTGCACATACGCAACGCTTGCCAAAACTTAAGCAGCCATCAAGTAAAATGTAACTTGCAACACCAACTCGTAGTAACACCATCGCACAAGACATGAAACAAAATAAAATACAGACAGTACCTTAAATCAGTAGTTTCATGCAACCCATTTAACTCTCTCCTGAGGTTGCGGTGAATGCCCTCACGATGGCGGTACAAAGTACAGCACACTCTACCCCAACTGCACCACTTCAGGAACGTTTGCTGCCTTGTAGCTGACCAAGTTGTCAGCCCAGGATACGTCTCGTTCTTCAGTTAAATCGCACCACAATTTGAAATAAAGCATGCTTTGGACGGGAAACCAGCTTAATGGAACCACATAAGGAAGACCCAACTGCATGTCGGCCCATCAATACCAAGGACGCAGCACTCACTTGACCGGCGATCCGCCAGACACGTCCACCTCAAGACGGGGTTCACCAGGGACATCCGTCTTGATCCGAAGTCAGACCACAACTCTCTACTCACACACCACATTACGGCGCACCAAGCAAACTCTCGAACTCAGCATCATCAAACGGTTATCGATCAAAACAATAAAAAAAATTACAATGTGTAGAACAGCAAAACAAACGTATATACAAACAAAAATTAGAAAATAGAACAAAATACTTAACAAAAGTTTTAAAGTTACACTAGGTAACCTAATAATTTTGGGAACCAATGTCACCAACTGTATAAAAAATAACCAAGGCTGAGCAGAACAAACAAGCAATACACAGTCAAATACACGTGACGTCGTCACCCCCACCCCCCAACCCCAACTCACCCAGGGGTAAGCACAACAGGGAAAACAGTATACAGTATAGAACATTAAAAACCCATTATAGAAATACATAGAAAAGAATTGAACATTACAGTAGGTATTAAGATCATAATGTCAGACAGCACAAGAAAATATGAAATCGGAAGATTCCCTTCAGTTACAAACGTCACATTATCTGGCCATACTGATCAAATACAACTCACAAACAAACGGCTCCCAAACAACTGACTTAAGTTATACAAATGGCTTAAGTTGGATAAGGTGTGCTTTCTGCACAACATGCTGACTCTCAGGGTCACCTAATAAAACAATCGCTGGACACAAAAATTTTAAGATTTTAAAAGGCCCTGCATAGGCATTTGCTTAATTTAGAAGATACAAAGAGTACCTTTTCGCTTAACACCACCTGCCTACATAACACCAACTGTCCATCATATTTTTGTGCAACAGCTCACATAGCCTTATTTAAGTTATGGTAAGTCAGTACCCACACATCCTCAAGTTGGTTTTGATTTGTAGTATCTATAACCTCAGGAGGAATACCCCAGGTGTTCAGTAGAGGGGACGACAACTCTCTGCCCAGGAAAACTTTGACTGGCGAGAAGCCCGTAGTAGAATGGGACACTGAATTAAAGGCCAAGTTCAACTCTATCACGGACTCATCCGAACTTCGATGGTCATGGTGATGAAAAATGTTGAGCGCAACTTTGACATTCTTATTAACTTGCTTGACCAAATTGCAGCAAGGATAATGACTACCATTTACATGTTTTATACCCCATTCGAAACACACCTCCTTCACATATTTAGAGTTCAAATAACTTTAATTATTCAACACTAATAATTCAGGTTGTCAAAATACTTTCTATACCTTGTCTCCTAAGGCCTTACAAATATTATTCACCTTCATATCCCTCAAAAATAACAAAAGCATAAATTGGCTGAAACCATCATCCATTATGGGAATACAGTTGTTCCTTTGTCTGGACCTAGGTATGGGCTCAAACACATATATGAAAACTCTCTCCCATGGTCAAGTGGTCAGCTCAACATAATATTAATCAGTTTTACTATTATGGTGTTGCTTCGCGAGCTGACAATCTTTACATTTTCTGACATACTGGACAATATCATAATTCATAGTTGGCCAATAAAATTCCCTTTTAATCAACAATTTTGTTTTCATGACACCCATATGGCCTCCAATGGCAGAATCATGAAAGTACTTAATCTACATACCTTGCACTTTCTTGGGCACAACCACTTTTTTCCACCACTTAGGATATTAATATAATACAATATTCCCTTATCTATACCATATCCATTTGTGATGCCTCCAGAGATTTCTTTAATTATCTGTTGACATTCCTCATCTTGCTCCTGCCAATCGGCAATATCTATAAACCCCTCAGGAATAGTCTCTTAATAGCTTTACAAAATTCTTGCCCTTCCTCTCCCTGAACATCTTCCTGACCTTACACTTCATAATCTTCCGGNCGAATCGGCAATATCTATAAACCCCTCAGGAATAGTCTTAATAGCTTTACAAAATTCTTGCCCTTCCTCTCCCTGAACATCTTCCTGACCTTACACTTCATAATCTTCCGGATCATACATTCTCGATAAGCAATCCGTTATAACGTTTTCCTTACCTCTAACTTAGATAATTTTGAAGTTTGAATCAATATTGTTAAGCGTGTGATCCAGCACCTTATTTTACCAATTTATTGGGGATGTGAAAAAAGCCAAGCAAGTGAAATCTTGATTGTCTGCCATTAAATTGAACTCATCACGTTCAAGGTAGGTAGAAAAATTTTCCGTACCCCAAACACATGCTAAAGATACCTTTTCAAAAGTACTCAGGTTCTCATCTGCAGAGGTTAAAGTCCTACTCATAAGCTACAACTTTCAGACCTTGCCCCTGATCCAGTAGGAGCACACCACCGACTGCAAGCGCCGATGTGTCAACCTGTAAAGTGAACCTTTTACTAAAGTCGGGCAAAATTATTGTGGGAGAATGAGAAATCGTATACTTCTATTTACAAAAGGCCTTCTGTTCTTCTCCCCATACAAAAGGCTCACCCTTCATCCTCAACTTCTTGAGAGGGTACACAATTTTGCATAATTGTCTATAAATCGGGGAAATGATCCTAATATGCCGATATGCCGATGAACCTCATTATCCCCTTTACCCTTTTAGGCCTTGGAAAATTTTCAATTGGAGCAATTTTCTTGGGGTCCATAATTAAGTCCCCTTGAGACAAGATAAAACCCAATAACTTTATCTCAGGTTTAGCCAATGGCTGGACCTTCTGGGATAAATTGCCGTATGGCATNCATTATCCCCTTTACCCTTTTAGGCCTTGGAAAATTTGCAATTGGAGCAATTTTCTTGGGGTCCATAATTAAGTCCCCTTGAGACAAGATAAAACCCAATAACTTTATCTCAGGTTTAGCCAATGGCTGGACCTTCTGGGATAAATTGCCGTATGGCATCCCTAATTGCTGCTGACACACCAAGTGACGTGTCTGAAAGAGTCCTCGAATTTGAAAGTGATTCGGATTTCGAAGAGTGGCCATCACACATGCTATCTGGTTTCAGTAGCCGCAAGAGATAAAAAGTATTGATGCTACTTTCTCAGGATTTATCGTAAAACCTAATTCCCTCAACTTCCCCAACACAAAACGGATATGCTCCAAATGTTCCTCCACAGTCTTAGAGTAAATGCATTTGTCATCAAAAAATAATATGACAAATTTAAAATGACTCTCTTCTAACCCCTTGTGTAAAATGCGGGAATGACATTACCCTCCAAAATTTACTTCTAACCGGACCTGTTTCCATTCGTAATGCCTCCACGGCATTACAAAAGCAGTATATTTCCTGCTATTAACAGACAACAGATATTAATGAAAAGCAACATTCAAATCTATCACCGAAAAAATTTTGGCTTTGACCAAAATACTGTAACACATTCTCAACATTTGCCATTGGGAAAGAATCAGTTTAATCTTCTTATTAACCAAGTGATAATCCACGACTAAACGATATTACCCCGGTTTCTTTTTTGCTNTTGAATTTGAAAGTGATTCGGATTTTGAAGAGTGGCCATCACACATGCTATCTGGTTTCAGTAGCCGCAAGAGATAAAAAGTATTGATGCTACTTTCTCAGGATTTATCGTAAAACCTAATTCCCTCAACTTCCCCAACACAAAATGGATATGCTCCAAATGTTCCTCCACAGTCTTAGAGTAAATGCATTTGTCATCAAAAAATTATATTACAAATTTAAAATGACTCTCTTCTAACCCCTTGTGTAAAATGCGGGAATGACATTACCCTCCAAAATTTACTTCTAACCGGACCTGTTTCCATTCGTAATGCCTCCACGGCATTACAAAAGCAGTATATTTCCTGCTATTAACAGACAACAGATATTAATGAAAAGCAACATTCAAATCTATCACCAAAANTGATGAAAAGCAACATTCAAATCTATCACCAAAAAAATTTTGGCTTTGACCAAAATACTGTAACACATTCTCAACATTTGCTATTGGGAAACAATCAGTTTTAATCTTCTTACTAACCAAGTGATAATCCACGACTAAACAATATTACCCCGGTTTCTTTTTTGCTACCAGAAATGCAGGTGATGCATAAGGGAAATCTGAAGGTTCAATCCTTTTTTGCTCCCTCAAACCAGAAATAATCTGCCTAAATGCCTGCATTTTTGGGGGAGCGCACTGGTAAGGTTTCAAGCGAACCGGNACCTGTTTCCATTCGTAATGCCTCCACGGCATTACAAAAGCAGTATATTTCCTGCTATTAACAGACAACAGATATTAATGAAAAGCAACATTCAAATCTATCACCGAAAAAATTTTGGCTTTGACCAAAATACTGTAACACATTCTCAACATTTGCCATTGGGAAAGAATCAGTTTAATCTTCTTATTAACCAAGTGATAATCCACGACTAAACGATATTACCCCGGTTTCTTTTTTGCTACCAGAAATGCAGGTGATGCATAAGGGGAATCTGAAGGTTCAATCATTTTTTGCTTCCTCAAACCAGAAATAATCTGCCTAAATGCCTGCATTTTTGGGGGAGCGCACTGGTAAGGTTTCAAGCGAACCGGNCCCTCAAACCAGAAATAATCTGCCTAAATGCCTGCATTTTTGGGGGAGCGCACTGGTAAGGTTTCAAGCGAACCGGCTCTTTATCAGTTACCTGAATCTCATAAGGCATAGTTCTACAACACCCCAACTTCTTAGTGATGATGTCAGTAAACTCAACCTAACACCTTACTTAGGTTTCTCTTTTGTACCTCAAGTATATCACCTTTATCGGCGATACCCGTACACAAAACTTTGTGACTTTTTACCTTTTCTAATTTTATTTGCAGACCTTGTCAGTTAACATTAAATTTCAAAATTTTCTTTTGAAAATCTACCACCACATTTGTCTCAGTTAAAAATTTAAGCCCAGCCCAAATATTAAGGGACAAATAAAACCTGGCATGACACCAAAATTCTTTAGTCCATGAATATCGTTCCACTTTAAAGTGCAGTCTTATTGACACTTTAACCTCACAGTTTATTCCATTTGCCACAAATATACTGAATCCTTCCTCCATTTTCAACTGATTTTTCANCATTTGCCACAAATATACTGAATCCTTCCTCCATTTTCAACTGATTTTTCAGTTCTGGAAAGTCCGGCTAGTAAAATTTTCACTAGCACCTGTGTCCAGCATGGCAGAAATAATCTTATTTTTTATCGCTACGCCAATAAACAACTTATTCATGTTGCCCTTATCGCAACCTGTTACAGCAATACCCTGAGAATTTTCTTCAACTCCCTTTTTATGTTTTCCCGGTGTGCCACAACTAAAACAAGCCAAACTATGTTTATCCTTGGTACATTTATTAGCCAGATTCCCCTTGGTACCACAACGGAAACACGAGTGCAATTCTACTTTATTTCCGTCACCTACTCAAGCCAGTTGTTCAGAAATGCTTGTATTTTCTGTTTACTGTCTCGCACCTTTAACTTCCTCCAAATTCCAAGTATACATAACAGTAACATACGTAACATTATCTAATTGTACAGCCCATTTAAACAGTTCAATAAATGTTGTTGGACCAAAGGAGAGAGATTTTCAAACACAATATCAATCAACTGTTTTTCAGTCAGGTTAATAGTTAGAGCACCTGATAAATCCTGAACAGTCTGTATAAATTCAGGATGCGCTCGTTTGGCNCATTTATTAGCCAGATTCCCCTTGGTACCACAACGGAAACACGAGTGCAATTCTACTTTATTTCCGTCACCTACTCGAGCCAGTTGTTCAGAAATGCTTGCATTTTCTGTTTACTGTCTCGCACCTATAACTTCCTCCAAATTCCAAGTATACATAACAGTAACATACGTAACATTATCTAATTGTACAGCCCATTTAAACAGTTCAATAAATGTTGTTGGACCAAAGGAGAGAGATTTTCAAACACAATATCAATCAACTTTTGTTCAGTCAGGTTAATAGTTAGAGCACCTGATAAATCCTGAACAGTCTGTATAAATTCAGGATGCGCTCGTTTGGCCTTCGAAAACTCTATACGTTATTTTTTACTAGGTCCTCTTTCACCCTTCTGGGGCCTAATTCCTCCCACAATTTACCTTTAATTACACACCATTCTTCCTCCTTCGCAATTCCATCGAGCAACATTTGCGCTACTAAAACCTAACATTTGCACAAAACACCTTGCATTAAATTCACATCTAACTCACATGCCTTAGTAGCATGTAACTTATCTACTCTAAGACAAAACTTTAAAATGTGATGTGATTCATAATCTTGAAAATTATTTATCATCCGCAAGGAAGAACTGGTGGTCACACTCGAAAAATCATACGTTGTGACCTGTTGCGTTGTCATCCATCTGTACAGTATACTCGCCCTTTTTTATAAGCACTGACGTCTTTTTGCGCTGATCAATAGTTTCCATCTCCTCTACCTCCACACCTGCTGCGTCCAAGTTGGTGCACAGGCTCAATTTGTCTAATTTGTAAAGCCACGACGTCGTGGCAATGCTATTACACACAATCAAATACAACAGCATGTGGCTCAAAAAACCAGAGTGAAGTGCGGTTTGTAACTCCCAAGTCACCCCAGGAGGTCAATGTTGGGTTTCACCCCTAACACACTGACAACAAATTCACAACAAATCCTGAACCTTTATAAACTGTAACCTGGAAGTCACTTATGTTTTTTGTTCTTTTGAATACTTTTAAATTTGAGAAATAATACCACGNCTGGAAGTCACTTATGTTTTTTGTTCTTTTGAATACTTTTAAATTTGAGAAATAATACCACGTAAAACAACCGTAATTTTTTAAGAAAAATTTATATACAAAATTACAATAACAATAATTGTGTACACAATACTCTCATTCGCGGCCGCTTGACAGAGAAAAGTATGATTCCTTAGACACATTACTAATGACTGCTGCGCACATAATATCAGACGGCCATTACGCANTGACAGAGAAAAGTATGATTCCTTAGACACATTACTAATGACTGCTGCGCACATAATATCAGACGGCCATTACGCATATATGCAATGCTTGCCAAAACTTAAGCAGTCGTCAAGTAAAGTGTAACTTGCAACACCAACTCTTAATAACGCCATCGCACAAGACGTGCAATCAAATAAAAGACATACAGTACCTTAAACCAGAAGTTTCATGCAACCCATTTAATTATCTCCCGAGGTTGCAGTGAACGCCCTCACGATAGAAGTGCAAAGAACAGCAGCACTGTTCCCTGCTATTTCATCACGGCTACCTGGTCTAGTATTATCTGTCAGCGGTAGGCAGATGGGTTGGCTGGTCGACAGTATATGGGATGATGATCTTTTAGCCATATCTCATGCTGGATGGCAGTGGTCTGATTTAATCTGCTGGTATGTTTGAATATAGTCACGTGGGTGTTAAGTATTTGTAATAGGGTCCTAGGCTGGTCAGCTCCTAATTGGTGGTTCACCTCCTCTCTGCAGATTTCTTANCTCCTAATTGGTGGTTCACCTCCTCTCTGCAGATTTCTTATTGTATTTGCGGGTTTGCAGGGGCTTCCCATTTTATGGCCATTCTATCTTGCTTGCCGAAATATAATTGCTGTTGTCTGCAGTCGATTATGCAGCTTTGGTTTGTTAGCCTGGGTTGTCCGAGATAACCTCTTCCTCTAAACGACTGGTGCAAAATAATTCAATTTCTATTGTTTCTATGATCGTGGGCACGGGCAATATGACAATTCCTTCTATGGCCAGTTGTGACTCGTGCTGGGCCATGTGGATTATTCGGGATCTTTCCTTTATCTGGGTTTTCTGTTCGGGTGTTAGCAGCTAGCTTTGAATATTCCTTCTANGTGCGCTGTATCATCCGCCTTTTCATGCTGCTGGTAGTTGAGTTCCACTTTGATCGCTCTCTCTCTAGTTCCTTTACCCTGGTGGTTGCCGCAGGTTTCCAAGAGCACTTCATATGGCTGACATTAACAATTTCGTGATAATACGCACACCCTCTGCCTCAGTCCCTTCATGAGCGATTTGGGAATACATCTCCACTTTTCTCCAAATAAATATCTCCGCTTCCTCCAGTTTTGCTGTGTCTGCATGTAAAACTCTATACGCAGGGTGGTGAGTACATCTTCTGCGGCGAACGTACTGTTCAGGCGAGCAGTAAATTGGTCCCAGGTCATAACAAATTCGCCATACCGATTCCACCAGGTAAGAGCGGCGCTTTTTAATTTGTCATGTGCTTTCAGTACCCATAGCTTGTTGGGAATGGCATCAACCTTGAACTGGTGCTCACAAATATTTATAAAATACTCTGGGTCTTTATGAAGCCTTCCTGAAAATTCGGACAGTACTATCGCCTCTGGTATCTTGGTTCCTGTTCTGGTCAGCTTGTGGGGATTCGTCCGTGATTCGAAGGGCGTTCCACCTCCACTGGTTTTTAGCATACTTCGCAGTAGTATACCATGCCTTTATGCCACAGGCATCGCCGGGCCATTCCAAACAAAGTTGGCGGAACATCTGTGGACATGTTGCCTATTAGACTCATCGCATGTTGAGTCCTGGGCAATTAAGTAAGTCGCAGCACATTTGCTGCTCCCAGCATCAGAAGCACTGGTACTCTAACCCTTTGGTTGGTTGGAATGTGTTTGGCCAACCGACACACTCGTAGCAATAGCACTGCGAGCAGTGGCTGCACGTGGTGGTGTACAGTTCCATTCCACAACACTGGGGAACGCTGCATTGCACCAGCTGGTAACTTTAATACAGGATCTCTTCCCCTCTTCCCTCGTGCCTCTTTCGGGGTTTATTTCGGAGTGCTTCAGTTCATGTTCCTGTCTGTCCTCATCAGGAGGCTGTGTTACTGAACTAACAGGTTTGCCTGCCTCCTACGGTTTGGTCGTTCGTCTTCGTGCCTCGTCCGAAGGTCGAATCGTCTCCCTTTCGATCTCGCATCTCTCCTCCCCTGTTCCACACTGCTTGCCTGTTTCCTATCAAGGTTCCTTGTCTCCAGGTCTAGGTCAATTGACTCTTCATGTGCTAATAGGTTATTGGGCACCACAGGGTTTTGTTTGAGACTCCTCAAAGTCTCACTGTTCATTCTAACTAGCTCGGCAGGGGAAAAACCCCTTCTCTTGGGTATACTGTAGTCTGGTTCTGTTCTCCCGCCTACACATAATTCACCATCACCCCACGTTGCGTGCCAAAAATAATTTGATGCCACTCGCTCCCTGTGATATACAGAATGGTTCATAAGGTTGGAGTTACCTCTCTGGCGTAGACTACTTGCGCCTTGGGTCTCGAGGGTTGAAATCATGGGTAATACTTCTTCTCCTGCCCTCTACTTTATCTCGCTCTGCAGCCTTGTGTGTGATGCGTCGTTGGTGGCAATTTGGGTGCTTATTATACTCTGTCTTACCAGGGGAGTGATGGGTTTGTGAATGATGACGGCTGCGAAGCAGTTGGTGTTTCGAGGTTGTATTCCCTCCTTCCGTTCCAGTATCCCGAAAAAGGGGGGACGCAATATTTACGAAAAAATCAGCTAAATGGAATTTAACTAGGATAGGTGTTTTCCATAATAAATATGTCAGTCTGTTTTATTGGTCTTAAGCAGACAACAAATGACCCGAGTCTGTACCCAGAATGTTAGGCTCTTAAGGGCGGGGACCAATCCGACATGTCTAAAAGAATAGCTGTCTGCATACCTGTGCGGTTCTCTAAGGTCATTAAGTATCGGACACTAATACTCTGCTCTGAGCGTCCCCTGAGCGACGAACACCAACACTTAGCTGATTGTGGCTCCTGCTGGGGATGGCTCCGGCAGTAGGTTCTTGTTAGGTCCGCTGGACAGCCCTTCTCTGGCTCCAAGCCGAGCCTCGTCGGAGTGGCGGTCTCAGCTGGCGGCTTCCTTCTACTGTAGATCTCTTTGGCAGCATTGCGGTCTTAGCTGATGGCTTCCTTCAGCTCTGGAACTCTCGGTGATCACTTNGCTTCACGTGCCGCCGCCACGAGTGCTGAGTGAAACCCCTTCCTTACCTCTCCTTCTCCACCCTGCCGCCAGCTGGTGGCATGGCCGTTTATACTCGCTGCCAGCCTGTACAGCCTCTCAGCTATGTGCCTCGTGGGGCTACTAGGCTTTGGTAGGTTGCATCGTCACCCACTCAAGCGCGGAACACATGAACTTGTGTGCTATTTATTCTCTCATGGGGGGTGTCTGTTTGTGATGATAGTTGTATGACAGCGGCGCTTTAGATTAAAAGCAATATATGGCACAGACCAAACTCATGTTTGCAACAATACCTATATTTTCTCCATGTTCAGATTTGCTATACCTATAGCCAATACATGCTAGAATGAAATATATTTTTTATGAAAAAATCAAAGGGTTTTTCTTAGAAGTTTTAAAAATCCAAAATTGGATAATAGTTTTCAAAATAAAAATTTTTGAAAGTATGTTGGTTTGTATATCAAATTAAAGTTCTTTGAAACAGCTTTGAAATGAGCTACAATATAAAAAAAATCCTAGCATCATTGGTTGTGGATGTATATAAATTTTTCTGTTTACAAACGAGGAAAATTTTTGCTGCTTTTGCAATCTTTAGAAATTTATTTTGCAAAAAATTCTGTAGCAAAAAATAGAAAAATTTATACAGATATACCTGATAGAGCACCACCTTTAAATTAGCAGAAAACGAAAATGACCCTTATTCTGTTTCTGAGGTTTACGTAGAGCCACATTTTGCAGTCAACATTTTCCCAAGAGAATACAAGCTGTCAAGCAGTAAGTCATCAGAATACATTTTCTCTGAAAAAATGTGCCATCTCCTCAGCTGTCAACGTCTGGTGATACCGCTAATACTATTTATGACTCGACAGACAGTGATTAAGTTGTGTTCAGGTGCTAACTTTATTCTGACTTTGACACTCCATATCCTGAAATGAAAAGCTTAAAGTGATTTTATACTGACTGTATACACACTGCCTGATCCTTTCCAGAGTATGCTGCTACCGAAACATAATTATATTTCAGGATAAAATTACTGCTGAAAATAAGTGCGCAGGTGAATGCTTCACCAGTGCTATCCCNAAAACATAATTATATTTCAGGATAAAATTACTGCTGAAAATAAGTGCGCAGGTGAATGCTTCACCAGTGCTATCCCATGGTGTGGAATCACAAACACCAACTTTTATCATTTTGAGGTGGAGGTTTCTTCTATATCTGTGGTCCTAGCTTAATTTCTGACTTGCATTTCCTTATGAGTTTCAGCACTGAGGGTTTTATCATAGTCTTCTGACTCATATTGTTTCATAGCAAAATATAAATATTTGGCTACGGTGTAGTTTGTTGGCATACCCTTTCAGAGTACCAGCATTAAAAAAAACTCATTATATTTTCCTTTACTAGGCATTCTCTGTCTGGGTTCTATTGTCTGGGAGACATGATGAAGCGGTGAGCAGCTATATTCTTGCCCTCTGCAGTGCTAAGTGCTGAAAGAGATTTCTGTACAGTAGAGCTCAGAACATTGTCTATGCCCTCTCCTTTGTAAGTTATAATGACTGGTTTGTACTTCAAGTTTTTTCTATATCTCTTTACCCAAAGGACTATGGTCAGGTATCCTGTTCATTTATGTGATAGCAGCTCTCTGTTTTGGTGACGATGTTGCTAGGTCTTCTTCCCTTTTGGGAGTCTTTTTGAAACAAAACGGCTTCCATCCCAACTCCACTCTTGCTTCCATCTGCAGCATCAGTAATAATTTTTGCTTGATACTGCATATTAGTTGAATTTCCTGCAAATTTTACTTTATTTCTTTGAATGCCCATTAATTGATTGGAGTCCGATGGTAGCTCATATCCTTTCCGAGTTATTAATTAAGAAGATTTGTCCTTTCGTTAATCAGTGAATTGAATTCTGGAGCTCAATGCAGACTTATAACCACTGGCAAAGTTGTTTTCTGTTTTGGAGAAGGTCTGCCCTTTATGGCTTTCATCATATTCTTATTGATCTCTGGATTTACTTTGTGCCTAAGTTACACATTGTTAACTTTTGTAAATCGATATTTCCTCAACCTGACCAAATCATGAATAACCAGATATTGTCAGTAAGTTCAGATAGCAGGGATGTGTTACTTATAGGGTTGGTTTCATTGCTGGCTGCCATTGTTAGTTTGCATCAGTGTTTACTGGACATGCAAGNCTGGCTGCCATTGTTAGTTTGCATCAGTGTTTACTGGACATGCAAGTGGGGAGGGATACAGCTGGACATCACAGTCTTTGCTAGGAAGGTACCATCACAAGCATTTAACTCCCCTTCTTAGTCACTTCTGCACTGTACCTGGGAAGTTTGGTGTATGCACTGTTACATTACTCCATTTCTTTTCCTCTGTACACCAGAGTATGGGATGGAACATGCTGAAGCACTGATCCAGCCCTGGTCCGCTGATGTTCAGGCCCTTCAGAGTTGGGCTGTCAGTTATCGTCGCTGCATGGCATGTAATGAGTGCCATGCATCCCTCCACAGTTCATCCCTTGAGGTCTCTCACAGCTTGCACCTCTTTATTATATGCTAGTACTAAACCATTTGCTGGAAGAATTGGTGGGGCGTACAGTGCATTTGCTGCTGGGTGTAGGGCTGCGGAACCCATAGTGGCAGAACTAATCACCAGAAGGACCAATCCACATATCACTATTAGCAGTTCATTAGATGGTCCACTGTATATTTCCCAAGACAGTGGTAAACGTTAACACCACCTTCCCTCCTCTAGGGATATTGGAAAAGATTATATGCACTTTATTTCACTCTTCACTGGCCCTAGTTACCCTATAACCAGGGTGTCCTCCTATATGGAAATTCTCAGAACACAGTTTGCTATAAGCCAAGAGTCTAGCTTGACGTCGGTGCCGGTCAATGAATCTTTTCTCCAGTTCCCTTGCACTCCATCCAAGATATCTTCTGGGACAATGTGGCAGAATGGTACAAATGAATGGTATGTGAAATTGCATATTAACTGGCAGGGTGTAGTGCCCTGAAAATAGCTTAGATCTAGGATAGTGGTGTTGAGCTGCAGGAGGGGGAAGTTACCACCTGACAAGGTGCAAATACACTGCCATTTCAATATTATCTAATTTTGTAATATTGTTCCTGTAAGTATGATTATATTATGATGTGTGAAAAAACCAAAGTTGAATTTAACTCTAGACTGAGAATTGGCAAGAACACTCGCCAGCTGGTGCTTTTTCCAGTAACTTGTCTGTCTGTAAAGAAGCCACACACACATTAATCCAGCAAAATGAAGTATGTTGTACAGAACCTGTACTGGCCATCATTGTGAGAGTATTTCCTGGCCTTTTGTTCAAGGACATTCATTGACTCGCATGCTTCGTTGCATTATAAAATGCCACTCTTTCTGGTAAGCACTTCTGATCATTCCCGGTGGAAACATTTGAATGAAAAGTGCTAAGCATGAGAACATTCTTGTTTTTATTTTCTCTGATACACAGTTGGCGCTACTCGTTCCCTGAGATAGACAGGATGACTCTTAGGGTTTGAGTTACCTCTTTGTCGCCGAATACTGGTGACTAGGGTGTTGAGGGTTGAATCCTCAGGTAGTGATCCTTCGCATTGCCTCTGTTCTCTGCGTCCTTATAGGCAATGTGTCATCTGGACCAACTTGGAGGAGGCTTATTATACTTGTTCTTACCAGAGGGGGAGGTGGGTCTGTGACTAAGGGTGGCTGCGATTTTAGTGGTGTCTCGAGGCTGTAGTCCCTTCTTCTGTTCCAGTCCCTTGAGAAAGGGGGAGATGTACCAGTTACCAGATAATTGGCTAAATGTAATTTAACTAGAATAGGTGTCTTCCCTAATAAATAAGCCAGTCAAGTTATCTCAGGAAAAATAGCTCTCTGTGTACCTGTTTGCTAGTCTCCTATTTCTTTCTATTTAAATGGTGAAACAACCACTAATGGTCTTGATAGATAAGGACATTAGGAGTTGTACACAAATACGCTATTCACCCCTTGAGCTACGAATGCCGACACTTAGATGAGTGGGGTCTCCTGCTGAGGTTGGTCCTGCGGTTGGTTGAGGTTAGGTTAGCTGAACGGCCCTTCACGGGCTCTAAGTTGAGCCTCATCAGCGTGGCGGTCTGGCTGGGAGCTTCCTTCGGCTTCTGGAACTTTTTGTTTGTGAGGGAGGTCTTAGTTGGCAGTTTCCTTTGACTCTGGAACTCTCAGTGATCACAGCGGTGCTGGACCGTGGACTCTGGAAGGCAACCTCCTCCTGGAGGTCGCGGGCATCAACTGATGTTAGGGTGACGCGTGACGGCTAATATCTCTGCATCAAGCCTCATGGGCTACCGCTACGAGCGCTGAGTGCCACCTCTTCCTTACTTATCCTTCTCTGCTGCAGGCTGGCGGCGTGGCCGTATATGCTCGCTGCCGGGCCGTCCAGTATCGTAGCTATGCGCTGTGCAGGGCAACTAGGTTTCGGCGGATTGCATCTACGCACGCTCAGGTGCTGTACACACGAACTCGTGTGCTATTCTCTCGTCGGGGATGCTGGTTTGCGATGGCAGTGGTACGACAGCGGCGCTTTAGAATAAAATCATTATGTGGCACACGTCACAGTCATGGTTGTTTCATTGTTTTTCATCAGCACAATGTCGTAGAATGGAGGGTTTCTGGTTTTCTCTGATTGCGGGATTTCCCACCGAGCATGATTTACGGTACCTACCAATCTTGTGCTTTGCATTTTCAGTTTCTCAGCCAGTGACACATAAGTGAAAAAGTTATGCGTTTTCACATTTATACCTTTTATAATGTATGGAGCCATTAGTTTCATGACAATATGTTATGGTAGACTTTGGTTTGAAGGTTGATTATCGTCCTTGCACAAATATGGGAAACCGTTCAAAAGATATTGTGTATCCATGCCTGCTGCCAGTCAAAATTTGATTGAAAATTTATCAGTCTTATTAGCCATATATTGGGTTATTTTGCGTCTCAATTTTGTGGGAAACAGTTGTTTGTCAACTGTTATGTTGTCTCCTGGTACATAACAAATCAAACCAAATAAATTTAATGATTTCTCTAAATCAGTCTCTTGACATAGTGTCTTGAAAAACTTACACTATTCAGTTGACCATAAACTGTCGACTTCCGTCCCTTGGCACAATAAAAACCACCTACATACAAGCATGCTATGAAAGCATCATTCTCCAAAAGGGAAATACACCATGTGTTTTCCTCAAGTTGTTTACGAGCTTTTGATCGTGTGCACTGTTTTATGTGTTTTAGCGTTGCTACACTGGTTGCTGTATGGTGTAGGTCCTGGTGCCTGTCGCAATACATTTTGTTTTGGCAGCCTTCCTCGAGGTATTGAGGTTTTACCTATAATTTCCCATTTTGTCCCATCTTTTACTACTAAATGTAAAAGAGTTCACTGGTGTTGTGTGTGTACTCTTGCCTGTACCTCTTCCTCCTGTGTGAAAATTTACATTTCTTCCTCCATGGCAGGTGGATTTTGATGGCTATACATGCTACTCAGATGGAATATTTTGTGGTGTATTATTCGAAGATGGTTTAGGCAATGTTTAATTTTCACCAGCAACACTTGTTTCACCTTCACTTAATTGGGGAAGTAGTGTAAGAACTATAGACTGATACTCTGCACAGAACTTGAATGCTAGTATCAGCCTATGGGCAATTATCACTAAGCACTGATGCCACAGCTATCAAGCATTCATCGCATCATAATACATGTGTCGTGAAATATGAATTGTAGTAATATAAATTACATCTATGTATGTAAGACTACGTTTTAATATAGTAGCAGGTGAAATTGATAAACCATGTACGTGATATATTTGGGAGTTTATATCCATTAGGAAACTGTTGTAATGATGTGAGTAATTGTAATCAATATATGCTGGGAATATTTATTTTTCCTATACTTTTAGGGTTTATTACAATTTATGCAGTGTTTAGAACTTGGTGATAATAGCAATTTGTATTTATTTTATATATTTTTGATTTTCAAAATTTATAATTTCATTTCAAGTCGTTTGACAGTAGCAATGATCATCATTAGGTGATGTAACTCCTTTTTATTTTATTATTGAGCTAAGGACACGTAGTTGGCTGTTGTAATATGGTGCAATATAGGTAGGATGACAACGGTCGCGCTGTGGCAACGTGATGAGAGGGGTGTTTGTGTTATTTTTAGATATGACCGCATCACACAATGCCTCGATGGGGCAGTTTTCAGTGGTGCAAGAAAGCTTTCAGAAGATACTTGTAGTAGGCATGGCCATCGTCATGCAACATAACCTGATGAACACTTGAAGAGGGCACAACTTGCGAGCCATGATTGTAACTCACACATTTCAGGGTGCTAAATATCCTCGCGATGTTAGTTTTTTCGACTGGAGAATAAACAATACTGCGATTCCTTTTTCGTTCCTGTTTTTTGTGTAGTTATTTTTTTTGTGTGTACCACTGCTCTAACTGAACTGCACAGAGTAATAAAACTCAGTTGAACTATATTTCCGGCTTGTCCAGTTATTTTGGCACCTTTATGAACTTGAGTCTCAATGTTCTCCTCCCACTCAGTTAGGCGAGTAAATGTTCAACTTGTACCGTACACGTTCGTAACATTACATCTGGCGCCCTCCCGTGCGGCAAGAATTTGTTTACACGCCCGAGGAGAAATAAGTCATCATGTCTGACTGCACACAGTGTCTCAAAGATTTGTTTACATGAATAGATATCACATCTGCTTCCCGTCATGAGGGGGTGTTTCTTCACACAATTAACAACACCAGCTACATCTACAACAAGGTAACGAATGTCCATAGCAGCCACACACCAAGGTAAACATCAACTTCCATACTGAAATAATCGCCAAGGAAGACATCGGGCAAGTTAATTAATTACCAATTTTTTTGTTTATTTTTAGTGTACGGGTTATGTATTTACAAATTTACTAATGTTGAGTTTCCATTGAAATGTTGGAAATTAAACTTGGAGGCCAAAGTCAATCTGACTCGGCGTTAATTAATTCATGTGCTTTTGTGAATGAGTCAGGGGTTGAGATGGCTCATTATTCTGACAGTGAAGTAAATTTGACAGAAAATCTGAGTGTAGAAACAGTGTATGGAAAATGAGGGAATAAAGCAGTTAGTAGTAACATTCCAGTAGTTTATAAACAGGACGACATGGGACGACATGTATAGTATGTTGTTAGCAATACAACAAATTATTATTGAGAAAATTGAAGGCAGTGAACAAAGGCTTAAACAGGACCTGGTACAATGTGCAGAAAATAGTGAGGAAAGAATTACTGAAGTATAAACCAAGCTAGAAAACTGGGGGTACAATAAACTATTCAGTGTGAAAATAGAATGCAGGAAACCAAAGAACAAATAAGGCAGTTACGGACTAAAACTTTTGAAAAAACGCAAGAGTTTAAGATAACAGAAAATCAACAATCTGTAGTAGTACTGCAAACACACATAAATGAAATTGGCATCAGGAAATGGAAGAATTGCTAGGGAACCTACAAAAGGAGTTCCAGAGTATAGTAGCAAATTTTGAGGCAGTTAATCAGAGAACAAATAGAATAGAGAATAGTGTGCAGAAGGTTGAGGAGCAAGTAAAGGAATTGGGACAACAGTGGGATGAGAGGATAGGTGTAGTTAAGGCTCAGATAGCCCAGGGAAATTAGGCCAATATACAATATTGGACAAGGTGACCGGCATGTGTTTGAATGTAGACATGTTGGTTTCAGTGTAGATGATGTGAACACTTTTGAAAAAAATTGTACCTAGGTTTTATGACAATGAAAGAGAAATACATGGCATACAGTTTATTCAAAAAGACTATGAAACAGCTGGCATGTTCAGGGAACACAAATTTAATTTATTTGTATCTTGATTAGAGGGTGCAGTGATGCAGTGGGCTAACAATCGTGAGCAGTTGTGGCATGAATGCTCAGACGTCCAGGCGGCATTTTTTGCAAAAGTATTGGAGTACTTTTCAGCAGTACGAATTTTTACAATACTTATTTACAGGGAGGTATACAGTGCGTGCAGGCCCCATGGCCAGCATAATTACAAAATATTCACCTCCAGGCCAAATTTCTTGATTTTCCAATATCCGAGGAACGTTTTCTGACCCACATGACTCACCATTTTCCACTGAGGGTACAAGATATCATTGTAGGGTCTCGGGCAACAAAAGTCAGCGAAGTAGTAGTACTTCTGGAGGTTTTTGATAGGCAAGGTGAATGGGAAGGTAGATTTGGGTACGGGAATTATGATCCCAAGCTGTTTGATAAGGATAGTATTAAGCATGACCCAACAACAAACAGAATAGGTGCCAGGAGACCAGGAGAATAAAGATAAATCCAGTGGGAATAGTTGTCATAACTGGAACAGCAGAAGATATCAGGGCTATTACAAGGAAGTGAGAAACAGGTACGTTGGACGATGGGGAAACCGTAGGAATGACAGATATTCCAGGTCTGACCAAAAGGAAGGTGATAACCAGGGGCAAAAAGTAGATGCTAATGCCAAATCACATTAATCACCTTCTGCTCCATCTTTAAATTATTAGGAGGGGAGGGTTGCTGGCCAGAGCCCACCCCTAAAACAGAAGAAAGGGCAGAGAATATCCCTCAATAGGTAAACTTACCAGAAAGTAATTGTAATAACCGAATTGCTGTGTTAACCCAAAATTTCATTCACGCAGGGTCAGAATTATTGGGAAATGAGTGGGAAAGGAAAATGGCTGTGTGGATAATAATAGATGCCTATGATGATAGAGGACAATCACAGGGGAAGGTCAAATGCAATGTCAAAACAGTTTAAAAACACTATTCAGGAACTTATCAAGTCTGATTTACGTAGTATTGCAGTATCGAATGTCACTACAGTATGAGCAACAGGGGTTACGAATAAAAATGTTAGAAAACAAGTAATGCTTGAAATTACATTTGGACAACAGTGTTTCTGGATACGTTTTTTGGTGGCAAAAGGACTGAGCATAGAAGCAGTAATAAGGTCTGACTGGTTGAGACAATACCAAGCTATCATAAATTATACAAATAAGACCTTTACAGATTATGGGGGGTAAAATATAAATACCATTTTGCAAAGAAAACTGAGGTAAGAAACCATTACAGTTAAGAATACTTGGAGTGTACGGGCAGGAAAATAACCAAATTTATCATGCCTGTCACATGTTAGTATAAGTCTGTTCACAGTAAAGTGAGCACTTTTTTGAAATGGGACCGTTATACCAAACCCGCAGCATCCAGCATGAGATATGACTATTCAGCGAGAGTATATTATATTGCTGCGTGTCAAGGGGAAGGAGAAACATAATGATGTCACAGGTACATGCAATGAAAGAGCAAGGAATCGTGGAGTCCTCGAACTCCTCCTACAATTCAAGGGCTGTTCTAGTTCCCAAGGAAGACTGACAACTATGTTTCTGCTTAAATTATTGGGAACTAAATGACATCACCCACCCTATGGTTCCCCCAGCGATTAACCGAACCCACATGCTGAGGGACATAAGAGCAGACAAGATCTTCTCTACCCTCGACATGCAGTCAGCATACTGGCTGATTTCTTTCCACCCGGAATGCCGAAATGCGTGGCCTTTACGACACTAGAAGGAGAAAGAAACCCGGCCGTTTGTCATGCCTTTCTGCCTGAAAAACGCTCCGACTGCTTTCCAAAGGCTGTCGTCAGCTAAACTCTTCACGGGATACATTGGCCAGTTTTTTTTCGCATACTTGGACTACATCATAGTTTACATGCAGCGAGTACTAGAGATACTGGAACTACACATACTCACCTGTAAGAGTCATTTCGGGAAAACGAACATAGACTACCTGGGACTGTAGTCACCCCTGAGGGGAAGTTTCCCAAAACGGGATCCATCAGAGCCACAAAGGAGGCGGAAGAATCCAGTACAAAGAAGCAGTTACATAGTTTTGCAGGCCTCTGTAACTGGCTGAGGGACTTTGTACCTGATATTTGCCAATTAATGGCACCACTTAACCCGCTGTTAGAAAAAGAGGTCCTTTGGCAATGGAGCGCGGAACCACAGGCCACATTTTGGAACCTTAAGCAATGTTTCTAGAACATTAACCTGCTACACCTACTCCAATGTTGGCAAACCACTCATACTACAGACAAACGCTTGTCAAAAGGCTTGGGAGCGGTCCTCTACCAAGAGGAGCCAAAGGGACAACCTCAGGTCATTGCATACGTGAGTATCCGGCTGAACGCAATTCAACAGAAGTATATCAACGAGCTGATGTGCCTCGCCGTGATATGGGCAATACAGAAGTACTGCTTCCATTTGGAGGACCGACACTTCATACTCCAGACTCACAGCAAGGCCGTTCAGTGGTTGAATAAGTCCAAGAATGCCAAAGCCAAATTAGGAAGGTGGGTGATGTTCCTAATGGAGTTTGACTTCGAAGTCTAACACTGCCCAGAGAAATCAAATGACTTGACTGACATCAAGACCCTCTAGCCAAATGCCTCTTTAGAGACAGACCTTCTTCAAAGGTTTGAACTAAGGGACTGTGTAATTGTGTAATATCATCACACAGTGGTAACCCAAATGCACTCTGGAAGATTTGGGTCCCAGGAGAACTGCGAGCCGTCATCTGCCGACATCACCATGACCACTGCCAAGCCTGCCATCCCTGCATTAAGGAAACACTTCGGGACATAGGAGAGAGGTGCATGTAGGACTGCATGAGCCATGACATAAGGCAGTATGTCACAACCTGTGGAGTGTGTTGCCACAACAAAGCTTACCTGGTACCCAAGCTCACTAGGAAGCCCCAGCAACACCCTGGACCACCTCACCACAAACCTGATGGGACCCTATCCCCGAACCCGAAGGGGAATCAATATTTATTGATAGTAACCAACCAATTTTCCTGATGTGTGGAAGCCTTTCCCCTCCCAGTCCAGAAACCCTGGGTATAATAAAAAATTTTAAACAGAAATATTTTCCTGCTGGGGATACCCCCAACCGATACTTACGGACACTGGCGCCCAGTTTACGGCAGCACAAGTGGCAAGCCATCTGTAATAAGTGGAGTATATAAACCTGGACGACCTGCCCTTACCACCTACAGGCCAACCTTACCGAGCAGAGGAATCCGACTCAGTGTGGGAGAAGATTACCGGCATTGGGATGCCCGCCTGCCTGACATCCTGTTCACCCTCCGCCAACGCAATAAGGAGGCAATAGTCACGAGACCCAGCCAGTTGGTATTGGGACATACCCTACGCCGGCCCGGCGATTGACAGTAGGAACAGAAACGCTCTACCATGCCTCGACCTGAAATGGTTAGGCTAGAAGCCCTGGCCCAGGAAGTGCATGAACAGTATATATAGAGCGTAAATACCCTAATCCTAGAACCAGAGTTTGTAGTTTTGAAATTAGTGAGGCGGTGATACTCCACAACTACCCTCTCAGCAGAGGCAAGGAAAAATTCAGCGCCGGGCTGTCTCAGAAGTGGGAAGACCCATACACCATCGTCGGATGGCGAGAGAACGTGTGCTGGTCCGAGGAAACACAAGGTAGAGTCCGGAAAGTTACCCAAGGGCAAATGAGACTGTGTCCATTGGAAACAAAGTCATCGGATCTCGTTAACCCTGAACCATGGGCAGACATCGAGGAAGAAGAGGAAGACGACCCAGTCAGAACCAGAGGAGCGCACACCTCACCCATTCTGGGAATCAACTGACAAAGAGACCAACCAGGGCACTGTGATATCTGGGATATATCAACCGCGCAGGGAAGCGATATTCATACGGTCTATCTTGTCCACACCTGACTTCGTACGAAGAAGACAGACACCCGGACGCAGTCAGACAACGCCGACATTGTCCCAGATACCGTGGAGAAGCCCACTGGACCAAACCCCCCAACGACGTCTGGCACTATCCAGTACTTTCCCGGAAGAGGAGGTGCACCCCAGGACACCGGAGCTGGACAGCGACAAAGTGCCTACAAATCCAGCTGAGGAGGAGGAGTCCACAGAACCGAGAGAGTAGGAGAAGCCAATGAACCCCTGCCTCTGAGGGCTACCCAGACCACGTCCTCGTTGCAGAATGTGCCCAGCGGTACCTCGGAGCTGGACGACCCCGAGGACACCACTGCCATTACCGAGCCAGAGAGAAGGATAAGCCAAGGGGACAGGGGAAGCTGATAAGCCCCTACACCTCTGACAGCCACCCATACCACGTCCTCGCTGCAGGATGTACCCAGCGGTACCTCAAAGCCGGACGACCCCGAGGAAACCAATGCAGTTGCTGAGCCAGAGGAGGAGCCCAGCAGTGATGAGGGGGCATGGGAAGCCAATGAGTCCCTGCCTCTGACGCCCACCCCGACCATGTCCTCAACGTAGGATGTGCTCAGCAATACCCCGGAGTTGGATAGCTACGAGGCACCAAACCTGGCAACTGAAGGAAGGAAGGAGGAGCCCCGCAGTACCCAGAGGCCAAGCCAGACGCGAGAGCTGCCTCCACGAGCCTGCCGTACGGCCCTTTAGAGACAGCCTGGCCGTTACCAAGAGATGATGTGGTGGCCCACGAACTGTTTCATATTGTCATATCTCCAACATGCAAACTTGCAAGAACGCATAAGATGCCAAAATAGTGACCCCGAGTGACAGTTGCTAGAATAAGTTGAAAGCAAATAGGACTGCCCATTGTACAGTAAATTAGAAAGTAGAATTAAGAAAATGGGGGTAACACAGAGACAAAAGGACATCATAATTAAGTAACCCATGAGCTGTAAGTGCCACGCAGGAAGACAGTATATTTGAGTTAAAAACATAGTTTTAAACCAGTAAACCTTCAGGAAGATGACAAAGTGTGTGTCCCGTAACCAAAGCAGAGGAAGGACCCAAGCAGGTGGATGCCTGCAATCGAATTGACGAGCAAAAGCAAGGACAGAGAAAAAGAAAACAAAAAACTAAATTATAAATATTTTATGACATTTAAGGTTTTTTTTTTAGTGTCTATGTGTTTTCTTTTATTCTTGTAGGTGACCTGTATGCCAATTTGTTAGTCGCAGTGTAAATAGATTCAGGTTAACTCACGTAGATTTAAGATGTATAATTAGCAGCTGGTCTAAGTGAAGAAAGACTTAATGCCTGCCTTGTTTTAAACCAGTAACACATGTAAATAACCTGTCATGCAACCCATAGGAGAGGCCACAGAGCAAGACCCGTTTTTAACTATGGCAGGTAGAAACGCACCACACACCCATTGTAAGTTTGGGTATTGTACAAACTTTTCGTTATTTTACAGTGTTAAAAATTACATGTACGTATGTGTTTGCTATTGCAGGTTCAAATCTTGTAGCCTATTGCAACGTATCCATAGCCCTCAGGTGTTCTTTGTGCTGTTAGCAACATGTCTACCATTAACCAAGAAGGGCACGTTAATTCACTCGACACACCAGTACAATATGCGTAACATTCTCCTCCCCAAAAGGACGAATCCATTAGTGAGCCACCTGCCTCACCCATCGCCTGCTTGGAAGAGAGAAGAGAGAGACAGTGCTACAGGAAAACGGACCACTGTAAATGAGCGCCAAGAGAAGATATAGAATAGCAGGAGCTTCAAGTGACAGATTGACATTACTTCCGCTTGAAAGCCAACAAGATGAGTCTCCAT
>NQII01003425.1:213739-261468 GCA_002778355.1 Clitarchus hookeri | reverse complement strand
ATACTGTCCTCAGTCAAAATGGTCATTGCTGTGCATACTGTCCTCAGTCAAAATGGTAATTGTTTTGCATGCTGTCTTCAGTCAAAATAGTGATTGCTGTGCATGCTGTCCTGTCAATATGGTCATTGCTGTGCATACTGTGCTCAGTCAAAATGGTCATTGCTGTTCATACTGTCCTCAGTCAAAATTATCATTGCTGTGCATTCTGTCCTCAGTCAAAATGGTCATTGCTGTGCATACTGTCCTCAGTCAAAATGGCCATTGCTTTGCATGCTGTCCTCAGTCAAAATAGTCATTGTTGTGCATGCTGTCCTCAGTCAATATGGTCATTGCTGTGCATACTGTGCTCAGTCAAAATGGTCATTGCTGTTCATACTGTCCTCAGTCAAAATTGTCATTGCTTTGCATACTGTCCTCAGTCATAATGGATATTGCTGTGCATGCTGTCCTCAGTCAATATCGTCATTGCTGTGCATACTGTCTCCAGTCAAAATGATCATTGCTGTGCATGCTGTCCTCAGTCAAAATTGTTATTGCTGTGCATGCTGTCCTCAGTCAAAATTGTTATTGCTGTGCATGCTGTCCTCAGTCAAAATGGTTATTGCTAGGCATGCTGTCCTCAGTCAAAATGGTTATTGCTGGGCATGCTGTCCTCAGTCAAAATGGTCATTGCTGGGCACGCTGTCTGCAGTCAAAATGGTCATTGCTTTGCATGCTGTCCTCAGTCAAAATGGTCATTTCTGTGCAAACTGTCCTCAGTCAAAATGGTCATTGCTTTGCATGCTGTCCTCAGACAAAATAGTCATTGCTGTGCATGCTGTCCTCAGTCAAAATGGTCATTGCTGTGCATGCTGTCCTCAGTCAAAATGGTCATTGCTGTGCATACTGTCCTCAGTCAAAATGGTCATTGCTGTGCATACTGTCCTCAGTCAAAATGGTCATTGCTGTGCATACTGTCCTCAGTCAAAATGGTCATTGCTGTGCATACTGTCCTCAGTCAAAATGGTCATTGCTGTGCATACTGTCCTCAGTCAAAATGGTCATTGCTGTGCATACTGTCCTCAGTCAAAATGGTCATTGCTGTGCATACTGTCCTCAGTCAAAATGGTCATTGCTGTGCATACTGTCCTCAGTCAAAATGGTCATTGCTGTGCATACTGTCCTCAGTCAAAATGGTCATTGCTGTGCATACTGTCCTCAGTCAAAATGGTCATTGCTGTGCATACTGTCCTCAGTCAAAATGGTCATTGCTGTGCATACTGTCCTCAGTCAAAATGGTCATTGCTGTGCATACTGTCCTCAGTCAAAATGGTCATTGCTGTGCATACTGTCCTCAGTCAAAATGGTCATTGCTGTGCATACTGTCCTCAGTCAAAATGGTCATTGCTGTGCATACTGTCCTCAGTCAAAATGGTCATTGCTGTGCATACTGTCCTCAGTCAAAATGGTCATTGCTGTGCATACTGTCCTCAGTCAAAATGGTCATTGCTTTGCATGCTGTCCTCAGTCAAAATAGTCATTGCTGTGCATGCTGTCCTCAGTCAATATGGTCATTGCTGTGCATACTGTCCTCAGTCAAAATGGTCATTGCTGTGCATACTGTCCTCAGTCAAAATGGTCATTGCTGTGCATACTGTCCTCAGTCAAAATGGTCATTGCTGTGCATACTGTCCTCAGTCAAAATGGTCATTGCTGTGCATACTGTCCTCAGTCAAAATGGTCATTGCTGTGCATACTGTCCTCAGTCAAAATGGTCATTGCTGTGCATACTGTCCTCAGTCAAAATGGTCATTGCTGTGCATACTGTCCTCAGTCAAAATGGTCATTGCTGTGCATACTGTCCTCAGTCAAAATGGTCATTGCTGGGCATACTGTCCTCAGTCAAAATGGTCATTGCTGTGCATACTGTCCTCAGTCAAAATGGTCATTGCTGTGCATACTGTCCTCAGTCAAAATGGTCATTGCTGTGCATGCTGTCCTCAGTCAAAATGGTCATTGCTGTGCATACTGTCCTCAGTCAAAATGGTCATTGCTGTGCATACTGTCCTCAGTCAAAATGGTCATTGCTGTGCATACTGTCCTCAGTCAAAATGGTCATTGCTGTGCATACTGTCCTCAGTCAAAATGGTCATTGCTGTGCATACTGTCCTCAGTCAAAATGGTCATTGCTGTGCATACTGTCCTCAGTCAAAATGGTCATTGCTGTGCATACTGTCCTCAGTCAAAATGGTCATTGCTGTGCATACTGTCCTCAGTCAAAATGGTCATTGCTGTGCATACTGTCCTCAGTCAAAATGGTCATTGCTGTGCATACTGTCCTCAGTCAAAATGGTCATTGCTGTGCATACTGTCCTCAGTCAAAATGGTCATTGCTGTGCATACTGTCCTCAGTCAAAATGGTCATTGCTGTGCATACTGTCCTCAGTCAAAATGGTCATTGCTGTGCATACTGTCCTCAGTCAAAATGGTCATTGCTGTGCATACTGTCCTCAGTCAAAATGGTCATTGCTGTGCATACTGTCCTCAGTCAAAATGGTCATTGCTGTGCATACTGTCCTCAGTCAAAATGGTCATTGCTGTGCATACTGTCCTCAGTCAAAATGGCCATTGCTTTGCATGCTGTCCTCTGTCAAAATAGTCATTGCTGTGCATGCTGTCCTCAGTCAATTTGGTCATTGCTGTGCATACTGTGCTCAGTCAAAATGGTCATTGCTGTTCATACTGTCCTTAGTCAAAATTGTCATTGCTTTGCATACTGTCCTCGGTCATAATGGACATTGCTGTGCATGATGTCCTCAGTCAATATCGTCATTGCTGTGCATACTGTCCTCAGTCAAAATGATCATTGCTGTGCATGCTGTCCTCATTCAATATGGTCATTGCTGTGCATACTGTCGTCAGTCAATATGGTCATTGCTGTGCATACTGTCCTCAGTCAAAATGGTCATTGCTGTGCATACTGTCTTCAGTCAAAATGGTCATTGCTGTTCATACTGTCCTCAGTCACAATGGTCATTGCTTTGCATGCTGTCCTCAGACAAAATAGTCATTGCTGTGGATGCTGTCCTCAGTCAAAATGATCATTGCTGTGCATGCTGTCCTGAGTCAAAATAGTTATTGCTGTGCATGCTGTCCTCAGTCAAAATGGTCATTTGCTGTACATTCTGTCCTCAGTCAAAATGATCATTGCTGTGCATGCTGTCCTGAGTCAAAATAGTTATTGCTGTGCATGCTGTCCTCAGTCAAAATGGTCATTTGCTGTACATTCTGTCCTCAGTCAAAATGATCATTGCTGTGCATGCTGTCCTCAGTCAATATGGTCATTGCTGTACATTCTGTCCTCAGTCAATATGATAATTGCTTTTCATGCTGTCCTCAGTCAAAATGGTCATTGCTGGGCATGCTGTCCGCAGTCAAAATAGTCATTGCTGTGCATGCTGTCCTCAGTCAAAATAGTCATTGCTGTGCATGCTGTCCTCAGTCAAAATAGTCATTGCTGTGCATGCTGTCCTCAGTCAAAATAGTCATTGCTGTGCATGCTGTCCTCAGTCAAAATAGTCATTGCTGTGCATGCTGTCCTCAGTCAAAATAGTCATTGCTGTGCATGCTGTCCTCAGTCAAAATAGTCATTGCTGTGCATGCTGTCCTCAGTCAAAATAGTCATTGCTGTGCATGCTGTCCTCAGTCAAAATAGTCATTGCTGTGCATGCTGTCCTCAGTCAAAATAGTCATTGCTGTGCATGCTGTCCTCAGTCAAAATAGTCATTGCTGTGCATGCTGTCCTCAGTCAAAATAGTCATTGCTGTGCATGCTGTCCTCAGTCAAAATAGTCATTGCTGTGCATGCTGTCCTCAGTCAAAATAGTCATTGCTGTGCATGCTGTCCTCAGTCAAAATAGTCATTGCTGTGCATGCTGTCCTCAGTCAAAATAGTCATTGCTGTGCATGCTGTCCTCAGTCAAAATAGTCATTGCTGTGCATGCTGTCCTCAGTCAAAATAGTCATTGCTGTGCATGCTGTCCTCAGTCAAAATAGTCATTGCTGTGCATGCTGTCCTCAGTCAAAATAGTCATTGCTGTGCATGCTGTCCTCAGTCAAAATAGTCATTGCTGTGCATGCTGTCCTCAGTCGATATGGTCATTGCTGTACATTCTGTCCTCAGTCAATATGGTCATTGCTGTGCATGCTGTCCTCAGCCAAAATGATAATTGCTGTGCATGCTGTCCTCAGTCAAAATGGTCATTGCTGGGCATGCTGTCCGCAGTCAAAATGGTCATTGCTTTGCATGCTGACCTCGCTCAAAATGGTCATTGCTGTGCATACTGTCCTCAGTCAAAATGGTCATTGCTTTTCATGCTGTCCTCAGACAAAATAGTCATTGCTGTGCATGCTGTCGTCAGTCAATATGGTCATTGCTGTGCATACTGTCCTCAGTCAATATGGTCATTGCTGTGCATACTGTGCTCAGTTAAAATGGTCATTGCTGTGCATACTGTCCTCAGTCAAAATGGTCTTTGCTGTGCATACTGTCTTCAGTCAAAATGGTCATTGCTTGGCATGCTGTCCTCTGTCAAAATGGTCATTGCTTTGCATGCTGTCCTCAGTCAAAATGAACAGGCAGCAGCTTATGTACAGAATTTTAAGATCTTTCACTTCAAAGTACCTGAAAATATGCTACGCAACAAATTTTAACCAATAATTGTTTTTTTGCAAAGATGTTTTCTTTTGTGTTTAAAGCGTGGTTTTTCCTGTAAAGTTTGTAAAGTTCTGGCATAAAACCTACTAGATTTTTAAATTCAATATTACAGTAATGTATCTCAATAGGCAGTATCTATGAATAAAATTAATCCCAGTGAAATGTATTCTTCAACTTCCTTTGTTTCCAAAAATTGTTTGAACATCTAGCTACCCGAAGTAGTAACAAGCTTGAAGTTCATTTTCAGTGGCTTGTTGCGGGCAGATTGGACAGTTTACAGTTTGTAGTAATTTATTTCAATAGACACGTCTTAATAAACTTATACTCTATAAGGGTCTATCCTAGGCCTACACCTTTTGTCCCCAAATAATGTGTAAGCACTAAGCCTGGCGCAGCATAACTTGCAAAAGGTACAAGTATGGGAAAGTCCGAGGATGTCCTTTTGAATGAATAATTACTGAAGAACTTAAAAAAATAAATTTTAATCAATTTATTTATTTATCTTGGTCTCAGAATTACAATTTTTTTGAAGTGAAATTGTTGCATGCTTGTATTGTGGACTGTATCAAAAATGGATGTAACATCCACTACCAATTAAAAACGAAATATAACAAGAGTGAGCCTGCAAACACAACCACTTACCACCATGTTAGTTGCTAGGCTGGTCTTCCAGCAGGAAGCAGGGTTGCCACCGTACAAAGACACAGTATCAGGGCTGCCAACTCGAATGTGCCACACACGGTGAGAAATTCAAGTGATCCAAATGTATCAAATACAAAATGTCACTTTGTACATTAACTACTGCTACTATTTTCACGATTTACATGGCCCAACAGAAATGTTATCAATCACTTTAGAAGGCAAACTTTTGCTACGTACGCACGTCGCCTGTGGCCTGGATTGAGAATGCTTTGGCTGTCCTCGGTGGTAATCATCAGTCAGGCTGTGACCTTGTTTCCTCCCCTTACACAGCTGGCAGGGTGGGAGTTAGTTATCTAGCAACCATCGTGGCATCCTCACACCCTCCCCCTGATTGACGACCAGTTTGATAGAGAAAAAGGCCCGTGGAGGGATAGATTGTCTCATTCCTCCCACCGCATATGCTTCCCCTTCTCTGTCTCGGCCACCGTGGACACACATAAGGTATTCATTTTCCTAATGTGCTGCTGTCATTCATGTAAATAGTCCATTCAGAGTTTACATTAAAATTTATGGAAATTTGTGAAGCTTGGTTCCAAAAATGTTTAGCTATAAACCATCTGAAGAGTGAAATTTAAAAATTAAAAGTTAAATTACTGTCAAAATTTGTATCCAACTCTCTTGTATAACAGTGTAAAGTCAGTCCAACTGCTGTGGAGTAAGTTAGTTGTAGGTGAGCATACCTTACAGGCTGTGACATTATGCCACGTGTCTTTTCTACTGTTCCTAGTTGCAGCATGCAAACCGACAGTACTGAAATTGCACTAGACCAAAATGCAAACAAAAACTTACCAGAACTTTATATGCTATTCTTTAATGTTCCAGGAATCCCGGTGCTGGACTGAACATTGAGTGGCCAGCCAATACTGCCACAAACACTCACTGTTTGAACATCAATGCCACCCTCAGCATAACAGATGGCTTTGTAAAAAATAGAATGACATTTTGGGATAATCTATATAAGTGATATAACAAAACTTACTAGCATCTTGTATTTTTGAATTCCTAAATGTTATGTAGGTGGTAAATGGGATATTAAATAATGAATTTATTTTTAATCTCATTTTCTTTTATGTGGTAATAATGAACATTAGCATTTCGCCACATAATCAAGTCCTCTAAGTATCTTGTGGTTTGGAGTCTCGCTTGAGTGAGGTGATTCTGTCCCAAACTGCTCTGCTGAGCAGGTCAAGCCCTGATTTTCTTTGTACTAACTTAGGCTGGGTGCTCCGGGCAAGAATGGGAAATGCTGCTCTGACAATGCACTGGGGTGAGCTCTCACGAGTTCTGGAGGCTGATTGGGACAGAGTGCTAGAACCCAACAATGAACTGGTCACATGCTGACGTGCCACGGCTCTCTTCATTTATCCGGTCTAGCCTCGCCACATCTGCGGCCCCCTCCTATGAAGAGACGTTACGCTGCACACGCCACAGGTCGCCCTTGAAGCCCAGGGTTGGCTCGGCCTAGCTGATGCATCCTGTTGGACTACAGCCCCCTTCACACCACGGCGCGACACTTACCCCTTTGGCAGTGGAAGAGGGAAACAAGCTGCCGCCTTCGACCATCTCTGCCGCCCTCTCTCTCCACGACCTCTCTGCTAGCCCCGCACCCCCTGCACTAGCCCTGTGCTCCAGGTATATATAGAGCTCGCAGCCTACAGTTTGAGGCTGTCTCTCATGGTGCAGTTGCAAGGCGTTACTTGGCCCGAACTCGCACTGACTTAATCAGCCATCGCTGTCTCACGCGACTTAGTAGTAGGACGTTACCCTGCCCAAACACACACCGACGCCGTGAGCTTCATTTACCACTAGATGATGGTTGTTCATCAGTCTAGATTGCCACACTGCCGGTCAGAGCACTGAAGTCTTCCGCGCTTCTCAGCGACCCAGCAGCTCTACACTTAGAGTCACGAGTCAGAGTACCGTTTGACTGTGGTCACCCTCAGCCCGCGTGGCTCTACATCTACCGAGTAATAAAACAAACCGAATGAAAAAGAATGAAATAAGCAATAAATAAATTTAATACTTAAGACATTGCAACCAGATACAGAAATGATAGCACAGTTAGCAACTACAGGAAACTGCAGAAAACATTTCAACAGTAATATACAATCAGAATACTCATAACTGTAAAAAATGGAAACACGTTATGGTAAACCAGCATTACTAAAAACCTTTTTAATTCAAAGTTGTATTCTTTCCCCTTGGAGTAATGTAGGGAATTAATGTTAACTTGTACCCTTAATGAAGAATATTTGTTAATTTTATTACAATGTTATGTCAAGTCCACTGGTAAAAAGAAGTCATGTTAGTGAAAAAAATGTTTAGTTATCCAATATGCAGAGATTTCATAGTTATCGCAATCTTAGTAATACAACCCTCATTATTTCAAGCTGCAAAAATTCAGGACTCATGAAGTTTTTATTAGAGACGTTTCATTGTTCTCCTAAACAAATTCAACTTGCGGGTAAGTGATAGTAAACACTTTTTTAGTTTTTTTAGAATGTGTTCAAGGAAACAAATACAAAAAATCATTTACAACCAATTCTTATGCTACATCTATAGAGTTTTTTTAGTGAAAAGATTCCTTCAAGCAACAGAAGTTATATGGAATTAACATAATATTTCAGTAAACATGACTGGGTTTGGATGCCAAAATATACGTGACATCATTTGTTCCTATTTGTTTTTATATTAGTCTGTTTTACAAACTATTAGTCAAAGGTATCTCTTATTACATTTTTTACACCCTCAGTTTGTCATTCTCCTGTATTTTGCATGAACTCCCATCATCCCCAATGAATAGTCCCACAATATTTTCTTTAGACTTTCTGCATTTTGAAATTATTTTTCAGTTATTTCAAAACGTTAAAAACTTGTTCTTATTGTATGGCCTGTAAAGTACCATCAGTTTTTTTCTTTCCTCCACACATTTCCAGGGACAAGGAAAAGTTATACAAATTGCAGGAAAGTGTTCAAAAAAAGAGGGCAATTTCTGTTGTTAAACAGTAAGTTGGAGTTAAAAGTTGAAAATGTGAAATCGAGGGTGTATTTTATGACTTTTTTTTATAGGAAAATTGAGAAACAAAATAGATGACCAAACTTAGTAGCTTATGTTGTCAGTTATTCACCATACTATGTTACACAGTTAAGAAAAGATTATTTGAGAAAGAAAGTACAGTTAACTCCCATTTCACCAGGGGTGACTTAACAGTGGAGCCACCAGTTCAAAGTCAAATATTGAACATCTGCCGCCAGTCATGGGCCGCTACTGTTAACAGGGCCGTCGGAGAGAATTGGGCCCTTGGGCAGTAGAAGAATTAGCTTCTTCCCCCCCCCCCTTTACAAACAAAACAGTTACCCCAAATATTATGAAAACCGAGGAAGATTATGGCATTTGTGTTTTTTTACCCAGTGCAATATTACTCTTGGCTTTTTACCCAATGCAATATTACTTTTGGCTAATTCATTACTGCAAAAAAAACCGTTATATTTGTGCTGTTGGCAGCATGCTCCTCGCCGTCGCTAAGCTTTACCACCACTCCGTTGGTTTCCCACCCTTCCTCCTGTTCTTCAACCTCAATGGCTTCCCTCCCTCCCCATGTGCGCATTCGCTAGATTTCCCCTACTTTGGTTTCAGTTTGATTTAATGTGAAAATGAAGTGCATCACTTCTCCGACCTTCTAGCCTGCTAGATCATTTCGACGGTCCTAAAGTTCATTGCATTAAAATTATGGTACATTAAGTGTTCTAAGGTGACGTGCGGCGACTGTTGCAGTCAGGATAGATGAAAATTTATATTGTGGTTTGTGGTTTTGATTAAAGGGCTAGGTAACTTCATCACACATTGTGTTTTCTAAATTGTGTTTGGATGCCCATGGTAAATTATTGTTTCGGCTGAGTTAACGCGGTGCAGTGATGGTGTAGTTCTTGCTTTGGATTTTGTCAAATTGGTAACTTGTATTGAGGTATGTTTTTCTTTTATGGCTTGGTCCCAGCCAGTGGTGTTTGACTTACGTTGGCGTACTTGAGAATAGAGCTGCTTATACTGCAAACACCAGCAGAATGGCATCACCAGCCAGCAAAATATCGGAATGCTGTTCGATCGGCACCTTTAAACCTGCTCGCCAGCTGGCAGCCTAGCCAATAAGGAATCTTCTGCAGCATGCAGTAGCCATTCAGACACAAGACCCATGCCAGAACCTCGTGCAGCCAATCAGCACATGGGTACACCTACATAAAAGGTGTTGTCACATCATTTTACTTCTTATATTATAAAACGAAGACAGAAAACACAAGTACCCAAAGAGCGGCACTCGTGTTTTGAGTCCCCTTTTTATAATGTAATGAGTGACCTAGCAGTCTATTCCTGCCTTATAATTTTACATCTGTGTACTTATCTATTCTGTGGCACCACTGAAGACCCCACCACACTATGACGCGATCGATTACCAGAGTTGGAATGTAATGATTATTAAGTTGCCCGGCGCGCCACAGCTCCGCGGTGAGCTGATGAGTTTGGGTCGTTCGGCCGACGGCCCAGGGGTCTCTGGTAATACACCGTCAGATATTAAGAAATTGTGAGNCTCAGATATTATGAAATTGCGAGCTGTATGGCCGCTGCGCACGCCTGAATTAATAACGCACTCAAGTTTATATAATTATTTTATTGAACACTTTGATCAAACACGTGGTGACCGCGTGGTCATATAAGCACACTGCTGGATTATGATTACTTAAGACGCGTGACGCTGCTCTCTCCTCGGTGAGATGTAACATAAAAATACTAGTTGCTTCGCGAATGATATGATGATGCGATTGCTGAGTGAGGTTGCAGCCTGAGAGTCTGGTACCGAGGTTCTTGTGAAACGAGAGACTTACCACGTCCGCTCGCGCCGAAGTGATGTTGCCTACTGTACTTAGAGATGGGTCAACTCGACTTATTAACTCGAGTTAGCTCGAGTTGTGTTAGCTCGAGTTAACCTCGAGTTGGATTCTCCCTAACTCGAGTTTGGACTGGCGATAAATGAACAAATCAAGCGAGGAAGAGAAAGAGTGAGAGCGCGCATGATTCGTTCGTTCCGTTCGTTGTGTGCGTGCGCGCTTTATTTATACTCCCGCCATAGTGCAGATTTGAGGTTATGTTATCATTAGATTAGCGGTTATGAGTTGTTATTCGTTATACGAAGAAAAAAGACTTTGTTTTTCTTGTTGTTAGGAACTATATTTTAATAAATGCCGGGACCTAAAAGGAAATCTCTTGTTTGGGACGTATTTGAATCGCCAGTGAGTGGACGTGTTAAGTGTAAACAGTGTTCAGATACATTCAAATATGTGGGAAATACGACCACGTTATTGAATCACATTAAAAAGAAGCATCCAACGGTTGGTCCGTCGCAGCCATCTACATTGGAGGTTGAGCGGCCTCCTCAAACAAGATTGAGGGAAATTCAAACCCGCCTGACCGTGCCGAAGAAAATTACGCAAGCATCTGGTGACAATGCCTTGATTAATATGATAGTTAAAGATTATCAACCTTTCCAAATAGTGGAGAACGATGGTTTCCAGCAGTATACAAAAGCATTGAATGCTGATTATGAACTTCCAACTAGAAAAAAATTAGTGCTAATGATAGATGAAAAGTATAAGTTTGAGTCCGAATCTTTAAAGAAGGAATTGGAGGATGTTTGCTATTTAGCTTTGACATCTGATATCTGGTCTTCGGATAGTAACCAAAGCTTCATAAGTGTGACAGCACATTTTATAGAAAAAACAAGATTGAAATCAGTTGTCATTTCTACTTCAGAAATTAAAGAAAACCACAAGGCTGAAAACATGGCGATTGCTATTCAAGAAGTAATGGACCAGTGGCAAATAAGTTCAAAAGTAGTAGCTATTGTCACAGATAACGCTGCAGCAATGAAAAAGGCAGTAAGTGAATGTTTGAATAAGCGAAATCATTTTTGTGTTGCTCATACACTTAATCTCGCGGTCAAAGACTGTATAGAGAAAGAAACATTTGATTTGGAAGAGAACTCTACTGTCGCTACTAACAGTCAGTTACGACAACTTTTAGCCATATGTAGAACAACTGTTTCACATTTTAAATATAGCACGAAAANTTAAATATAGCACGAAATCTTCTTATGCCTTACTCAAAATGCAAGAGCAACTGAAAGTTGACACATTAAAACTCAAGCAAGACATTCGTACACGCTGGAACAGTACTTTCTATATGCTCGAGCGCCTATTGGAAGTTAAGATATCGCTTTCTGCTACTTTGCCGTTACTAGAATCACCTCCACCAAATCTGGATTCCAATGAGTGGTTATTGACAGAAGACGTGATGGCGCTTTTACGTCCTTTCGTAAAGGTGACTGCAATTTTATCAGGAGAACAATACCCAACTCTGTTTCCTGTTATTCCTCTGATATTTGGATTACAAAGTGCTATAAACAGCAAGGAGCCAGTGACGGAATTAGGCAAGTGTTTAAAACGTAGTCTTGTTTCTGTGATAGAAAAACGACTTGGGGTATATGAGACTAATAGGACAACATCAAAAGCTACCTTCCTTGATCCACGCTTCAAAAAAAGGTTTTATATTAGAAAGTAATGCCAATAATGCGCAAATGTGGATAATAAATGAGAAACATGAGCAGCATTCAAGACGTACCTCCTAGTCCAACTAGTCCCAGTACCAGTACTCCCATTGCTTTTGTTGATAATACTACGGATTCGGGAAAAGACGAAATTTGGGGAGTTGTAGATAAATAAAAAATCATGCAGAGCAGTGCTGAGTCAACTCCATACACTTCGGCAGCTATGATGGTTAAACAATACATAGAATTACCATATCTTGACAGAAAATGCGATCCACTTCAGTTTTGGAATGAAAAGAAATGTTTATTTCCGGTGTTATTCAAAATTGCGCATAAATAACTTTGTATACCGACAAACATCAGTTCCTTCAGAGCGCTTGTTTTCAAAAGCCGGGAATTTGTGCAATGATAGAAGAAACCGTCTACCACCTACAAAAGTTGACCAAATTCTATTTCTCCATAGCATACAATAATTGTTTGTCTTCTTTATTCCTCAACAAGTACCGACTACACTTTTATTTATCTTTAGTTTTTATATTAAGTGTAATTTTTATTTTAATGTAACTACCAAAATAATTTATTATTTATAATAGCAAAGTTATTTAAGAATATTTTGATTGTGATAATTAAACTATTAACAGCATAAGTACTTACATCATAAAGTTAGACTGATATTATTTTATGAAGCCAGCTATATAACTAGTTTTGTTGTTAAATATAATATAAGTACAAGTACTTACTATAACTAAGACTAAAACCAAAAATATATGAGTATATGATACATACTATAAATATCTTTATTTCAATGCTACGTACTAAGTTTAGTAATGATAATAATGTCCTAACACTGAGTTGGATGGAAAAACAAATAGGTATGTAAAAACTAAAAAAGTAATTTGTCGTCATTTACTCAGCTTCGTCGTCCTGATAACTCGAGTTGTGTAACTCGAGTTACCCGAATTTCATATCGAGTTAACCCGAGTCGTGTTTTTCCCTAGTTGACACATCACTAACTGTACTGAGCAATGCATCGGCTCGTGCCACCTAAGCACGGCCGACACCTGGTGGTGGAGAGATGAAACAAATGCGACTTAAAATGCTAATGAGATGTAAACATGATATACCTTATATAAACATAATTAAACACAACTTACATAATAAAACACAATTACCCTTGTATTTACATAATAAAACACCATTATATTAATATTAAATATAAGTATTGACTCGTAGCAGCCACTGCATTGCCAACTTGAAAATGTCACATGTCCCTGGCTGGCTATGTATGTGATGACTGTTTTGACACACGATAATTATGGTATACATCAATACTGAATAAATACTAAACACTAATGCACTATACTGACGAAACTATATTGGTAAATAATAATGATTAAATTGTTAAACTGAATAATTAATGACATGGTGCACTATCACACATGGACAAATACACTTGATATACACTGAACACACTATCATTCTTGCACACATGTGCGCTGGTATGGTGCATCTGGAGTGGAGGACACTACTGCGGCAGTTACAGTGGGCACAAAGGTAACCGTGAACGCCTGGTTCACGTCAACTAGCAAGCTCACTCAGCTCCCCCAAGACCAGAGATGATGTTAGATGGCCTATATACAGAGAGTCACATCACCAGCACCAGTGAGCACCCAGAGTTAGAAATTAATTTGCTGCCATGCTGCAGTATACCCAACATAATGGCAATGTTGCAATGCCAACCGAGGATGTGGAATGGGGACAACCACCACTTCTCGTTACCATCGTCCCTTATGCTTGCGACATGTCTCAATCAAGTTGTATTCATTTCTCTATATATTTCTTGATTACTATTTTAATTACAAAAATTGATTCTCTGGCATTATTTCTGATAATAAATTTCACCCAAAGAATTGCACCTGTAACGAAAAGACTGTAAAAACCTTAGTCCAGGAAATTTAAATCTCGTACCTGTTTATGCATAACTGATGTTACTGTACATTAAAATTGTTCTAATTCTACATTAAATTGATACAACGAAATGTAATGGATCAACAGATCTTGTACACTTTTTTTTTACTTGCACAGACAATCCTTCAGTAAAGCCTTGTCTAACCACTTTCTATTTACATGTGTCATAATTTTGTACAGTGCAATTAAGTTTTATAATGTAACTGTTGCTAAATAAATGATAATAAACAAAATTTTTGTAGTTTTTATAATTAGTTTATTAATTTTTAATAAATAGTTAATTATTGTTTTAATTAGGGATGGGTCGTGTCAATTCTTTGATGCTTTGATTCCACCAGTTCTTCTCGGAATCAAAATTGTCAAATTCTTTTCTCAAGATTTCAGGAATCGTTCCAGAATAAATAAGTAAAATACGTATTTTTATGTTTAAAATAGCAACACTTGCAATAGCCTACTACATTATCTAAAATGTTTTTTCTATGAATGATAAAAATGATTATTTTTCAAGATTGCAACAAGTAGCAGTTTTGATAATCATAAAACTACCCTAATTAACTAGGAGTTTTAGTTCACAAACTTGCTTTCATTCGAGCGTCTACTTTAAACGCAGTTTTCGCCCCCACACATTTACTTACGAAAACTCAGTACTATAACACAGTCAGCTGTACAATGTTTGATACACAAGGGATCGTTTTAAACATTTCACTACTTATCACATTTAAACACTTATAAATTCAACTCTGAACACATCACGTAATGGCACTATTTACATTCCAAAACAATAGATGTATACAACATGCAAGGAGCGCGCTGTAAGTTCGTTGATTCTGCGCAGGCGCTGCCTCGTCGTTTGTGTATCCTAGTGATGTAATTTTTTTTCCCAATACACACTTTTTTTCGTTGCGGAAACTTCTTTGCGCGGCAGCATTGCGATTTTATTGTGCTAAAATAGTTGAATTTGAGTTTGTTTGATTAATAAGTAGCAAATAACAATTGTAGGAGAAAGAAAGCATCTGCTACACTTCGTAACTTCCCTTGTTCTCGCTGTTCACAATTTGACCTGCGGTCGACTTCATTAACCAAAAGATGATTTGTTTTACAGACGTCTGCTATGCTGTTTTTTTCTACATAGCCTCTGCTAACACATTTTGAGATAAGTTGGGGAGTGACTATTAGTTGCTGAAATTCAACATTTTAACTTTATAAGTGTCTTTCAACCTTAGCCCTACAGCCCAGTTGTCGGAACGTGTGTAAATGTGTAGCTAAAAAGGGGGAGAAAGTGTTGTTCCGTTCTTTTCCCGGCATTTCTCCAATTAGAAATCGAACCTAATTTATGATTTTCTGTAACAATTTACGTTCAAAAAAGTGTGTAAACGTTATCTTTTGTACCTTAAATCCTTAGTTATTTATGTCCAAAGTTTGAAAACATTCTACTACTTGTCAGTATAATGACAAATTTGCAGTATTCAATTACAGCAAGAGAAAGATCTCTTGTGGGCACTCAAGCCACGTCTAACCTAATATTACACTTACGCACAAAGCACAAGGTTGTTTCTTAGACGTTGGAGGCTCTTGAGAGTGACGCTCCAGTTAAAGTTCACTGTGGCAGTGTGTCAGAATGTTTTGAACTAGTTGTTGTCTCGTCACATGAAATTCACATGCCATTCACCATAACATATCAGTAAATCCATTACAAAACTACAACCCATACGTCTACAACATCAATTTCTATCGGCTCTCAAGACCTCGCTTTTAAGAGCTGCCAAATCTCTTGACTCACTCACTCGATTTCTACTTTCAAGTCCAAAAACACCAGAAGTGTCCAAAAGCCCAGTAAAGATGGTGCAAAGTACTCTTCCATCTGTATTTTATGCCAAGAGAAAATTCAAACCTGGAGATGTAGTGCTGGTGAAATTACGGATCTGATATGTGAAACAATGTGCATTGATTTTCAGCCATTCAGCATTATTGAAAAAAGAGTTCTTTGTCAATTAGTTGTCAATAAACAATTTATTTTAAGTTGTGGGATACTTTTACAACTTAACTAAGAATCTTGGTAAACATTTTCATGTTCAATAAACATATTATTCTTGATTTTCCAGTTTATTTTGTAGTAAACAATTTATTTTGAGTTATGATCCTACATTTTTATCTTAAATTAATGAATAATAAAGGTAAACAATAAAAACTGTATTAAAACTACAATCAGTATTGAAGAATATTTGGGATCAGAATCGGAAACAAAAAAATAAGGAATTGACCCATCCCTAGTTTTAATTTAACAATGACTGGCCTAATCACTTTATTAATTTCAAAAATAAATAAAAGGAAAGGAATTCAAGTATTTAGTGTAGTACTTGTCGACAGGCACACTTACAAGCAAAGAAGGACAACGCATTTTCCACGCAGTTGCGCGATCGCCGTGACGTTTCGCTGACTAAGCCAGCTTCATCAGGCGGCGATTTGTAGGACACTGCAGTATGGTGGAAGGGCGCTGTTAGCAGTAAACACAGCGGCCAGGTGGCGAACTAGGGTGGAGCGGGAAAATTGAAAAATGGCTGGTATAGCTGATGAGAGTGGTTAGGAGCTGTGATTATCTTACATTGAGGCCTGGAGGCTGCTTGGAGTTTGTTATAGATTGATGCTCAGCTAATTATCAGCATCTCAGTTCTGAGCTATTGCTTGAAGGTGGTAGGGCTCTCACTACTCTGGAATTGTAGCAGGAGTCGAAATCTTTGTTTGTGTGATGCTGCATGTGCTGCAACTGGTTTGTCCTGTAGGTTATTGATTTCAAAAGTCCAATTTGGTTGCCTGGAAGAATTCTAGAATCAATATCAACGTTGTAAAAATAACCTACCGTATACCATCATATCAATTGTTTGAAAAATCAGGCATACCAAGTGTTTTTTTTGGTTTTTAAACACATTGTAAGAGGCTTAAATGTATTCTGTGACTACCCATTAACATTAAAAACTCGGCTAATGTAGGAAGAAAGCAACAAATGTCTACGAATTGATCCTTGCGGAACACCATTTATCACCGGGTAACAGGCAGCACAAAAGACGCGTGTGTCTGTCGCCCTAGACTTCATTTCAGAGTCAGTCGGTGGCGAGGGCAGTTACAGAGTCACTTCAGGTCAGACTTCACTTCAAGTCAGTCGCCCTTGAGGGCTGGAAGTCAGTCTGCGGAGAGGTCACTTCAGGTCTAGGCACTTCAAGTCAGTCGGCGGCGACGGCAGTCGCCCTTCAGTTCCGTAATAGAATGCTCGCCTAGGACGCGTTGGGTGTGACGATAACCCCCACATCGGCAACTAGACTTTGTTTTATTTCTCCGCCGGTGTGGGAGGTAGCAGCAGTTATTAGTTCTTCGGGCCAGTTTTTATAACAAGGATTAATTTGTAAACGACTGTGGCGCTGTTCTGCACTTGTATATTTATCGGTGAATAGTTTGTACTCTGCATACTGGAACTTCGTATGTGAACTGTGTCACTCAAATTATAAATAAAGTATATAACAAAATACTCTGGAACTTATTTCTTAATTAATCGGCATCAATTTTACTGAGTCTCGTGTTCTACCTTGAGCTAGCAGTGGCAACGGCTGTAACTTGCGGCAGAACGTTACAACATCTTTTAATTTTGCAGTGTTCAAAGATTTAAAGGAAAGAAAACATTTTTTTGGGATAGTGGTGTCTTGCAGATTTGTAAAGATGACTGCCACTGATAAAAAGAATGCATTATCTGCACTATTTAAGAACATGTCATTCTCATATTTTTTTAGACTTTTGTGTTGTACTTGTGCTGTTATATCTACACCCTTTCAGTGTTGGAGTGGACTGTGGAGATAAAAGTGGTATCAATTATGATAAAGTGTGTTTGAAAATTGTTCTACGATTCTGCTAATGTTGCACGTTATCTTTGCTTTATGTGACATTGGTTCTGCAAGGGAACAGGTTGTTAATAGCTATGTATACTACGAGAATTTTGCTGTTGTTGCTAACTATAGCAGTATGTAGAGAGGTAAGACAAACAACATTCTTAGAAAACAGTATCGTGGAAAGATTTTGGTCATCTTTCCATATTTTGTTCCTAAATTGCATAGATCCTTTGCCAGTCCCTTCATTACGCACTGCCATATTTGTTGTACATAGTTGGTTTCTTCCTCTACCACTTTGACTTTCCAGATGATGTACAACTAACTGTTCATGAGCAAATTCTGTCGCTGACAAACTGCTGTACTAAACCATCCAAATGGTTAAAGTATCTATGCAGTCTGCAAGTAACGCCTATTACTTCAGTATTAATTATGTTATATTTCTGATCGAGTGACAAGTGTATTACAAAATTATAAACTATCTTTGTATTATGGTATATTAAAAAGAGCAGTCACTCTAACTAAAAATGTTGAAAATCACATATTTGAATGGTTGGAGCATTTATAAAGATTGTGATGAAACCATTCCCTCTACCTGATTACTTTTAACTGCTAGAACAAAAATAAAATTGGCCTTGAAATTAAAAAAGCTATTGTGGGTTGTTTAGTATCCATACAAACTCTCAAAAGACTACTTACCGAAGTGTTTTAAAATTACATAGATTCAGGATGAGAAACTGTCCGACCATGTCACTGTAGGAACACTATACGTACTATTTTCATCACTACCTTCTTTATAACAAAATTAATAACCCACCAGGAATTTTTATCATTGAAAATATATTTCACAAAAAATGTAGCACCTGCTCTCTGAAAGCTGGAAGTACTCTGCATGTGACTTTAGTTTCCACAGGGCACACATATCACCTACATGGCCAATAGTTTTTTTTTTTACACAGGTAGGAAATTCCATTGTATGAATTAACATATAATCACTGTTGCAGAAGAGGTAAATAAGGGCATGTGTTTAGTTAGTGAAAGATGGGGATCAGCATGTGGGTGTTACTCAGGGTAGGGTAAGAACCATATATATTACTTTTAAAAACTGCAAAATAAGCAGCAGCCATATCTGGTGGCAGGATCTGTGAGATACTATGGCCCTGATTAAGTTTGGAGCTAAGACGAAAATTGTCATCCACTAGCAAAAGAATTTTTAAAAGTTTAAAACTTAAACCATTACGAATGACTGAAAACTGAACTTTTTATCGGGGGCCACAGTGGTGTAGTGGTCAGACTATTCGCCTCCCCCGTAGGTGATCCAAGTTCAATTCCCTTTGGGGTCTCTACTAGGTTTTCGCATTTGGGAATCATGCCAGGCTATGCTGCTGTTCGGCAGGTTTTCTCGGGGATCTCCCATTGCCCCCACCCTTGCATTCTGGCACTGCTCTGTACTCTCCTCGTTTCACCTTCATCGGCTCACAAGACCTCAATGGTAAGAGCCGCTCAAACTTCACCACTCCACGTACGTTTTATCATATTTGAAAACTATGCAAATTAAATAATCAAAAAATTAAGCCAAAATATTAAATATGAATAAATAAATAAATAAATACTGTACCAGAATAAGGCTACAATGGCTCAGACACTTTCCTTAAAAACTTTTGGGCATTGATTTTGAGTGCACACAAATACTGGATTTATAAGCACATCAGCAAAGTGCAGGTAACCGCGGTACCTTGTTTCTGACCTGGTTGATTGTATTTATTGTCAAGAGCACTGCTGTGCCACGTAGCTGAAAATGTATGCTGTGCTGGCTGCCAATATGAAATGAAAAAGTTTGTGGAAACAGCAAATGGTGTGAGCTGCCATGCATTGACACTCAGCTGCCCACCACCCAGCCAATACATAGGCTTCTCACTTTCGACTGGATCAAGACGCATCATACAAATGAGTGGTGGGAAGTCTGAGTAAGGGAAGGATGAATCATGAGTGATTCCCAGTGTGGCTGCACGCCATTCCCTCGTCTCACATTCATCCAGGAACACAGAAAGGGGCAGACTGTCACCAAATGCTGGTGTTACTATTTCTACGAGCTATTTCCACATCTTCAGTAGTATTAAGCATAGGAACCATGCTAAGTCTGGATAGAAGACTGTATAGAAATGTTAGGGAAGCAGATGCATTGCTGGGTAATTTAATGAAAGGATAACAACAAAGTAATTAAATGTTTTTTATATACAAAACATGTATTTAAATTCTGCTATATGTATTTCTTTTTATTAAGCATCATTCTATACAATAGTTAGCATCACTTATATGTTTTTCTAATCAGTGGGACAAAATCACCCACTCTGGTTGACAGTATGCAATTTCTATTACAGGTGACATCTGCAGTGACATCAGTTCATGTAACTATTACACAGGGTACTCTGCGAGGAGTACAGGTGACTTCACGAGCCTCAGGGAAGTATTTCTACTGCTTCCAAGGAATACCTTATGCAAAGCCTCCTGTAGGGCCACTTCGATTCAAGGTAACACACAACGATGAATGATTGCTTGTTACGCCATTCTAAGAATATCATATCAGAGCAGACAGTTTTGGATAAACATTTCCTCTTTTTCAGGTGAAAGTAAGTTAGTAGTTTATGTTAAGAAGCTGAAAAAAAATGTTACAAAACATGAAAATTTAAACTTAAAAAGTACCTACATAAACATGACTATATGAAAGACAGGGTAATCTGTTATGCTAGGAGGAAACATGATTTGTTTTCTGATATGACATTCATAAGTGCAGATTTTCCATTTGATCATCTAGGAATCACTTTGCTATTTACTATGCAAGATTCTCTGATGCCACACATCTAGGAGTCTCTAGTAAAGATGCAATGATTTGACTTACTGTAAAAACAAATAATGTATTTTACCAGTAAATTTTTAACGGGTTTGTGTATTTTTCTCAATTTGTATTGTAAAATAACAATAACTTATTTTTGTATGTGTTTTCTCAGATTTTTGCAGACTGTCTTCAGTAAGTAACTACTGTCTTTTTGTGATTCTGGTCCAGATTTCAATGAAAGCAAACTGGGGAATTTTCATATCGAAAGTGCCATTTTCTGAAGGCCACTCCCATTTCTGTCTTCATTCTGCTATTTCACCATACTACATGTTATTCTTGGATGATGTGCGACAGGTCTGACCCTTGAACTGAGCAGTAAGCTCCAGTGAACATCAGCTTCTGTAACAGAAAATATTGTGTGACTGCTATATTCATAGCAAATCCTTTGCCGTTGTATCTCTTGCCTCCCTAAGTCCAGTTGGCAAGCAACCCAAACACTCCGCTCGACACGCCAGGAATAATAGCAAGTGGAAGTGACCTGGCTGCTGTGAAGGTGGCTTTTCTTGTAACACCCATACCAGACTCCATTTCCACCCACATGGCAGAAAAGTTTAATAAATTTATATTCTGTGAGTGGTGTTAAAAGGAATACGGTGCTCTCAATCTTAGCAGGAGTTACATCAGGTGTGTAACATGTGCAATAAGAAGTAATTTTATTTCGGCAAACACTCTTAACACTGATATCATGAATTCACATTAAAAATTCAAAATACGTATCTTTTTTGCAATAGTAATTGGGACAGGATAAAGTGTTTTCCTTTTTAAGTAAATTTGCATGTTTACGGACACTCGAAAGAATAGTACAGCTGAGACTGTTTCAAGGGGTGACAATGCATATATATTTTTTGAATAAAGTTTGTCTCATTAATCAGGACTGTGTTCTTGGAATGAATTAGGTGATTTTTCCAGTGCTTGTGCAGTTATTGTTATATCTGTCTCGTTCATTGCACACTTTAGCATGGACTACTGATAATAGCAAACAGTGACCGCCATATCAGACGTCTCACAACTTGTCTGGAACCGTTTTCACTTTCAGGCAAGCACCCCCTTGCCAACACGTGGTGAAGCAGATTAACCTTTGTTTTTCCTCCTGCCTGAGCGTGACTGTATTAATTTATGTTTAAGGGGCAGCACATTCACCTTGTTGGTCAAAGAACTTTAAGTACCATACCTCGTCTATGATTGGTGTATAAAGACGTGTAATAAAATAGGTGCACCAGAAGTATTTTGCAATGTCATTTCCAGAATGCTAACCTGCCAAGTAATATAACTCCCCTTTACTGTAATTACAGGCAAGTCTCAAAGCCCCGACACTGGGTGGCATTGCGCACCTTAGTCATGCGACAAGTCGCTGCTGGAACCAAATCTGTTACATTGTGGAAAGAGTCTCGACCACACCCCAACTGGGTAACGATGGGTGGCACATGGGCAATTTAATTTTTGTTTTCACCTAGACTTTGCCCCCTCTCAGCACTGACCCCTTCTGAGCTACATACAGGGCCCATGAAGACTCGGCTGTGGAAACATTCTCAACCATTGCTTTGCTCACTTGATTAATGATACCTCTTGTAGATAGAAGTGCAAGTAATTTGCTTTTTTTTTTTGTTCCTTCATCCTTTGTGTTGATGCTATACCACTGTTTGTACTCAAGTAGACATCCAGTCGCTAAAAATTCCACAGAGGGCAGATCTGTGTTGTTACAGGCATATACTTCAAATTTCCAGACTGATATTTTGAAAGCCAAGTCAGGTTTTTGGTCGATAGGAAACCTGGTGGACATTTTCATTGGTCAGGATGTTCTTGGAGTGGAGCTAATTCACCAGCCTCCCCACTAGGCTTTGATTTCCAGCAGGCTCACCAAGACTTTCACCTGTGAGAAATGTGGCAAACATTACCAGTTGATTTTCTCAGTCTATGTCACGTTGCAGGAGTAACAGGTGCTTATGAACCCTAAGGATCCCACCTCTAAAGCATGTTGTCAGGTAGGTGTTATCCCACCATAGGATGTATCCCCCATTCAGCATCAGCAGCACCATCATGTTCATCATCTTCATCTCATCATCATTGTCGCCTTCATCATTAGGAATGGGAGAATTTGGGTGGTTCAGTGAGCTGTAGGCTAGAAGACGCCACAGTCCGTTTTATACCCGAGTCCCAGCTATTTTTCTAGTGGCTGGTACTCCAGTGTGTAGTCATTTTTACCCCAGGTCTCTTCTCACAGATTCTGTTCTTGTTTAATTGCAGCTTTGTTATTGGTTCTGAGTCATACAAAGCATGTCTAATAAACAATTAACAAATTGCATAAGCAATTAAGTTTGCCTTCTAATGAAGTTGCAGAATTCTCTCGTCACTAGTTATCATTTTCATAACTGTCATCATTAGTTATCATCAGTCATCAATAATAATCATCATGATGATCATCACCATTGGGGAACTCCCAGCTCCCCAAGCACTACATTCCATCACTTCATTACTCACACCTCATGTCAGCTTGTCAATTCTCCAGGCTTGCTGTGTAACGCAACCAGCTCTACAAGTATCAGTCTCCTCCCATCTCGTACATGTTGACGGTGCTGTAAAAGGCCGGAACAGTGTGCTGATGATTTTACTTCCTGAAATGCATCTGTAAATGATATGTTACTACGATCTCTGTTTCCAGGCCCCACAAGATCCACTGTCGTGGTCTGGAGTGCGGGATGCCATAAACGAAGGAGGTATCTGTCCCCAGGGTGGCACAAGGAATCAGGAGGACTGCCTCTACCTTAATGTGTACACACCGCAGGTAAAAACTCCTTCTCCTTGCAACAAACCTTATCAAATTTAAGGTTAGAATTAGGTCAAGTGGTTATAAATGGTACATTACAAAATAGTAATGCCTCCTGATTATAAAGTGCTCAACGGGCTTTGAACTACTTGGATACTGACTTCGTTCACAACAAGGTTTTTATTACTGTGCATAATAATTTGTCACACTGTGCTTGAATAGACATTTTTGTTGCTCAATATCCATTCTCTACTTTCTTTTCCAAATAAACTTCTTACCTTTTCTTTGCTGTGTAAATTTTTCATTTTACTTACCTTTTATCACTGACTGCATGCGTCTTGAAAACATAATGTAGCATTCCACGTCAAGGATTGATGAATGGAAGTTACAGCTCAGTTAGCTCGATCGGAAGAAGCATGAAACTTTAAAGGCGCCCAAACTAATCTGAAAATAAAGTCCAGTTTCTGTGTATTATTTTGTACCTTTATTTATCATTTAATAAAACAGTTCTCATACAATCGTGAGGTATGCAGAGTACGAACAGGTTTCACGGGCAAACAAACAGAGAGCAGCGCCACAGTCGTTTAATTATTAATTTACATTGGCTACGCTCGACACGGTCTCANGCTGGTTGTCTACTGCTAGCCGGCGATATATGCACACGGAGTATTGGTTGCTGCTGGCCCATCGCCCCCCCTCCCCCTTCTCCACAGATAACGGCATGGCGAACTGCGTAGCCATCCAAACTGCATCGTCGGTAAAAAATAATCAAACCTTCTAGAATAAAAACTGTCGACCTGCAGTTCAGAAAGTTTCTATCTACTAATGCTGACGTGTAACAAAAACTAATATTTCAAAATAGCAAACGTATGTCTGATAAACATAACTACCACGATAAACTAACTACCATGGCAAGAACTTCGAACCCTGATAAAATATAACGAAGCCTCGCAAAACGAAAGGAATTTAACCAAGTATCCCGATAATTAATATATTGCATTGTTACAATAATTTCACTTAAGTTACCTGTAGTTGATGTTTCTTCTTCATTTTCATTTCCCATGCCTTAACTCTTTGCAGTACTGTAGGCACACAACAAATATTGAATAATTATTTTGTTTCTTTGTTAAACACTTTTGCTTTTTAACATATTCCTAATGCAGCCACTGTTTTAACCAGTACCTAGAGAAATATTGTCATTGCAGTTTTTTCATCCTTATTCTGTGTTAGTAATGTTGAGACAGAAATGATGTGACCAAATGAAAAAATCTACATTCTCCAGTCATTAGAATCACAGATTTTGCTGCATTCCCAAACAAGTGCAAATCATTGGAAAGGTTTTTGCAAGGGTGGTTTTCACATACTGCCACTGTTTCCCTTCAGAAATAATGTTTGTGTCGTACCAAATTATATGTATATACTTCAGCAATGCAAAAACATATAGACTCACATACAAACATACACATGGACCTTGAATCTGTGATGTTACAGATTCTTGTGTGAACATTGGTCTTATTAATTCTCCCACACACACATATAACAAAGTGCCATGCTTGTGATTAAGACAACCAACTTTGGTGTCATTCTTTGAGATTAGATTTGCATGTGCATTAAGCAAAATTTCCTAACTTAAATAAAGCAGAAAAGTCACCACTGGAAACAAATATGAGATGCTTATATAAGTACTGCTCAACCTCTCTTCATTTTTAATGCGTGATAATGTAAGTATTTATGCAGACATTTAAATTGTATTTTAAGTGTATGGAAGCTGCAATTTGTATAAACTGTTGCTGGGCTGCCTTAGACTCACGAGCGGGAAAGAGGTTAGGTAGACTTATGGTGATTGGTTTCCTGTTGATATCATGGAAATAAAGACGGGTGCCAGCACGGACAGAGCAAGAGATCTTTTCTCAGGAGTGGGCCGTAAGCCCGCAAGGCTAGTCCTGAGATCACCCCGCTGACGTGATGATGTCAAACGTGCTGATGGTATCCAATTACGCCTCTCTAAATTAGAGTGTAAGCCCTCTCATACTCTGCTAATGTTACGTGAGACTGTTGGTGGGCCATCTCACGTACTCAGAACACAAGTAGGTTAACATAGTACTTTATGATTGCGGTTACGCAGTGTGTGGAGCACCCAACATTGATACGGCCTTGAAGTGGCCGGCAGTGGAAAAAAACACAGACTTGCATTTTCACTGGTTTTACTTGCCAAATAACCCTCATCAGAGGCACTTACATTTGTGTAACAGCTCAGGCACATTACCAACCTACATGGATAAAAGGCATGTGGCCGATACGAATTAGTGGTGGTTAAGTCCCCGGGGTGATTTGAGCTGGAGGGGTGGGAGTGGCATGGTTCCCGGGTTGATGAAAAGAGAATTAAGTTCTATACAAAATTATTGCTATAGAAAGTTACGTGATTGGCGCAAAAAGTGTTGAAGGCCTGGAAACGCGTGACACGTGGCCACTCCCAACGAACGCTCAAATCCAACTGAAATAACATGGCGGAGACTGCCTTGACCAATACGCATCAAGTTGTTCGTAAAATACACATTAACCATAAAAATCCTAACAAATAAACACAAACACAATTACCCTTCATAATAAAACATTGTAAGTCCTTTAACATTAATTTGCATAGGAAAATTATGTAATAAAATATAACATTTTGACACAAAAATACTTAAGCAATGTAATTTTGATTACTGCCGGTGCTGTCTCGCTCAGTCCGTTGTATAATTAAGTGTGTTTTGCGGAAACACTTCACTCTATATTTAATTACTGGTAAAATTAAATTGCACCCTTGGTTTCAAAAATGAGTGGGTCATGTTGGATGAGTTCATTCTGTCCCCAGGAGGGGTGTTGAGCAGCCATGCTCGATTATGTGAAAAACAAAGTTATCAATTTTGCCTTTGCTATTTGACACTGCTACCTTGTGGCTGCGCTGGGGTAGCAGGGCGAACAGACTAAGGGACGTGGCACGCGTCATCATAATCGTTCTTGTTGAATTTTAACACATTTGTAACATTTTAATCCTGCAATTTAATTGAATGCTGAGCTTTGTCATCCAAGTTCTCTTGTGGTTTGATGTCCACAAAAAAGTAAAAGTATAACAACATAAAATATAACATTTTTTTTTTTTTACATTTTTTTTAGTTTTAAAGTAAGTCGGTAAATTTCACAGAGAATCAAGAAATTCAATATATAGAGCAAGAAATAATTATGCTACTATTGATATTTGTATATTTTCAACACTTTAATCTAATATTTCAATGAATGTAATATATATATATATATATATATTTATCATAAGAATATCAACACATTTAAATGATAATGGATTTCCTTGAAGATAAGACTATTCCAATGAGCTGCAGGGCAAAATTAATTTATCTACAATTTCATTGTGTTATTTATCTCAGCATTTCATTGTTAACTGTGTATTGGTTGATATCGCAGACAAAAATTAAAGAAATATGCCTTTTGTAAAGCAAAAACTTGACACTAAACGTAAAGTTTACTATAATGTTCTTCGCTTAAAAATATGCAAACAAACATTTTGTAGCAATATCATTTCAGAAGACATAGGCTTTAAAAACTGTTTCTAATATGCCATTTATCTCCTAATAAAAACAAAGGCAGTTGCATACATATGTCCAATTAAAAAAAAATGTTAGCACCATTAACTGTCACTCAGACAAAAATAAAAATAAAACCCTGTTAATACATTTCTGAAGGGATGAAAAAAAAATATGCTTATTAACCAGGAAAACTTATTCAAAGGGTTAAGTTATAGTATACATGTGTATATAGACAATGTGTAAGATTAATGAACGTTTTAAGCAGGAAACTTAAGAGGGTATTGTTATATGTACTTATATTAAATTTCTGACTTGGTTAAGATAAGATGATAATCTATTTTATGGAAGTAAATGTTGGAATATTCTTTCTTTTGTATGTAATAAAAAGGGTTTCATGTCTTTGCCAAATGGACCTGGAGTGTGCTGATCCCAGTCTTTTCTGTAATGACTGCAGTCTGTGTTTGGCTGTAGTGGTGGGGTTGGAAGGATGCATGTATTTCACACGGAGTCACTCATTGTGTTTGTAGTTTCACTAATAGCAACTCACATAGTACCATCTTAGCCTGAATCTTGTTTACTATCGATAGAAGTGTCCAACCCCACTCCCTTTTGTCAAAGAAAAGGAATGTAACTAATCTATCTCATCTAACTACGTACTCAGCCTATAAGCACAGCGTAATGCTATGCCCATTTAATGTGCGAGTGTAGATCGAAGACAAGCACAGGTGTATAGCATCACATGTGTGCAACTTGTACATGAAGAAAGCAAATACAGGATGTTTTTGAGGGATGATGGAGAAGGACAAAAAAAAAAAGAGAAACGAGATAGGCAATGGTGGTCCGGAAAGTGTCTCGGTCAAAGTTTATATGCGAAAAACAGGCGTAGCGTAAGTGGAACATCCTGTACTGTTTTTATTGACAACATCATACATACCGCAATAAGCTGAATAAGTTTTGCGGGAGATGTTCGAAATGGCATTTCCCAGCATCAATACAAGCATGACAGCGTCGCAAGAGATTCTGACACATTCGCTGTAACATAGCTGGTGACTTACTGATGACATCACAGACAACAAGGATTCTTGCCAGCAGGTTTTTCTTCATTAAGTACCAGTATCTTGTAGACAAGATTGTTTACAAGACAGCACAGGAAAAACTCTATTGGGGCGAGATCAGGCGAACGCGCTGGCCACAGAACAGGACCTTCTCTTCCTATCCACCTCTAGTGGGTGCATCTCGATACAACCGTTCGGCTACTCTGTTGTTTTCATATGCTTGCCCGTACACAAACATGATATCAGCAATTTCCTCAACCATGTACTCCATTTCTGTCTTCATTGTTCCTTGGCAAAACACACACAACAGTACGCAAGTAGGTAACAGGCCCCTGGCTTCTTCCATGACGTCTTACACCGCCAGTCTTGCGTTCGCCTAATCTCAACTCGATATGTACAGTATTTTCCAATTTCGCTTTGCCATGTTTTTTGCCTATAAACTTTGACTAGGACATTTCCGGCCCACCATTCCCTGTCTCATTTCGCTTTTGTCCTTTTCCATCATCACGCAAAGTTTGACTTATCATCACAAAAACATTCTGTATACTGATGTCACTAAAGTACAGTGCCCTGCAGTGTCTTCGGCACTTGAGTTCCCTCATGCGTGCTAGATTGGAGCCTGTCGCAGACTGGTCTGTAGCCGAGCGACAACAGAACGCCCTAGCAGCATATAGGCAGTTCCAGAAACATCCAGTCTTCAGTCTGCGGGACCGTAACAGCTTTAAGGATGCATCACTTCAATGCTTGATGTTTGTGAGATAGCTGATAACATGAAAAGCACTACGTGTGCTTCTCCTCCCACCTTGAGACCCACACTTCCCCTCTGAGCTTGCCGAGATACCAGCCAGCCACAGTAAGTCGTAAGGTCTTTAGTCACCGTGTTTTTTGTCTTGCCGCGTTATGGCCGTATAAAGATACATCCTTTTCCAGCTCAAAAGTTTACCTGCACTGTAACAAGGGCACCAACCTGCACTAATAGGGAGTTTTGCTGACAATCTTTCATCAGTGTTCTTACAGAGTGCTTACCACTGACTTTTAAGTGGCTACTGTCAATAGCAGATGTCAGGTTTTATGGAGTCGTACAGCCGTGGCATTTGACGAATCCTTGAACAGTCTCTCACGGTGGTACAAGTAGTGATAAGTTGGTGCTTACAACATCCAGTATCCCAATCCCAACTTCATAATTCCCACTCGACCACAGCGCACACCTTCACTACCAACCTCCTTTCCTCCGCTATTCCGTCTAATTCCAGACACTTGCAACTGAGCCCATATACCAATTCACTTAATTCATATTCTAAAAAGTGTGATATCTTTAAATGAAAAAATGTTATAAATGTGAATGTTAATAGCTGCCCAGCAGTAGTAACCATTCCTTGAAGCCAGTGATGGTCTGGATACATGGTGGAGGATTCTCGAAAGGTTCTGGCTCAACCAGAGGATTAGGACCAGACTACCTAGTCGATGAAGACATTGTACTGGTGACAATCAACTATCGTCTGGGCGTCTTAGGTCAGTCAAGTAATCGTGTTTTATCTCGTTTATGAGAGCAAAGAATTGTCACTGTTGCTCAAGACTTCGTGGTAAGGGAAGTCTGAATTGTAACTCAAGAAAACTTACTAGAGTATCAATCACAAGTCTATATTTTGAAATTTCTCTCTTATTGTTTGCAAATTTTTCCTTCAGAATATTGGGTATTTCATATCTGCTGTGGTGAGTTCAAGACAAACCAACTGTACAAATATAATTCTTTGCTTTCACCTTTAATGAGTCACTAGTAGTAAAATTTTTCAAACGGTTTGCAGGTTTTCTAAGCGTAGAAGGCACAGACGTGTCTTCAAACGCAGGTTTGAAAGATCAAACGGCAGCTCTGCGCTGGGTGAAGAAAAACATTGCCAAGTTCGGAGGAAATCCAGACAACGTAACCATCTTTGGGCAGAGTGCTGGCGGCGCTAGCGTCAGTTATCACTTGCTGTCACCTTTGTCTAGAGGTGAGCATTGCTGCTAACAAGTTGCATTCTTGTTATATGTAGTACTTGGCAGGTGTTTGTGAACTGTCACCTTATGTATATTCTTTATGTTGTTTTGATAAAGTGAAAAATTTATGTTGAAATGCAGTTAGGAACTTTATTCCAGTAAATCTGAATTGTATTAAAAAACAATCTTAGTTATGACGTTAAGGAAAAAACAGTGATGGCTCAGTAAAGCTCTTTAGCCATATTATCGAAATAGCANACAATCTTAGTTATGACGTTAAGGAAAAAACAGTGATGGCTCAGTAAAGCTCTTTAGCCATATTATCGAAATAGCATGGCTGAGAATAAAAATCATCAATATAAATTTCTATAAGTACAAAAAACTTTACTTCTTGCACGGCAGTTTCAAACAGGGATCTTAAAAGCTATGCAGTTAGTCTTCCCTCCCCCAACGTACTAATCCAATGTTTATTGCTGACATCCGATTTCAGATTTTTTGCATATGGGAAACATGGTGAACATTGCCAGTGTGTTTATTTAGGTAACTTCCATTTTCCCCACCATTGCATTATGTTGTTTCTCTATTGTATGATGCTTCAGGGATGACTTAAAGTCTACAAACCATGTCTAAAAGTGGGTTTTACCCCCACCATAGGGTGCTCCTCTCTTTATGCATCATATGAAGTTAAGTACATTAATGTTTGTTAACATTAACATTAATATACTTAAAAAATTCACACAGACACTCTCAGTGCTGCAAACTTTATAGGTTTAGTATAAAATTTTAGACATGCTACCAAAATGGCTGGTGTTAAACACGTTATGAAGAACAAATGAAAGCAGGTACATTTTCTTTTGTCTCTACTTAATGTATTAATTAATGTATACAATGCATGTAAAAAAATTTTATAAAACTGGAAACAAGGCAAATCATAATTTTTTTTTTACAGGGTTGTTTCACCGCGCAATTTCAGGCAGTGNTTTTATAAAACTGGAAACAAGGCAAATCATAATTTTTTTTTTACAGGGTTGTTTCACCGCGCAATTTCAGGCAGTGGTTCAGCACTGAATCCATGGGCGTTTGCAGCCAACCCTCGTGACCGGGCTTTCCGTCTTGCTAGTGTTGTGGGGTATAAAGGAAAGGACAGAGAGGAACTTGTGAAGTTCTTCAGGAACGTAACTGCTGCTGAGCTCGTTGCAGTGCAAGAGAAAGCTCTCTCCGCAGAGGTGGGTATTCAAAACGATAATGAAACCATACAGTTGAAAAATTTGGACGAACGCCAGGAATGAGTTGTGACAGTTTTTTAAAGCTGGAAATTAGAAGGAAGCACATGAATGTACAGTACAAGTGTTATGTTTTTGTAATCTTTTATTAACTCTCATGAATCTCAAATGACGTACAACATTACTTTGATCACTGATTATCTATCTGCTAAGCCCACTCAGGTTCCGCCATTACAGACACATTATGCACGTCTGCCAACTTACAATCACAACATCTTCCCCTTTTATACGCAATCAATTGCATACTACATAACCTTGCAGCTACACACACAATTGAAGAAACTCACATCAATATAGCAAGTCTCCCTCTCACAAGGACATAAACTAGGTCAGTTATGCCTACACTACAGGCTCTAGGCTTTGTATTTTGCTGGCAATCTAGTTTCACGTCCGCACCTTGTGCGTACAGGCAGCTTCACATGTTCCTTCCATTTGAACGGAGCTTCCGTGTTCTACAGGCTAGTTTCCTGTGCGCTGGTTTCTAGTGACTCTTTTGACGCTGACTCTTCTGACACTCCTCCTGCCCTGTCTTCAGCTGGAAACCCCTTGCAGTCGAAGCTCAGACTGGACTTTTCAGCGGCCTCCTCAGCTGGAAACACCTTGAAATAAGAGTCCAGGCTATCCCTTCTGCCATGCTCTTCAGTTCAGGAGCTAGGCTGAATGGTTGCAAGTGTTGGGAACTATGTACGATCTTGGGAGTCGACGCTTTCTACACAATCTCGGCTGGTTCACACTCCCCATCTCGATGTAGCAGGACTCTGGCCTGCACCCTTGCTCTCTGATCATACCAGTTCTTGCTCTTTGCTTGATTACTTTGTAGTGCCTCGGCTACCTTTTTGGGCATTGAGGTTCCATCAACTTTGCCACTGTGGGTAGCTTCGTCCTCACCCGTCGACTGATTAAAAAAGCTGTGCAGGTGACAAGTCTAGTCCAGCCAGAGGAGTGTTCCTGTTCTCCAGTAGCATGATTGGCAGATCACCACCTGGATCTGTGCACACCTTATGACTGCACTAACCTGTTTATTTTCTACCGGCATCAATTCAATCCACTGGGAATAGTAGTCGACCACTACCATATAGCTGCTGCCTCCATAGTCACACAGATCAACACCAACCTTCTCAAACGGCAGTTCAGGTACGGCATGAGGAATAAGGGGCTTTGCCGCATTCCTACTTCTAAACTTCTGATATACAACATACCTATTTACCAATGACTCAATGTCCACTGACACACTGGGCCAATATAGTACTTGCCTGGCCCGTGCCTTGGTCCTCTCAATGCCTAAGTGGACCTCATGGAGTAAGGCAAGCATTTGCTGACTCATTTTAGTGGTACCACAACGTTGTGGTACCACTAAAACAGTAAGCCCTTGTCAACATACAAACTGTGACGTTGACCAAAGTACACTTGCGCCTGCTGGCTTACCTGTTTTTTGTGCTCAGGCCACCCTGTCTGGCAATAATGCATGACTTCACATAGCACTGCATCCTTAGCTGTTTCCTGCCTGAACTCATTCTTTCTCGTTGATGACACCTGAACAGTGTCACACACGCTCACTAGATGAACCATCTCATTGGCCAATTCTTCATCACTGCGATCCTACTCCGGCATATACGATCTCGACAGTAGGTCTGCTGCATGCACGAGTGTTCCAGGCAGATACTCCACAGATAACATATAGCATAACAGTCTAATCTTCATTCGCTGTAGTCGGACTGAGTAAACATCTGCAGTGTTCTTGTTGAACTCTGGGACCAGTGGCTTGTGATCTGCGTACACTGTGACACTCGTCCCGTATATGTAATGGTGAAATGTTTTGACTGCAAACACAATGCTCAGCATCTCCTTCGCCACTTGTGCATAGTTCTTTTCAGCCGGCGACAGGCTTCGTGATGCGTAGCTGATTGGCTGACCACCACACATCAAGCAGCACCCCAGCCCATCTTTTGATGCATCACACTATATGGGCAGCTCCGTGGTGGGATCATACAGACCCAGAACCGGTACCTTGCTGAACAACTCCTTGACGTTTTGCAAAACTTCAGTGTGCACGGGCAACCACCGCCACTCACTGTTGTCGTTCAAGAGGCCCCTCAGAGGAGCAACAGTGCTGGCTAAATTCTGTAAAAACTTCCGTAGGTAACTGACGAACCCCAACACCTTCTGAAGTTCAACCTTGTTGGTAGGGCTAGGACTGCCTGTACCTGGTCTGGATCTGGTTTCATCCCATTCTTAAAGAATACATGTCCCGCAACAGCTTCTCAGCGGATTTACAAGTGGCAGCGATGATGACGTGACTTCCGAGCATTACGTGGGTGCTGACCTTGGAGGTGGCCAGTCGGTGTTCGATTCCCTCGGGGGCACGTGACGATGCAAAGTCGACAATAATAATGAGTAGGAAGTGTCATGCGTCACAGTGAAACCCTCTTAAGTTTCCACATAAGTTTCCTGCCTAATAAGTTGATTATTTTTACTATCCTTGTGTATACACAAATGTATAATTTAACCCTTTAAACAAGTTTTCCTGGTTAGTAAGCGTATATTGTTACAGTCCCTTCAGAAATGTCTTAACAGGGTTATACTGTATTGCACCATTTCTTACTAATTTGCATGTAAACTTGATGTGTGCTTATTTTAAGTGGTGAAATCATGCTGAATGATAAACACATTGAAATGAAATGGTAAGTAATGTTACTGCACACCCAAATGAGCTCTGACCCCATATATCTTTAAGCAACATGCTATACTTCCCACCGTGATACACACTTAACCACCTTCACATTACTGTTGGAACAGCAATTGCAGGAACTTGTTGACTGCCATTGTGTATACGCCATCTCAACATTTTGGTAATGAAAACTGCATTGTACGTCAGACTCTGCCTTTAGGGCGAAGACGGTGATCAGTGTACACAGTCTTACTGCTGTTACTTTTGATACTAACATAACTTGACTCCTAACTCATTTAACAAAGAGGCACAAAAGCATGTTGGTGTTATAATAATTCAGTCATCACAGGAAATTATACATGCAGTATTTGCAAGTAAATATTTTATGTTTTTTTTTTTTTTTGGTCTGTTTGTCTTTAGGATAGGAAGACTGGACAAGTGTATGCCTTTGTGGGGGCTGTAGAGAAATCTGTTTCTAGTGGGGATGAAGTGTTCTTGCCCGACACTCCCTACAACCTTCTGCAGTCTGGAAAATTTACTAAGGTGCCGTACCTAGCTGGCGACTGCTCGGCAGAGTACAGGGAGTCTGCAGCTTGTAAGTAAGCTTTATGAATTCCTGTAGTTAGAGAAATCACTCTCTTATAACATAAACATATCTTGGCAAATGCTGTTGGCAGGAAAAGTGATGTATACGTGAATAGGAATGGGATCCTCAATGCTGCGATACCTTGATACCATCGATACTTTAAAGTATTGAGTATCGCATGAGAATATTAGAAAGTATCGAATTTTAACATTGTGTTATTGGTTTTTATCATGCACTATTTTTCATAAAGCACAAATCACAAAATTTTCTTAATGCTTGCATAATGTGTTTTATCGCATAATTTTGTCACCGCATAACAGTCGCATAATAATTTTTAAAGACCGAAAGTGGAAACCCGTCTTAAGAGTCGTTTTTAACTCCAGCCACGTCATAACATGTAGAACAGATGGGAGGGGAAGAACCGAAACTGGAAGTACCGTGACGAGTTGTAGCTCCNTTAAAGACCGAAAGTGGAAACCCGTCTTAAGAGTCGTTTTTAACTCCAGCCACGTCATAACATGTAGAACAGATGGGAGGGGAAGAACCGAAACTGGAAGTACCGTGACGAGTTGTAGCTCCCCTCCCTTAAGAAGAAACAAGAAAGTCAGAAGGGTGCTGTGGTAGTTGCTAGGCCACCATTTCTCCTCTCGCCAGGCGTGTAATGGGAGGATGCGGCATTGAGTCTGACCGTGACGAACTACAGTCAAGCGTACCGGAGGGTGGTAGACATCCACCGACCTAGAAAGAGAGGATGCGAGGACACTATGCTAGTTGCTAAGGAGCCTCTTCCACACTTGCCAGTTGTGTAAATGGGACGAAGCAACATCTGCTCTGACCAAGAAAGAGGAAATGTGAGGATGCTACACTTTTTGCTAGGCAACCACTTCCCCTCTCGCCGAGCGTGTAAGGGGAGGAAGCAAGACCACCACACCTTGCGCCAAGTGCTGGATGCGACGTCAGACGGGGAGAGAAAGCATTGGTTGCCGCACTTGTCAGTGAATTCACTCTCGGTTATCCGACGTTTTAGTAAACAACCATTATAATAATTTTCTTAAAGTCACTAAATAAAATTTAAAAAATTGCAAAATAAGTGTGTACTGAGCTATCATTTTCCTCAAAGTTTGATTACAGCTTTCACTGTGGTAAGAAGATTCAGGAAATGAGGTTCCATAAAATTGAAAGAGACTGTGTTGCTCCTTTATCATTGGTTGTGGAAACTTGGGTTACAGTTCGTACACCATTTGTTTCAGGTATAATGTGGTTTTTTATATAGTTTCAGTGTGTGTCATCAACACTATATATGCACTGAAGAGCCAAAAAAACTGGTACACCTGCCAAATATCGTGTAGGGCCCCCGCGAGCACGCAGAAGTGCCGCAAGACGACGTGGCATGGATTCGACTAATCACGTTTAATGATTCTCGTCAGTCGTCGTTTGTCCCGTTCTTTTTCCGACCGCAGCGATGGTGAAGATTTGATGTTTTACCGGATTCCTGATATTCACGGCACACTCATAAAATGGTCATACGCAAAAATTAAAATTTTATCACTACCTTGGAGAAGCTATGTTCCATCTCTCGTGCGCCGACTATAACACCACGTTCAAACTCACTTAAATCTTGATAATCTCCCAGTGTAGCAGGAGCAACCAATCTAGCAACTTTGCCAGACGCTTGTTGTCTTATATAGGCGCTGCCGACCGCATCGCGTTACTCTGATTGGTTCCATACCTCTGTTATTTGCATACGCACGCCTATACCAGTTTTTTTGGCTCTCCAGTGTAGTAAAATGAGCAATTTTCTTAGCCAAGTTGTTTTGTATTCATGTGCTTTTATTAAGTTAGTATTCTAAAAATTGTGAAAGCTGCAACTAAGTCATCTGGTTTTAGTACTTTCAAGGTTGATTTTTTTTTAAACATTAAATATTAAGTAAAATTTGCACCTGCGTCATTTTGTTTTTGTGTTCATATACTTCTGGACAGTCTTATTAAACCGTTTAAATATTGTAAGTTAATAAAAGTTAGTTGCAAAGTCGAGTTATTCTATTTTTATGTACTGTTAAGAAAATTTGCAAGAAACTGCAAAATTTGCATCCAAGTCAAGAAGTTTTCCCTTAATATGATTGAATACCTGAGAACACAATTTTAATTTGTTATCGAGAAAAGTATCATTACTGGTATTGAGTATCGAGAAAATTTGGTATCAACCCATCCCTATACATGAACACTTGAGATGCCAAGTTTATCCCTGTTGTTCATATTTGGTGCTACAGTGAATTTTTTTTGTTGCTTCGTTGTTCGTTGTGTGCATGAACAAGTAGTTATACATCATGGCTGTATACGTCTAGACTCGTACAAGTGTGCCTGTGTTCATTTTGTGTTTTTACACAGATGACACGTGATACGTACGCTATTTCTTTTTTGGCTGCAATCCATATCATCACATGTGCATCACGTGCCCCAGAAGAGATATGAACCCTGAATGGCAGCTACCTAGGCCAGCATTCCAACTTCATAAATAACGTGGACGCCTGGAGACCAGAATGCACCTCAAGAAAGAGAGTTAATATAAATTGCCCCCACCTAACACAACCCCATGAGAATGGAGACCAGCCGACAACGCCAGTGAAGTTGCCCCTAAGCTCGAGCAGCCGATACCACCCGCACACGAGGAATACCCTGCTTCCAGTTGCCCCAAAGAGATGGCAGCCAATGCAGCTCCGCCTACGAAGGGAGGAGCCACCCCACCAAAGATCGAAGGAACCAGAGACACCCCCTAGCCCTGCACCGCTGCAGAACGGCAGTTGATACCAGCAGCTTGCCTTATCACCAGTCGTGCTAAGGCTCTCTGCTCTGTCTCCCCCGCCTCGTGAGGAAACGCCCAGCTATCACCAGTGACCATCGTCTGACTTCTTCAGCACGCACTGCAGCCCAGAAGAGTCGTCGTTCCCCCCAAACTTCACACTTGCCATCAACCAAAACACCCCATACTCCTCCCTTAAGTCCCTTCAGAACAACATAGCTTCAGTTAGGGTACAGTTGTTCTGATAGCTACCTAACTCGTTGCTCTCGCTCTTCTAGCACGCCCTTCAGGCAGGCTCTTCAAGCTGACGGGCCTCTTCACCTATCTTTTGCTTTCACCTTCCGTAAGTTAATCCGTGCATTGAGGAATAAAGCACGTTCTTAGTCTAACCGCCGCCTGTTCCTTCTTGAGTGAACTGTACGTAGTGCTTCTTGGTAAGTGCTACCGTACATTTAATTTCCAATAAATAATTTTAATTTTTTAAACCTATTTCTTTTATTGGTTATGTTTTTTAGTTTGTTCCTTGTTACTTCTGAGTAAATTCTGTTTGTTGATGTCAAGGTTTTTTTTTTATGGTCTCGCTTTATCCCACTAATAACTCTCCACACTGTTCCGAATAAATTTCTCATGGCGCTCAACAAACAAACCAATTTATATGATTATAATTGTATCACATAAGAAGCCAAATCATCACAAACTAACGTTTATAACAGTTGGATGAATGAGATTTCAAAGAAAGACAGAAAAAAGAATATATATATATATATATCATATTTGTATATATAACAATTGGATAATGAGATTTCAAAGAAAGACAAGGAGCTCTGAGCCAAACGACCTGGCTCCTCTGCGNGTATATATAACAATTGGATAATGAGATTTCAAAGAAAGACAAGGAGCTCTGAGCCAAACGACCTGGCTCCTCTGCGGCCAGTCACTTCCTCATGATGGAAGCCTTAGGTCACAGTTTCAGAATCGGATGTGACAGTAACTCTGAATCGTATCCAATTGTGGCAGCTGATTCTGCGTATTCTTCAGGCTGAAAACTGTAGCACATTGATTATCTTCACATGTTACAACAGTGTCAAACGTGGACCAACCTGAAAACACTCACTGAACCAGGTACCATGATTCTTTTGAAGAATAACAGGCTGAACCCCCTTCAGTGGTGACTCGGACGTGTTGTGAAAATGTTTCTCTGGAAAGATGGATGTGTGCGAGTGATGACTGTTTGTACGCCTACAGGTCTATTGAAGTGACCTGTTGTCAAAATCTGCCCACTACCTGATAGTGCTTAAACCATTCTATAGTTGGGTTCGTCTGTGGAACAGCCTTATCAAATATACATTTGAGGTGAGCGGGATGTTCGTATTTGGTGCTACCATAACGTTTTTTTTGTTGGTTCCTTGCGTACATGAACGAGTAGTTTATCCATAATGGCGGTATGTTGGTTAGACTCATGAGAGAGTGCCCTAGTTCAATTTGTGTTTCTACATAGACATAAATAAAAGCAAACTCTTCCGCCGCACATCATCACAATTTACATTGCCGCCAACGTTTTTGATNTCTACATAGACATAAATAAAAGCAAACTCTTCCGCCGCACATCATCACAATTTACATTGCCGCCAACGTTTTTGATAATTGGCAAACTCCTGCAGTCTTACACGGAGTCATTGCAAATGAAACATTCAAGTCATTCTTTTTCCAAGGCTTTTAAAAACACATTCATTGTTGGTGACACTCGTAAGCGACAGACCACGTGCAGGCGTTGTCGCCTGAAACAAGTACATCTGACTTTTAGAAGGACGCATGTAGTATCCTTTAGTGTTCAGAAATTATAGTGAAGATTTCATGTAATACAGTTTCAGTTCTAAACGTGTTAAAAAAGCAGACAGTGTTGCAGCCTTTCCATTCATTACAAAATACATACAAGGAAATGAAACTACATTCTTTGTGACAACTAATCACTTAGGGTTTCAAATATCATAAAATGTAAGAGTATAATGAAATGTACATATTGTCAAAACAGCTTAGTACAACAGTTAATGTTTCTAATTGTCACTAGCACCCACGCTCAAATTTTGAAAATTTAGTTTGTCTGTGTTGTAAAATGGGGAGGTCTCTTCAGTATCAAACTTTACAGTTTTTTTAGTTTCTTTGTAAGTTGTTTTATTATTTAACCTGTAAATGTCACGTTAATAAAACAGTGTAAGTTCTGTTATATTCACAAATCCTAAAATTCCTCACCCAGTGAAGAAAACATGACATTGTACTTTCTCTCATTTAACACATTAATTTTTTTGGCAGCTTTGAATAAATCTGCCTCTAACTGGGAGACCCTAAGCAAAGACTTTGAGAGATATGTCCCTGTAGAACTTGGACTTGAAGAAGGGTCAGAAAAGTCTCGAGAGGTAGCTGAGAAGATAAAGAAATATTATTTTGGTTCCAAAGATCTCTCTGTTCATACAGTAGAGCAGTTCTGCAATGTGAGTATACGTTACATTCTGTGGTGTTACCATCAACTGTATTTCTGCATCTCCTACAACATACCAATGACTTATTTGATTTTCAGCTAACCTGAATTCTTTACTATACTTCCGAGAATTACAAAACTTCGTACAGTGGAACTGTGTTATAACGAGTATGGCCTATAGAGTCACGTCCGCTATTGTGATAGTTTTTAAATGCACCGTCATTTTCCTTATAATTTGAAAGGTTCTTAATTTCGTTTATAACGCAGATCTGTTAGTGAAGCCTTTCACTATAGCAATACAAACATTTGTAAACTCATATTTTTAAAATGTTTTGACACGTCGTATCGCAAGTNTCTTTCACGTAGTGACCTGTTTTTTTTTCTGGAATGTCACCCTTTAAAAAAACGTTGTGTCGACTCTTCCCTTCTTCGCACCTTCAGAGGTTGGCTATCCTCTGCCTTGCATGGAAACAAAGAAGGTTTGGAAGAATTTATCGATGGGCAACATGAATGTGAAAGGGAGTGGAGGGGAAACACAAACATGAGGAAGCTCTGCTTTGTGGCGAGACAGGAGTAAAAGAGGAGGGTGAGACAGGAGAAGAAGAGGTAGGTGAAATAGAGAGCCAAGGGGTGAAGTAGCGTGCCGATTGGTAGGCAACTAACTCCCTCCCGCAGTCAGAAAATTTGGGGGAGGGGAAGAATGGAGGAGGAAGCAGCGTCGGTTCTGCTGGTCGTTACATAATGCCGCTGTCAGACGTAGATTTTTGTACTAACTTGTCACTGCGTACGCGTAGTTTACAGCAATCTACAAGGGCATATACAATTTAAAAAATTTATGGGCCACAGTAAATTTTGTTATTGCCATAACTCATAGCGATAATTTATATTGCCATTGTCGACTATCGTTATAATGCTGTTCCACTGTAGTTAGTTACAATTATTTTGCATTGTTCCTGGTAAAAATATGTACTATGTAATCAGATAAAAAACTTATATTTTAACTAACTAAACTTTTTTTTACATATTTTCCTAAGGAAGTAACTGTAATTTTACAGTTATTTTTGTAGCAGTGTTGTAGTCAAGGATGGTAGTTATGTAATTGTGCTTTGTATGACTACCCATTATGTAAAACTTGCCTTGATTCGATAGTGCATCAGAAATTCAAGAATTACACAAGTGTAGAAAAAACATTCGCTAGTTGGAGTTTTGTCATGTGATTTGAAAAGTAATGGTTGTTTAATGTATATACCATCAGTACATTCCTTGCAATACACGAGGACAGGCATCTAGAACTGCAGTATCCAATTGATGTGGTCGAGGTGACCCAGGGCTGGTTGAGTGTATAATTGCCTGGCGCCATAATTCAGCCGAGAGTTAATGATGTGGGTCATTTGGTCGGCGGCCCTGGATGCCTCCGTCAGATTGAAGATGAAGTTGTCACACACTTAATATTACACTACTTACACACGTTGACCTTGTGGCGAGACTGTAGGCCATCCCATACGTCTGAAATATATTAGAAAAATTGTGGGTGGTACTACAGGGGTGTAGCGCCCTGTATGTCCCGGAGGACAATGAATCAACACTCCCTAAATTTTGTAAAGCTGTTTACTCACGTACGTTATTACACGTTCAGGAAGTGGATGTGTGAATACTAAAAGAAACGGAACCAGCACTTACGACCTGCCGGTGACCTTTGCGTGAATATGACCTAAGTCAGTGTGGTGTTATGGAGATATGCGGTAGCGTTAAACTCTCTGGTGAGAGTGCAGGTGGTACTGCCCTCTGTACAGAAAAAAAATCAAAGGTTCCGGTTAATTACGTTACTATTGTAATGAAGTGAGATCAGCCTAAATGATGGTACCAAGGGGGCTCGCGGAGCGGACGACCATGCAGCCAGTCTGGCTCGTGTGCTGAGGTGAACTGGGAATGGCGTCGGCTTCAGCTCAAGTTGCGTGAACCAACGTCAAACGCTGAATGTTAAAACATGATATAAGCACTTTGTAACATTATTGCACTGGTTAAAAATTATATAAATTAAAGGAAACACATTGGTGACACCCCCATTGATTAACAAATGTGTGTTAAGTTTGATGTTGTAAAGTTGACGGGGAGTGTCACCGTACTAAATGAAATGTTACTGTGGTGGAGGCCTTTATAGGCAGTCTACCTTTATGAAAACATATTACCCCTCTTATAAATAGACATTTGATACATTTTTATGCTTTATTGTGAAAAGTCTCTGTATTCTATTTCCAGTGACGTATTTGTATTTCACTTGTTACAGTGTTGCCAGGTGGCTGTCTCCTGAAGGGATGGACGAGTCCACCTGGACAAATGGGTGTGGGTTGCCACACTCGATGCCCCTTAATACAATAAAACCCACCCCTGACTGTAGTTTTGAATGAGATGAAGTTGTGTGATATGTTTAGAAAAATGCTGCTCACTATTGGTTACACTGTGGGGCACTTAGCACTTAAACTTCGGCCTACAGGCCAGCCGACGTCACTTGGTGGGGTGTTACGTCGTATGTTGCAGCGCGAGCTGCTATGACATAACGATTAATGGCCCGTGTGCCCAACGGTTGTGGCTTTGGGGTAAACACCATTTCGAATCACCTACTAATTTATTATAAAAGTTACCTCTTGTAAAACATGAGTAGGGCGGTCTCTTGAGTCACATACTCCTTGTTGGCAAGAAGGTGCAAGTTTCGTTCCTGTCAACCTGCACTACGCACCCTTGGCCTGATGTTGGTGCAGCCCGGTGGATCTGGTGCAGTTGATGTGACTATGGCGGTCAGAGTGGGCACAAGGAGCTCGTGGACGTGTGGTTCACGTCACAATCCATTATCAATGTATTATCAATGCATTTCACAGGACACATCAGCCATGAAGTATGGGGTGGATGGGTCCCAAGTGAGTGACAAGCACTTGCAAATTCTTATGTTACTTCATATTTGGAACACTGCACTAGTTACAATTAAGTCTGGATGTTAGTCATCCTTAACTGAGACCATCACATAAGATGCTTCTACAGCAGAAATATTTCAACAGTGCAAATTGGTACATACAATAGTTTGTATTCTGTGAGAAAATTCGGAATATCGTTGTAAAGTTAATGCGGAACAATAGACCTATGTGATTTGTGACACTCCCACCTTCAATGGCGCTATGTGCAAAAATGCAAAATCTATGCATTATTATTTTATAAATTAATTTAACTCTTGTTAAGCTTTAAAATAGATATAGTTTCGTAACTAAACCACACCTTCAGTTTGCCTACACTAAGGCATTTTATAATTTTCTTCCCTAGGTAACCCCTTCCATAAGAGATTTGATGTTATGCTATTGTGAATAACAATAGAATAATTTGCACTCCTTTTATAAACTACTATAGCTGTGGATGTTCTCTGCTGTGTAGATTTTCATCTGTAATATATTGTAGAACTTGGGTATTACCAGTGCTTATTTAAAGTTAAAGACACATAGAGTGCTCAGTAATTACGGAACAACATGTGCTGATATTATTCTATAACACTCCTTATCAAAATATATTGCGCAGTATGTTGTGCCGTTTTTTCATTAGGATTTAGTTTAATGAAAATTTTTCGGGGGGTATTTAGTATGAATTATTTGCAGCTATTTTGGAAGTACTCTTAGTTAATGAAAGTTAGAGTATTTGGGACTATAACTTGGCAGCTTTATTTTGACTTTATATTTTCCTGGGGCTTTACAATTCAGTTTTCCATCCCTGTTAGCTGCCCAAGCTGGCAAGAGTGTCGAGCATAGCTGTGCAGTTGTGAGAGCGCCTGTTCGCAACGTTTACGGACCGTTTCTTCCTGTCACAGTAAATTTTTGCTGTGTTCAGTCTGTTCGCGAGCCTCCAGAAAAAAAAAGTGCCCTATGTACCGGCTGGAACGAGTTTTGTTAGTCCCAGAGCCATCTGGCGGCAGTTTCTAAACCATATTTTAATGTATCGACCTGCAAAGGATGCACTAGTTTGTGTATCTCTCCGTGAGGGACGCCCTTGTCCTGCATCATTTGCTCCATCTTCTTGGCTACTGTCCGAAGCTTTTTGCTGCAGCACGAGTCAAAACTTGTGTTTCTTTTAGTAATATGTAGTCGTCAAGCATGCCTTAGTTTATTTATTTAATTATGTAGTTTAGATGACAAAACAGAAGAACCAAACACGCCTACAGCATTCAGCTAGACGATTGACAACCACACATATGATTACTATTATTTCTTCTTAAGTTATCTTCATAAGGTCACACGAATGCACTGAAAATCGTTGAAAGACAAACTATAATTTTTTTAATAATGTGAGGGGTCCTACTTTTGATTTTAAAGTATCTTTTAGACATTTTTGATTCAATGGTTTCTTTTAAATCTAAATTTTGCTGTACAGTTTAATAACTTTTTCTATCCATGTAGTTTATTTTTCTGTTTGTGACGAATATTTGTGAGGTCATGTTTTTTGTGTTAAATTATTTTGATTCCAAAATACAAAGGTTATAAATCTGTCAAATAATAATTTTTTATTTGACTTTCTCGTGGTATGCTTATTGGTTTAGGTAACTTTGGGTAATCATTTTCCTATTATTATTATTATATTTTGATAATCTCTCNCGTGGTATGCTTATTGGTTTAGGTAACTTTGGGTAATCATTTTCCTATTATTATTATTATATTTTGATAATCTCTCGCTTTTATAATTTCTGTCATATTTTTCCAGCAATCAACACAGAAAAATGTAGAGAATGTAACGCGTGTGGCTTGTAGTTCTTAGAATATACTTGTGTTAGCATACTGCATTACTAAAATGAGAACTGTGTCTACGTCTCTCGCGTAGTTGCACATACGAATGAATTGAAACCTTTCTCATTCTGCACAGATGGAGACTGATATTATGTTTGTGAAAGGAGTCTACAAAACCTCCATGGATATTGCTCGCCAATCATCTGCCCCAGTATACAACTACTTGTTCAGCTACGATGGGAAGTTGGGGAAGTCTCGTATTCATGGTTCAACAACACCTATATACGGTAAAGTAAACAAGCTGCTTTTTTTTTTTTTAATGTACTTCATTATTTGAGCATGTTTAAGTGCTAATTAAAATGTAACTCAATAGTATTATGTAATAGCAACACTATCATTTCGTAAGTGGTTTATGTATGAAAAAAGCACCATTTGAAAAGATATTACCTTTACCTTTATCTTTCAGGGAAATGAAATTAACAGCTAGAACTAAAGCATTGGTTTTATTATATTATATATAATCGAATTCAAGATATTTAAACTCATGTTAAAACAAGCACCTACAGTATGACTGGTTCAAAAATGTGCATTTATAGCAAATGATTCAAGAAGTGTGAATGTGCATGCAGATGGCGTTTTCAGCCTGGATATTAATACAGTAGCTACTACCCTCTTCAATACTGTGTTCTGCATACTGCCTCTTGTTTCAGGTCCCAGCCATGGTGATGATCTACCCTACCTTTTCTACTACATTGCCATGACTAAACCCTTCCCTGCCAACTCAACTGAGATGATTACATTGCGACATATGGTGTCTATATGGACCAACTTTGCAAAAACTGGGTATGTTGCAGAGGAAAATAACATTGATGTTAAATTACACTGATGTAAGCTCGTTGCCAATTTCAATTCAGAAGGCCTTTAAAAAAGTACTGAATTAATTTTTTATAGGTCTAGTGAAATAAAAATAAAATACGTTCCTCAGCCTCCCTTTTCCGCCGCAACGTAATATGTCTCCTGGAGAAATTCTGCATTATGTGACGTGCCCATTGCTGTGAATGCTGTCGTCAGTGAAAATTAATACGCAATAGCTTATGAACAAAATTTTAAGAAACTTTCACTTAAAAGTGCAATAGAACTGAGAAATTTTTTTGCAAAAGAAACCATGTTACAGTATTTATTTTTAAAGTATTTAGTTAATTTAGATTAGGAACTGTTCTTATGTTAAAGTCTCAACTGACATATGAAGTAACTGACAATCATTGTTTGCACAATGTTTATATTACAGTGGAGTCCCGCTAATCCGAATCTCCTTAATCCAAAAATTTGGTTAATACAAACGAGTGAGTGCAAGAAAAATAACACAAATAAACACCATACCAATTGCAATGTCACAACTTTTGCATTGAAATAATACAGTGAGGAAAAGTTAAAATATTGAAGTTGGACGCTGCTCTTCCAGTCACAGAAAGTAACTTTTACTATGCTGAATTTCGCAGATGATTTATTGCACTATCACCTTCAAAACTTTTAATTTATCAACAAGGATACATGTTGAGTGTGCTTCCATTTGCTAACTATTTTGAAAACACAAAAAACTCTCACATAAAATTACTCAGGTTTGAAGCACTGTTTACAAGTGTACTGAAATGATGACGGCAGTCAACTGAACTAACAGGCAACACGTATATGAAATGACTCGCCACTCAAGCAGTGGCGCTCAAGTGTGGTAAGTCACCAGCCACCATCACTCTATGATGCATGCGTGTACATACACTCATCGACTTGTTATGGGTTACAGCAAACCTTAAATTTGCTGCTCACCATTACATTACAGGAAGGATTTTGGTTCATCCAAAAATTTGGCAATGCAAACAGGCCTCAGTTCCGGCGGGGCCGCGGCGGCTGAGCAGTGGTAGCCTGCCCGCCTCCCACCAAGGCGAACCGGGTTCAATCCCCGGCCGGGTCACTCCTGGATTCTCGCAAGTGGGAATATTGTGCCGGACGATGCCGCTGGTCGGCGGGTTTTCTCTGGGATCTCCCGTTTCCCTTGTCCCTTAATTCCAGTGCTGCTACATATTCACCTTACTTCACCCTTATCGGCTCTCAAGACCCAATGTTAGGAGCCGTCCAAATATTTTCACTCACGCACTCAGTTCCAGCTAGTTTGATTTAATTAACGAGACTCCACCGTAGTTCTAAATATGCTGCTGCTGTTAAGTGTAAGACAAGACTGTTGCCTTAAATTCACCACTACATCTAAGACAAATTTAAACACATTCACCTCGGGAGTAGAGAACAGAAGCAAGGTGCTGCACTCTTTTCTGGTTTTATGTCTTAACAGAACAATTTTAAAAAACACTGCTAGGATGCATATTATTCTGCCAATGATAAAAGTTAATACTGCCATTGAATTGACTTCAAGCTTCAAACCATGTAACATGATAATAACATTGTTAATTGTTAACTCCAATTCTTTCTGTATTGTGTACAAAACAGAAAAACCAATTTCAATGACTGTTAACTTTAACATCACTAACACAAGGAATTAATTTTCCTAATGTGCTGCTGGCATTCATGTAAAAATTTCATTCAAAATTAAATTACTCGTTAAAATTTTTATCCAACTCTCTTGTACACTGAAGGGCCGAAAAAAACTGGTGTACGCTTGCGTATGCAAATAACAGAGGTATGGAACCAATTAAGTAACACGATGCTGTCTGCAACTAGATCGGTTACTGCTGCTACAATGGCAGGTTATCAAGATTTAAGTGAGTTTGAACGTGGTGTTATAGTCGGCGCACGAGAGATGGGACATAGCATCTCCGAGGTAGCGATAACATTTGGATGTTCGCGTACGACCATTTCACGAGTGTACCGTGAATATCGGGAATCCGGTAAAACATCACATCTTCGACATCGCTGCGGCCGGAAAAAAATCGTGAAAGAACGGGACAAACGACGACTGACGAGAATCATTAAACGTGACAGACATGCAACCCTGTCTCAAATTGGTGCAGGTTGGATTTGTGGACTGCCCTGCAAGAGTC
>NQII01003425.1:153964-213643 GCA_002778355.1 Clitarchus hookeri | reverse complement strand
ATTTGGATGTTCGCGTACGACCATTTCACGAGTGTACCATGAATATTGGGAATCCGGTAAAACATCACATCTTCGACATCGCTGCGGCCGGAAATAGATCGTGAAAGAACGGGACAAACGATGACTGACGAGAATCATTAAGCGTGACAGACGTGCAACCCTTTCTCAAATTGGCGCAGATTGGATTTGTGGACTGCCCTGCAGGATTCATGGTGTGAATTGCCTCCTGCATACCTTCAGACATTAGTCGAGTCCATGCCACGTCGTCTTGCGACACTTCTGCGTGCTCAAGGGGCCTACACAATATTAGACAGGTGTACCAGTTTTGNGCCGGAAATAGATCGTGAAAGAACGGGACAAACGATGACTGACGAGAATCATTAAGCGTGACAGACGTGCAACCCTTTCTCAAATTGGCGCAGATTGGATTTGTGGATAGCCCTTCAGGATTCATGGTGTGAATTGCTTCCTGCATACCTTCAGACATTAGTCGAGTCCATGCCACGTCGTCTTGCGACACTTAGGGGGCCTACACAATATTAGGCAGGTGTACCAGTTTTTTTGGCTCTTCAGTGTATAACAGTGTAAAGTCAGTCCAACTGCTGTGGAGTAAGTTAGTTGTAGGTGAGCATACCTTACAGGCTGTGACATTATGCCACGTGTCTTTTCTACTGTTCCGAGTTGCAGCATGCAAACCGACAGTACTGAAATTGCACTAGACCAAAATGCAAACAAAAACTTACCAGAACTTTATATGCTATTCTTTAATGTTCCAGGAATCCCGGTGCTGGACTGAACATTGAGTGGCCAGCCAATACTGCCACAAACACTCACTGTTTGAACATCAATGCCACCCTCAGCATAACAGATGGCTTTGAAAAAAATAGAATGACACTCTGGGATAATATATACAAGTTATATGACTAAACTAGTAGCATCTTACTATTTTATAATTCCTAAACGTTACGTAGGTAGTAAATGACATATTAAATAATGAATTTATTTTTAGTCTCATTTTCTTTTATGTGGTGATAATGAACATTAGCATTTTGCCACATAATCAAGCCCTCTAAGTATCTTGTGGGTTGGAGTCTCACTTGAATGAGATGATTCTGTTGCAAATTGCTCTGCTGACGAGGGCAAACCACTTGGACTGGGTGCTCCTGGCAAGTATGGGAAATGTTGCTGACAATGCACTGGGGTGAGCCCTCACGAGTTCTGGAGGCTGCTTGGGACAGAGTGCCAGAACCCAACAAAGAACTGGTCACTAAGGTGGAAATGACACATGCAACTTGCTAGGCTAAAGGTAAAAAATTGGCCAAGATTAAAAATATTGCCTGCCCTAAATACTTTATGTATAGTACTGGCAAGCTAGTGGAACAATTGGGCAAAACATCAATATCTTGAGAGCTGATGAGGGTGAAGCAAGGTGAGTATGGAGCAGTGCTGAATGCAAGGGCGGGGGGAAACCAGAGATCTCCGAGAAAACCTGCCTACCATTGTCTGGCAAGATTCTCACATGCAACAATCAGGAGCGACCCCACTAGGAATTGAACCCGGTTCACCTTGATGGGAGGTTAGTAATCTGACCACTATACCACTGCGGTATCGGCAAGCTAGGCCTATACAACCATGGGACCTCACAGTACCAGCTTGATTCTTGTCGATGCTCGATTACGAGTGATAATGCAGTGGTATACCATCCAAAGATGCTACATGTCCATTTCAGTGAACATAAAGCACTGCTACTAACAGTTTTAACTTATTTAATTCATACATCGCAAAATGTGGATGGCTTTCCACATGACTGTAGACCAGAGTTGTTTTAATTAATTAATCAGCTCAGAAGTAATGATAGAAAGGAGAAAAGAAATTAGCAATAAATAAATTTAATACTTAACACATTGCAACCAGATACAGAGATGATAGCACAGTTAGCAACCACAGGAAACTGCAGAAAACATTTCAAAACTAATGTACAACCACTACACAGATAACTGTAAAAACTGGAAACAAATTACAGTAAAAATCACGTTAATAAAAACCTCTTTGATATAAACTTATTTTCATTCCCCTTTTGAGTGATATAATTGGGAATTTCCAACTTTGCCGAAACACTGCTGAAGTTCAATTCAAGTCACATGAAGTTTGTATTAAATAGGTTTCCCTATACTTCAAAACGAATACAACTTCCAGGTAAATAATAGTAAGCACTTTTTTTTAGAATGTGATCAAGCAAACAAATGCAGTAAAGTTTTTTCTTACACAATGTCTAGTATTTTTTTGTGGAAAAATTTCCTCAGGCAATGTAAGTTACATGTACTGAATATAATACCTCAGTTAACATGCCTGGAATTGAACGCCAAAATATATATGCTGGGTGATTCTGGAACGTACCGTTTGTTTCATTTTTTTTTTTAATGCGAGTTTGTTTTTCAAACTTTTAGTCAAAGGTACTACAATGGGTTCTCAATTAATCATTCCTGTTATTTACGTTTTACCGTATCTCCCGTTTATTTATTTTGGTCCCGTCAAAATTCTCATTTAAACAATGATAGTTGCCGATCGCTTGTTTTCCCGTAACATCCGTTCAAAACAGACAGTACATTCGCCAAAGATTGCGTGCACCAATCGTTTTGGAGCACTACGTGAATACAAAACAACGCAGAGTCGACAAGTGGTACTATCGATAGTATTGTTTACATACCGTAGCATTATTTCGTGTTCTATTTACAACGCTTCTTCTTACATGTTTACTGCACCCGTCCATTGGCAACAGTGAGAAAGTAACTTTTGTTCTTTTTCTTACACGATTACAGTACTCGTAGGTTGGCAACAATGAGAACGAATCACACAATCTTTGATACTGTATCGGACTATCTATGATCTTGATATTGTAAACGGAATTTGGTATATGGTTATGGACAGTGTATTTTTATGGCGTGGTTATTATCTGAAACTATCGGTTGTGGGTTTTGTTAGTACCGTAAGGGTTTTAAAACAGCTTGGCAAGTAATGGTTGGCAAAAATCGTTGCAAATAAATAAGTTGTGTAAATTTTAACTGAGGGATTGAGAATGGCTTGGCTGATGAAGTAAACATGCATTTTGAGGTTACATATGTTATTTCTTAGGTCTAAAATCCAAGTCCTCTTTCATTGTTTTCCCGAATGCTTAGTTTATACCTGTTGGTCCAGTTAAATATGTATTTTCGAGAATCCATTGTACTACATATTACTTTTTTTACATCTTCAATTTGATCATCCCCAATGAATAGTATGCTTTTCAAGGGATCAGGAAAAGTTATGTAAAATGCAGGAAAGCGTAAAAAGAGAGAAATTTATGTTGTAAAACAGTAAATTGGGCATTATCCTGTATTTTATAGCATTTTTTTTTTATGGAAATGCAGAAATAAAATGGATGAACAAACTTAGTAGCTTATGTTGTCAGTTATTTACCATACNAGGCTGCTTGGGACAGAGTGCCAGAACCCAACAAAGAACTGGTCACTAAGGTGGAAATGACACATGCAACTTGCTAAAGGTAAAAAATTGGCCAAGATTAAAAATATTGCCTGCCCTAAATACTTTATGTATAGTACTGGCAAACTAGTGGAACAATTGGGCAAAACATCAATGTCTTGAGAGCTGATGAGGGTGAAGCAAGGTGAGTATGGAGCAGTGCTGAATGCAAAGGCGGGGGAAACCAGAGATCCCCAAGAAAACCTGCCTACCATTGTCTGGCAAGATTCTCACATGCAACAATCAGGAGCGACCCCACTAGGAATTGAACCCGGTTCACCTTGATGGGAGGTTAGTAATCTGACCACTATACCACTGCGGTATCGGCAAGCTAGTCCTATACAACCATGGGACCTCACAGTACCAGCTTGATTCTTGTCGATGCTCGATTACAAGTGATAATGCAGTGGTATACCATCCAAAGATGCTGCATGTCCATTTCAGTGAACATAAAGCACTGCTACTAACAGTTTTAACTTATTTAATTCATACATCGCAAAATGTGNACATGTCCATTTCAGTGAACATAAAGCACTGCTACTAACAGTTTTAACTTATTTAATTCATACATCGCAAAATGTGGATGGCTTTCCACATGACTGTAGACCAGAGTTGTTTTAATTAATTAATCAGCTCAGAAGTAATGATAGAAAGGAGAAAAGAAATTAGCAATAAATAAATTTAATACTTAACACATTGCAACCAGATACAGAGATGATAGCACAGTTAGCAACCACAGGAAACTGCAGAAAACATTTCAAAACTAATGTACAACCACTACACAGATAACTGNGATAGCACAGTTAGCAACCACAGGAAACTGCAGAAAACATTTCAAAACTAATGTACAACCACTACACAGATAACTGCAAAAACTGGAAACAAATTACAGTAAAAATCACGTTAATAAAAACCTCTTTGATATAAACTTATTTTCATTCCCCTTTTGAGTGATATATTTGGGAATTTCCAACTTTTCCGAAACACTGCTGAAGTTCAATTCAAGTCACATGAAGTTTGTATTAAATAGGTTTCCCTATACTTCAAAACGAATACAACTTCCAGGTAAATAATAGTAAGCACTTTTTTTTAGAATGTGATCAAGCAAACAAATGCAGTAAAGTTTTTTCTTACACAATGTGTAGTATTTTTTTGTGGAAAAATTTCCTCAGGCAATGTAAGTTACATGTACTGAATATAATACCTCAGTTAACATGCCTGGAATTGAACGCCAAAATATATATGCTGGGTGATTCTGGAACGTACCGTTTGTTTCTATTTTTGTTTAATGCGAGTTTGTTTTTCAAACTTTTAGTCAAAGGTACTACAATGGGTTCTCAATTAATCATTCCTGTTATTTACGTTTTACCGTATCTCCCGTTTATTTATTTTGGTCCCGTCAAAATTCTCATTTAAACAATGATAGTTGCTGATCGCAGATCGTTTGTTTTCCCGTAACATCCGTTCGAAACAGACAGTACATTCGCCAAAGATTGCGTGCACCAATCGTTTTGGAGCACTACGTGAACACAAAACAACGCAAAGTCGACAAGTGGTACTATCGATAGTATTGTTTACATACCGTAGCATTATTTCGTGTTCTATTTACAACGCTTTTTCTTACATGCTTACTGCACCCATCCATTGGCAACAGTGAGAAAGTAACTTTTGTTCTTTTTCTTACACGATTACAGTACTCGTAGGTTGGCAACAATGAGAACGAATCGCACAATCTTTGATACTGTATCGGACTATCTATGATCTTGATATTGTAAACGGAATTTGGTATATGGTTATGGACGGTGTATTTTTATGGCGTGGTTATTATCGGAAACTATCGGTTATGGGTTTTGTTAGTACCGTAAGGGTTTTAAAACAGCTTGGCAAGTAATGGTTGGCAAAAATCGTCGCAAATAAATAAGTTGTGTAAATTTTAACTGAGGGATTGAGAATGGCTTGGCTGATGAAGTAAACATGAATTTTGAGGTTACACATGTTATTTCTTAGGTCTAAAATCCTAGTCCGCTTTCATTGTTTTCCCGCATGCTTAGTTTATACCTGTTGGTCCAGTTAAATATGTATTTTCGAGAATCCATTGTACTACATATTACTTTTTTTACATCTTCAATTTGATCATCCCCAATGAATAGTATGCTTTTCAANACCTTCAATTTGATCATCCCCAATGAATAGTATGCTTTTCAAGGGATCAGGAAAAGTTATGCAAAATGCAGGAAAGCGTAAAAAGAGAGAAATTTATGTTGTAAAACAGTAAATTGGGCATTATCCTGTATTTTATAGCATTTTTTTTTATGGAAATGCAGAAATAAAATGGATGAACAAACTTAGTAGCTTATGTTGTCAGTTATTTACCATACNATTTTTTTTTATGGAAATGCAGAAATAAAATGGATGAACAAACTTAGTAGCTTATGTTGTCAGTTATTTACCATACTATATTACACAGTTAAGAAAAGATAATTTAAGAGAAAACATATTTTTAAAACCCTAGTTACACATATCAATCAACATTTCTACATATTTTGTATCCTCTGTATTTCTAAAAGATATGCTGTATATTTAATATCACAATAATTCTGAGCACATTTCCGTGTTGGTACTTATTGCTGTATGTTCACTGGAAATCTGGTACTGCGTAGTGGAAAAATAACTGCAAGCCTCGGACATCCACTAGGACAAATGCCAATAACAAGAAGTAAAAATTGGATTTTGTTTGGGTATAACATAACCTATGGAAAAAAATTACAACTGGCACTGTTAGTAGTCGACGAAAATGTGACTGCCACGTCCACTTGTAACGTCATTAACATGCTTGTAATAAGGATGATGTTACATAAAACCTGCAATCTACGCGACGGTCAGAGCGAATGAAAGATTACGGAAGTGAAAATACGGCAAAGTGATGGACTAATGATGGAGAGAATACAAAAAAAATGCTGAGAAATCCCACAGTGAACACACCTGCTACACTGCTTGCAAGAGAATACCTGTTTGTAAATTTCCCACAGTCTTGCTGGCCAAGGATCCAGTGGTGGAAATAACTCTTAACTCTGACAAATGGTATCACTATGAAATAAANCCACAGTCTTGCTGGCCAAGGATCCAGTGGTGGAAATAACTCTTAACTCTGACAAATGGTATCACTATGAAATAAATAAAAATAATCCAATACAACATTGCTTCTGTGCTTGAAATGGCACAAGCTGTTCATGCATATAGTAATGTCTAAAATTCTTGCAGATGCAGAATATTTAGTGTGGTAGAAGACGATTGATGCATGTTTGCAGAGCGGTAACTGGTTTCTCTCATTCTGATTCACCTAAACAGGATGTCCACTGAACTTCCATGAATTTTCCGTTTTTCGGGCAGAATCTAACCATTTCCCTGGACCTATTTTCAGGACCGAAACCTACCAATACCATATTTTTCCACCGCTGACTGAACAAATATGCTATCAGTGAAGTTGAATTAAATTACACTGCAACAGACCAAGCAAGCAAGCAAGGCCAAAATTTTAATCAACCCATCAATATTTCTCGTGATACAAGGTATTGACTTCACACGAGTGCCCATTACAAACACACAATTACTTTATTTTGTACGTGTTGGCCTTATGTCACTGGGCAAAGATGTATTACTACCAGTTTACAAATTTTAAATTTAAATTAATATGCCCATAATTACATTATTCTGTATTGACACAACTAACAACTTTTGCAGAGTAGCAATTATTTAAGTTTTCCCTGACCCAGGTGAAAATTTCCTGACATTTCCNACACAACTAACAACTTTTGCAGAGTAGCAATTATTTAAGTTTTCCCTGACCCAGGTGAAAATTTCCTGACATTTCCATGTCACATGAAATTCCCTGTTTTCCCTGTGGGTCGACACACTGCTAAACCTTTAACCCCCCCCCTCAAACCATCCAGTTCTGCCTTGACTGACTTGCCCTACTCCCACATGTTACAGTGTGGGTAATGCCAACACAACAACACCTACCAACAATCCTTCTCTTAAGTCTCGCCATAGTATAACATTACTGTAACCAGCTGCTGGCTACGCTTCAATAGTGAAGTCCCAGGCCAAACAGNCCACATGTTACAGTGTGGATAATGCCAACACAACAACACCTATCAACAATCCTTCTCTTAAGTCTCACCATAGTATAACATTACTGTAACCAGCTGCTGGCTACGCTTCAATAGTGAAGTCCCAGGCCAAACAGTAGTGCCATCAGACAGCCCAATGTCTTCTGCAGCTAAATAAAGTCAACAGAGTGACTACACTTACCCGGCCACCACCAGGCTGTACGATCGTATATCGCTGACTGATCATTAACCCCTGACGCTGGAACTGCAAAGATATGTGTACAACTGGCACAACATGAACTGACTACCCTGCTGGCATCCAGTGCCTTTGACAGTTGGCACCTCTGTTGGTTGCACCGCACCAGACCACTTGAGAATAGAGCTGCTTATACTGCAAACTCCAGCGGCGAACACCAGCAGAATGGCATCACCGGCCAGCAAAATATCGGAATGCTGTTCGATCGGCACCTTTAAACCTGCTCGCCAGCTGCCAGCCTAGCCAATAAGGAATCTTCTGCAGCATGCAGTAGCCATTCAGACACAAGGCCCATGTCAGAACCTCGTGCAGCCAATCAGCACATGGGTACACCTACATAAAAGGTGTCGTCACATCATTTTACTTCTTATATTATAAAAAGGAGACCGAAAACAGAAGTACCCAAAGGGTGGCACTCGTGTTTTGAGTCCCCTTTTTTATAATGTAATGAGTGACCTAGCAGCCTATTCCTGCCCCATAATTTTACTTCTGTGTACTTATCTATTCTGTAGCACCACTAAAGACCATGCAGTGTTCCTGGCTGCCTGATTGGAGAACCATCACTGGAGACGAACCCAATGCCACCACACTAGCAAGCTCACTCAGCTTCACCAAGACGAGAGATAATGTTAGATGGCCTATGTACTAGAGATGGGAATTATTTAACTTAACAGTTATAATAAACTGTTACAATTTGGTAACGTGTTACAAGAGTAACATGTTGCACTTTTTATACAGTTATTTTTGGAACGTCTTGGATTGTAACTGTGTGCATGCGCTAACATTATTACTTGAAATGCCAAGCTCTGGAACATCTAACAACGTAACAATTATTTCACAGAACGTTGGGACAGGTGAGAAATGTTTCACAGTAACCCATTACAAAAATTACATGTTACTGGAACTGGAACGATGGAACTCGTTACATGAAAATAACTCTTTAGTCCAGCCCTATTATGTACCCAGGGTCACATCACCAGCAACAACGAGCACTCCCAGTTAGAAATGAATTTGCTGCCATGCTCTAGTATACCCAACATAATGGCAATGCCACAATACCAACAGAGGATGTGGAATGGGGACAACCACCACGTCTCGTCACCAACGTCCCTTATGCTTGCGACATGTCTCAATCAAGTTGTGTTCATTTCTCTATCTATCTCTTGATTACTCTTTCAATTCCAAAAATTGATTCTCTGGCATTATTTCTCAGGTAATAAATTTTACTCATAAGAATTAAAACTGTAACAAAAAAACTGCAAAACCTTAATCCAGGAAATTTAAATATCGTACCTGTTCATTGAAATGAAACAACCAAATGTAGTGGGTCAGCAAATCTTGAACACTTTTTTTTTTCTTGTACAGACGATTCTTCAATAAAGCTGCATCTAAACACTATTTCTTTACATGTGTCATAAATTTCTACAGTGCAATCAAGTTTTCTAAGGTAACTGTTGCTAAATTAATGATGAACGATATTTTTGCAGTTATTACAAATAGTTATATTAATTTTTTATAAATAGTTTATTAATTTTTTTAATTAACGAAGACTGACACCCAACCACTTTATTAATTTCAAAAGTGAGATTTAGTGGCATTGAAGAATTAACAGTGTAAAAATAACATACTGTACACTATAACATCAATTATTAGAAAAATCAGGCATACCAAGTGTTTTGTTTGGTTTCTAAACACATTGGAAGAAGTTTAAATATATTCTGTGACTATCAACTAACTTGAGGAAAAACTCAGCTACCATTCACGGAAGGTAAACTTCAACGAAATACTCAGCCGCAGTTAGAAATTAAACTATTGCAACTGACAATTCCACTTTAATAATTATTTTCTTATTTCATGAATGCAACAAAAACCATTGCATATATTTTTAATCAGGAATTTCTTGTACAACATATGCAGACACTGCCTGTCAACAACCTGAAACTAAACACCTCGTATGTGATCCAGCACTTTACAGACAGCGAACAAACACACAAACTCTCGTGGAGCACACATAATATAAAATACACGAAACCCTTTACATAAATTTATGTTTACAAAGGTTTTTGCCTAACAGAGTTACAATTATTTTTTTCAACTGGTCAATAAAGAGACGAGTAATATTGCAATTTAGAAGTTTCTCACGAACTGTTCTGAATTTTTATTTATTTTTATTTCTCACAGCCCTTTTATTTTAGTTTCAAGGTCTTGTAATCTGAAAATTGAAGTCCCACAATATTCATTACATGTAGAATTTAATAACTGGCTTTGCTAACCAAATTTTATTTACTACTAAAGAAAGTAAGAGAAACTATTCCTGATAGTCATTTTTGTGACTTGTATTTCATGTATTCTGTGGTTACAACCAATGAATGCACTCCTTTGTTAGTTCTTTACTGTTTGATTAGGCCAGGAAAAGTTACGAATATAACTCTCAGTTTTGACTCTCATGTGTTACACAAGCCGTTGTTACAGAAAACACTTTCAATATATTTCAGATCTCATTAGAAGTAGTATTCACACAAACTAATTGCAGTGGTCGTATACATTAAAATTAGGATTTGACCCAGGAGTTGAATGTCAACATTACAGTGTCCCCTAATTCATATGAGCACATCCCGATTTCAATCCGAGATGAACGATAGGAAGCCCCGTAGCAGCTGTAGAATAATGATTCAGCAATCATCATCAATCTNAGCACATCCCGATTTCAATCCGAGATGAAAGATAGGAAGCCCCGTAGCAGCTGTAGAATAATGATTCAGCAATCATCATCAATCTGCATGATCTTGACATGAAGTCTCGAACAACTATGGAACTGGTATCCTCGCACACAGCGCTTTGTTAAAAAGCATATATACAAGCCCTGCAATTACTTTTCCACCTGAAAATTAGTTCATCATGAAAGGATTCATAGGCAGGTTGTATCTGATGCGTTAACACCACACGAGCACCAGACTGTTGCCTCTTCACGTACTCAGACCTGTGAAATACTCGCCCAAGACCGCGGCACAACTGTCCTTGAGATACGCTTGCCAATCGTCTGAACTGTGAAGCCTATTTTTTCCAGCTTCTCGTGGTCTAGGATCTTTCTTCCGTCAAAGATGTATGCTGGCTTCATCATCGAGTTGTAAATGCGCTGATAGTCAAGTTTCTGCAAAAGAATGTGAAACACCACGTGCTTTAACTGCGGAGTACTTTATGTTGGCATACAACAAATAACCAGCTAACACACTTGACTTACAAGTGAAAGAGGAGTAATATAACTATTGGTTGGAAAACCAAAACTAACAAAATTCATGATACATTTTGCGTTGTTTTAACATTTGAGTGCATATGCAATTTGAGGTACAATATCACACGTGCATTAACTGTGTGTTTTCTAGAGGTCTGCGAGTGCTCGCAAATTGAGCTCAAGCCAAAATACCTACTTACAGCTCAAGCTCGGCTCGAAAAATTCGAGCTTCTACATCAATGTTGGGTCATCTGATGAGACTGTTTTTTACTGTTAACAAAAGAAAATAACAATTGTTTATTAATGAAACGTAAATATTTAAAAGTAGGGTGTGTTCCCATAAAAGGATTCCCCGGAAACGTAGATATGAATGCTGATTAACAGCATAATTAGTTTAAAACTGGGCCGTAAATCCGCCTAAGATGCAGCGCCTCAAGGGACAGTTTGTTAAATGGTTGGTAGAAAAGAAGACATTATTCATTCACAAAAGAAATTTCTAATACATAGATGTGTTACGGTTAAAATTATTCCTCAGAATTACACATATGAACACAAATTCTCGTCGAAATTTGCATAAAAACAGGGTCCGGAATCAGTTAAAGATGCAGATGTCGACGAAATAGTTTTTGAAAAAGTAAAATTATTCATAGGGGCACTTGTTTGTTGCAAGGCACGGAATCACAACATTATTTACATAAAATTTGCTTTAGTTATTTGAAATTGTGAAATAAACGTACACTTTGTGAAAACACAAAATAATTGTGTAAGATTCACTCGTGAAGTAGTAAAAACGTAACGTAGTAGGTTTGAGTGATCAACTGCAAAAGTGTGGGTTGAATTGATTGCTAGTCGGAACGAGATTCAACAGTATCGAATGAGACGCAAAATAATTTATAATGGAGTTTTCTTAGGTTACCGGAAAACATGTTGCTTTAAACTTGGTGTTTAAGTTTTTGATACTGCAATGCCATTTACCAAGGGAGAATTTTATACTTGTCAAAATGTTAACGTTGCCGTGTGCAAGCATTACAATACAAATGTAACGAGCATATGTGTGCCAAACATACATACTCCAACAGTACGACACGTAAACACGAACAATTGGTCTGGCACATCTGAGCGTTTTGCAAATGTCAATAGGATTTTTGTAGTAGAAAACGTGAATAAAAATTAAGTTATTTTGTGGAATCTTTTTTTATGCTGTTATAACCTACAATTATGTACACAAAGCGATGTAAATAAATTTAACTAGTTTTCATGAATTACAGAGTCTTTTTTCAGTCGAATNAACAATTATGTACACAAAGCGATGTAAATAAATTTAACTAGTTTTCATGAATTACAGAGTCTTTTTTCAGTCGAATTGTTAAAATATATAAGTAAAATCAAAATAAGTTCATATTTCAAAAGACACTGTTAAGTAAAGGTTACACGTAGGCCACTACGCTACCAAAAATATGTGAAAGGACAGAAACTCAAGCACCCATGGTCTATTACTTGTTAACAGGCGCACACACAAAGAAAGATAACACATTTTTCACGCGGTTGTGCGATAGTGAAGTTTTGCTAGCTAGGCCGGCTTCATTGGGCAGTGCGTCGTAGGGCAATGCAATATGGTGGAAGGGTGCTGTTGGTAGTAAACCTAGCGATGGAAGGGCACCCTTTCAACATATTGCAGTGCCCTACAACTCGCTGCTTGACACAGCTGGCCAAGCCAGCAAAACGTAGCGATCGCGCAACCGTGTTAAAAATGTGCCTTCCTTCTTTGTGAGTGTGCCTGTTGACGAGTACTAGACTGTGAGTACTTGAGTTTGTGTCCTTTTATGTATTTTTAAAAACACCTAATTTATTTAAAGAATTGGAAAGGTGAAAAATGTTTTATTTTTCACTATTTCTTACCTTTTGTGTCGGAAACAAAATGCCAAAGGCTCACAGAGGGCACAAGACTCAATTCGCTAGTGTGAGTCAGTGTGTGTGNTTTGTGTCGGAAACAAAATGCCAAAGGCTCACAGAGGGCACAAGACTCAATTCGCTAGTGTGAGTCAGTGTGTGTGTAAGTGAGAGTGAACACAGTTTCAAGTTGGAACACTGCCTTATATTCTGTGTGTGAATCATGCTGTTGATCCATGCCATTGCTTTAATTGCATACATTCATGTCAACTCTTTCTTTATATGTACACACACATGTACTGTCGACATTGACTGCTAAGTATTTTTTTTATTTCACTGGCTAATTTCAACCAATAAAATAACATGTTTACATATAATCCAGGCACTTCAAATTAATATTTTGCTGAAGAAAAATTAATTGTACATATACTTTATCATTTTGTGATATTTTATTATATTTTTAAGGTCACGGGAATTTTAGAAAAAGGCAAGTAGAGAAAAAACATACAAAAATTTTTTTAAACCAAAACTGAAGAAATTATGAAAACATTTTCACATAAAATAGGTGGGTCTATTTATTCACAAACAAAACAATACTTTAAAAGGTAGACGCGATCTGATAAAATTATTCCTTAGAACTACAGATGTCAACACCAATTACCTTCAAAATACTCAAATCACCTTCATTATAAAACTTATTTATTTGTCTGCAATAAAAGTTCTCGAGCTTAAGCACGAGCTTGGAAACTTTTCAGTAGGCTCGCTCGGGCTCGGTTCGAACTAAATATCCCAGCCAGACTCCCAGACCTCTAGTTTTCATACGTAAGACTGAGAGCAGTTTGGGTTGACTACAAGGATGCCTTCATACTAATATGTATAGGCCAGGAAAACAAACATCGCTTCTGAGATGACCAAAACAGCCGCCAACTGGGGTACTCCAAATATTCTACACTCTGCAAAATCTTTGAGAGCTCACTTTCCAGGGCAACGTTGATCTCACCTAGGCCCCAACTCCCACTAGTTACAGATGGGAGCATAATCTGCCCCCTTAAAGCACAGTACCAGCTGACAACCAGCCCACAAGATAAAAACCAGCCAAACTACTACCAGTTGCATGCCGCACATCTCGGGCCAGACTTTCATATAGTCTACAACAGTAGAAAAATGACCAGTAGCATTTTAATATGTTTTGCAAACAATCAAATCAGCTACACAACCTCTTGTTGAAACTTCAGTTATGTATTCATTCATTTTAATAGTAACATCAACAGCAGTTTTCAGTGAGTAATCGCTAGTGCCTCCTTGGATCATTAAACACATTATTTAAGACTGTTAAATACTGTATGAGCTTTTTAAGGCAAAACTGAACACCAAATAGCATTTGGCATAAATAATGATTATGTGACTACTCAAATGCACATATTACAGGAAATTTTGAAAAACAAAGTATTTTTAAACAGGAGCAGTATGTTGACTTTTTACACAATTATGAACAACACAAGCAGAAATTATAGTATATGAGTACAGTTCCTTTTAGTTCTGTGTAGAACAAGTAAATCCCAATAACAGAAAATTATGTACCTAAAATTAAATGGACAGTGCAAGGTCACATACCTGAGTTTGTCTGACGATAATACTCTTTGATTAAAGCTTGAAACAATGTGTTTGTTCTACCTTGCATGCATGAGTTATAGAATTAAATTCATAGCTTGCAGTGTCTGTATATGAACTACTTCAGTGTTATAACTTAAAATTAAAATTATATTAGGTTAAGTGTTTTGTACCAAAACTGCATGGAGTGTGCCACAAAAAACTCTGAAAAAATAACAAAATGTAAATGTCATTATTTTCAACTATTCAACTACCATATTGCAAAACTGCCATTATACAGTTTAGAGAACACTTCTGACGTCAACACATCAGTTTAAAAAAAAAACGTACTCTACCTTATTACATTATTTAAAAAAATAAACAGAATGCACAAGTACTCACAAGGTGGTACTCGTAAATAGAAACACCCAAACAGAAGTCAGACGAACACATTTTCCACGCGGATGCATGGTCACGCAATGTTTCACTGGTTAGACCAGCTTCATCAAGCGGCGAGCCGTGGCGCACTGCAGTCCGGTGAGCGGTGGTAGGCAAACAGTGAACCTAGTGGCCAGGATGCAAACTAGGGTGAGGCGGGGAATTTTAAATGTGGCGCAGGGGCTATCTTATGTTTAAGCCAGGTGTCTGTCTGGATTTGGTGATGTATGGTGGACCAGTTCCCAGTGACATTTCATTTTTCCCGTCTCACCCTAGTTCACCTCCTGGCTGTTAGGTTCACTGTTTGCCAACCACCACTCACCGGACTGCAGTACGCCACCGCTTGCCGCCTGATGAAGCTCGTCTATCCAGCGTAACGTTGTGCGACCGCGGAAAATGTGTTCGTCAGACTACTGAGTTTGTGTGTCTATCTACAAATACCGCCCTGTGAGTACTTGTGCATTCTGTCTACTTTCTTTAATAATGTAATCAGTAGCATAGCGGCCTATTCCCGCTATACTCTACTTACTGTGCTTTCACATTGAAATAAAATTTTCCGTATGTGCAATAACAAAAAATATAACTTTACCAAAAAGGCAAGGTTTTGATATTTTAACACATGTCTCTTTTAATGTGAGTGACAAGTTGCAAGTGCAGAGCTATCAACGTGCTACTCACCACAAACTCATCCCACTCGGTGCACAGCACTATGGCGTGTGTGTCGGACGTCGCAGAGTACGGGTTGTTGTAGAGAACCACGTTCTTCCTCACTTCTTCAGGCTCCTCCGTCACGCAAGGGTGAGTCAGGTCCTCCATTATCTGCTCATGCTCCACCTAGATTCAAACGTGACATTACCCACCTTCTTAGCGTATACCACGCACAAGCCGCAAATTACGACGTATAGGAGTTCACGTTTTTTTTAGGTAGTACATTTCTTAAGGCTCCCGCCTACCTGGAATTTCGTTTTCCGCCTTTGATGCAGATGGTGTGCGGTGTGTTGGATTGCTACCTCTATGGACATTCGTGTATCAAAATGGCCTACGCTCGGTAGTCGCCTGCTCTGTTGTTTCGCAAGCATCTGTAGCGATGTGTCGTCAAGTGTAACCGTGTGTATAATAAACGACTGTGTTAGAAAGCATTTGAGTCCACTTCTCTGCCTATGTGCTATAATTCAAGTCAGTGCTCTCGTGGTTGCTGCGTGTACTTATGGGACTTTCAGCAGTGACTCTATTATTTTATTGATAGAAAGCGTGTAGAAAAATTCAATGCAGCAGGGCCCTTAAATAATTTTGTATGTATCTGACACGTATATTTTGAGATACAGCATTTCGAAAAAGCAGATTTTAGTCATTTCGGAGCACTATGAAATGGTGTTTCTAATGTGCACGACGTCTTGAAAGCACTCAACAGCTCTTATCTGAAGTCTTGTGTTTTTGTAGATCAGCACATTGGACACACGTTTAATAGTTTTGTGGAAAAACTGAGTATTTCAAACACACTGCAATGCAGTTCTAGTGTGTGGTAAGCAGGAGCCTTAAGGAAGCAATTATCATACATGTTCAACTAGCGTTTGTGGTTAGTTAAGCACTTTTGAAAGCCCTGCTTAGGATCTACTTTGCTATCAATTTTGTATTTTTTCCTTCATACATAAAATTAACAGTACAGTGATTCATGTGGATCAAGGATGTGACTGTAGAATCGAAGATTCCTCAAATCCACAAGAATCCAGGTGTTCGTGATAGGATTCAAGTAAAAGATTAGACATAACAGGTTGAGGTTGGCTTTCCTTTAACAGCACTTTTGAATTACAGTGAACCCCTGATGTAAAATTTTTCAGGGGACAAGTAAAATTAAATGATATCGGCTGGAGAAACACAAGAGGGAATCATATGCAACGTGCCAAGATGATAGCAGAGTTTTTGTTTGCAGGCAGAAAACCAATGTGTACTTACACTTAAAATCAGTAGAAAATTTGGAAATTCTATCTAGAAAAATGGTTTTCAATGAACAAATGCGATAAGCATTGCCACAAATCGTTATACTGTTTTTGCCAACATCATGCATGATTTTCGTCTTTTGACTTAGAGTAGCTGATCTTTTGACATTTGATACCATTGCAGATTTGTTCAAATTTTATTAATCCTCAGTTTAAAAAAAATTAAAATTTTGTATCACACCATTATAAAATTTTTTCCATTAAAATTTGTTTCTGCTTAACTCATGTTTTGTCCATGTACCAAATGAAAATAATAAGTGGACAAATGGTGTATTCCAACTGACTGCACTGGAGGCACCCTGAAAACTAGATAAGTAATCACGTGTTATCCCAAGCAAGTGCAGCAAAAATTGAACTCAGTACGCAGTATTCAGTGCACTCAGGGGGCCGCGGTGGTGTAGCGGGCAGACTACTTGCCTCCCACTAGGCGAACCACGTTAGATTCCCGGTGGGGTTGCTCCCGGATTTTCACGCGTGGGAATCGTATCAGACAATGCGGCTGGTTGGCGTATTTTCTTGGGGATCTCCCGTTTCTCTTGCCCTTGCATTCCGGCGCAGCTCCATACCCACCTCACTTCACCCTCATCAGCTCTCAAAATCTCGATGTTAAGAGCTTTCCTAACCCACCACCCTCAAACAGTTCTCAAACAGTTTTCTAACCTCGAATACTATCCACATCATCTTTGATAGTCGTATTAGCAGAATAGCAGTCTAATGTTGGGACAAGGAGATTGGCTACCACGCAACTTGGGTGTGCACTATACACATTTTCCCTCTACAGTGCAATGCAGTGCAGTAAAGCTTGACTCACATGTACGCCGATCAAGTCGAACAGACAAAGTGGACAGAGCCTATAGCTGTTCACATGTAAGCGGATTTTCTGCACTACTGGTCACAAGCTCAGTTTACAACCACACAGGTTCTTTTATCATTTTTAATACAAATTTTTTTTAATAGGTGGTGGACCAAAAAACTACACGCTGCAATGTATTTTCTCCACATTGGAAAATTTCTCAGTAATAAAACTTTTATTGAATTATTTTTAAGTGTCTGTAAAGTTGTTTTATAGTTCTAAAAAAAAATATATAAAGTTTAGTGCTACGTATTGGTTGATCACCAAATTACATTTGTTTGAAAACGTTCTGAGTAAAATTAACATCATGATTCACATATTTTATTAGAAACACGTACATTTAACCATCGTAGACAGTTGCATTAATATATGATGGTAATCTAAGAAATTATTGGTATGAAACATATAAAACAGTGAACCCCTACACAATATTGGCAGAGTCTGCTCTTTCTGCAAGCAGAAATTATGGCGTAAGCCCAACATTTCAGCGTGACTTGTGAGAAAAAAAGAGGATGGTTTAAGATTGCCTATTCCAACATTTTGCTCTGTCCGTTCAGCACGATCAGCACACATGTGATCCAGGCATAATTGAAATACACCAGAAGATGACACTAGAAACAAACATCCGGGTATGTGTATGTGCACTTCAACACGGAGTCCAATGACTCAGCGATAGCTCGAAGTAGAACTTGAACATTTTTGTAACTGTTGGAGTGGATATACTGCATTATATATGAATTTACAATGGCAGCAGTGTGTGTGTGTCTATATATATATGTGTGTGTACACACACACACAAAGTAAACAGATTTACACTGCTATTATGTAAAATTCATCAGGCCNATCTCGAAGTAGAACTTGAACATTTTTGTAACTGTTGGAGTGGATATACTGCATTATATATGAATTTACAATGGCAGCAGTGTGTGTGTGTCTATATATATATATGTGTGTGTACACACACACACAAAGTAAACAGATTTACACTGCTATTATGTAAAATTCATCAGGCCCATAAAAGATTGACATTAAAGACGAGAAAACGTTTTCAGCAGGATCAATATAAGCAGCTTCTCTTCGTTGCAGCAAATTAAAACACAAAAATTAAAATTTACGTAAAAATTGACTATAACTTGGTATTTACAGTATGGAAAACCCACACACACACGAATATAAAGTAATTATCAGAACTATAAAGCATTGCTCATAAACATTAGAATAGCCATGACACCTTTAATTCAACATGGCATCTTTTTTTCATAGTGTTGCCAAGCTTCATTGTAAATTTTAATTCCAACGACGCTTTTAGAATAATTAATATCTGTACAATTCATTAAAAATACTACAATAGTTCTATTATTGCCGTTATTTATTTTAGCAATATACTTTCTGCTGTAATGCCACTTTGAAATCATTACTGAAAGTTGTCAACCCTTTTTTGTTACCATTCTGTTACCTGCATAAATGCATTTGTTAAAAAACTTGTGCGATGATGTATCATTAATAAAAGCATTTCTGAATGTACAAGTGTACAAAACAACCACCCACTGTAAAAAAATTTTTTTAAAAGGATGTTTTTTTTTTGGTAAAATGGATTCTATTCAGATTCTACAATAATTTAAAGGGTTCAAACAACCAATTCAAATTCGACCAAACATGAAAAGTTTTGTAAATACTTTTTTCTCCCAAATTGGTGCCAAAATTGCTTTAAGAACTCAGTTGATGTTAACATATTTGTACAGATTTCCTTCTTCAAAAGAAGATTTTGGGGACGGGGGGGAATAATAATCACATATGAACCAGTTTTAGCTGCAAAGAGAAAATTTAAGGCTTTTTTCAATTTAAAAGTGTAATCATTTCATGATTCAGTTGGACTTGATACAGTATACTGATAATACCTTTGGATCATAGATGTGAAGTTTTGCACCTTCCAACAGCAATTTTCCAGCGACGTGAATGGCTGGAGACTCTCTGGTGTCGCCGGTGTCCTTTTTGAATGCAAACCCTAACATCGCAATTTGCTTTCCCGACACTGTATTGAAGAGCGACTCTATCACCCTAGCTGCAAAACGTGACTTCTGGTAGTCGTTCATGTCAATGACCTACAAAGAAGGTTAAAATTACAAACTCGAAACTTCCTGCACAATGTTGAAACTATTACAAAACAGCAGTTCATTTATATTTGACTGATGGGAGCAACCATGGACGTGGTAGATGTGCGGTTGTTGTGGGACAGGCCAGTTTCAGGGAAACCTGGGGTGGCGTGCAGTTGTCAACTCGCAGCCAGAGGTATGTGATGTCTTGTGCAAACATCTGTTCCGGGTCTAAAGCTTGGTGCTATAAAGCTATATCACATTTCTCCATGGATGTTCCCATCAGTCACAGATTAGTCCTATTTATACTGAAGAAAAAGAAGCATTAGATTTTGAGTCATTAGTTGTAAGGATTACATGCATGCTATAATACATCACACATTGTAACGTCGAATACACTTAAAAACCTATCTACCTGTTGGGACTGAGAATTTCCTTTGATATAGTAATACACAGTGGATTTTCGACTATTCCTTCCCTTTATTTATGTTTTATCATATTTCCAGTTTACTTATTTCAGTCGTTTCAAAATTACCATATAAACAATTATAATTACTGTTAGCATTCAAAGATTTCCGATCGCTTGTTTTCCTGTAACGTTCGTTCAAAACAGATGGTACATTCACCAAATATTGTGTGCATCAATCGTTTTTGAACACTATGTGAGTAAAACAATGCGGATAATCAACAACTGGTGCTATCAATAGCGTTGTTTACATCTCGCAACAGTTTTTCGTTCCTGCGTGTTTACTGCACTCGTAGGTTGGCGACAATGAGAACAAATCACACACTCTCTGACACTAGTGTATTCAGAATTTGGAATAAGGTTTGGTTATACACATTGCAGTATTTTGACAGGCATGATTACTATCGGAAACTATCAGTTGCAGGTTTGGTTAGTATCCTACGGGTTTGAATACAGCTAGGCAATTAATGGTCGGCAAAAATTGTCACAAATAAATCAGTTGCGGAAATTTTAACCGCTGGATCGAGCATGGTTCAGCCGATGAAGAAACACTAGACAAGAAAATAAAAATAAATAAAAATTATGTTTCACCCATTTTTAAGAATTAAATTGACTTGAATACCCAAGTTGTTTTTAATGACATTTTTTTGTCGTTAGTTTAAACATGCATTTTGAGGTTATGTATGATATTTCGCAGGTCTAAATTCCAAGTCTGCATCCATTGTTTTCCTGTACGCCTCATTTTTTTTTTGTTGGTCCACCGAAAAACTAATATTAGAGAATCCACTGTAATAACAAAATTAACCCTAGTTATTAGTGCGACTGGTATTGGTATTGAGTATCGGCGGTATCATCTCTTCAGTATCGGCATGGCTGGTATTGACAAAAAGTGGTATCTGCTCAGCACAAATTGTAATATTCGTATAATGAATTGACATTTTCAATGCACCCTGAAGTTCCCACCAATGGCTCAAAGTTGGAACAAATCTTGATTGTAGTTCAAATTATCACCACAAAGTGTTTATTGTACGTTGAAAATTCCGATGCTGGCGTCCATTCTACACACGGTATGACTTCAACCTTTCGTCTGTAAACCTTTCATGCCAAGGCATGAAAGAAAATCTGTGATCTTGCCTTTAAATCCATTAATCTGTTTGATGATATGAAGACTCTGCCATTGGCCTAGCGAATTCTCTGTGAATGTGGGGAATGTGTGGACACAAATAGAAGGACGAATTGATTACTGCAAATGATTATACAGTATTAACACCGGTAGCATCAGTAATGAAAATAAATGGTAAAATTATATTTCTTTCCTTTACGTACTTAAATTGAACTAGTTAACAACTTTTGTACTTAGAAGCTTGTAACAGTAAACAGATCCTTACTTGCTTGGTAACATGTTTTGTAAATCATGTGCGAGTACACATTGCTGCAGGACAAAATTTATCCTAAACTAATTGAATCATTACCACATTCAGTACACTATCTTAGAAAAATTGAATACTGACTAAGCTGTGGTGCAATTATGCCAGGGTATAACAAAAAAAAAGTAGCAATACATAAACAATTATTAATAGGTTCTACGAAAAATAAAGTAATAAATCTCTAAAATTAATTAATTACGAATATGTTAATAAATAATATGAATAAAAGGAACTATTTAGGTATTAGTATTTCCTGCACCATTAATTTTAAATGTCATGCTATGATACAAGAAAAATATACTGACATGAACACTGTATTACTCTTGTAATATTCATTAGTTCTATAGACATCTTAAAATTAAAACCCAATTTCTCAAGATAAGAAAAAAACCTGTAAGCACAAATAAGTGAATGAACAATAGCAAATCAACTAACCAGAGGACTTGATAGATAGGACGCCTAAACTAACCTGCTGCCAGTATGTTGCCACTTCATGTAAGTTCAAACTGTCGCATATATAAACCAAGTTCAGGATGTCCTTCTGGAAACAGCTGCCTCCAAACCCTGTGGAAAATAACAGTCAACTCAACATCAACTCCCGATTCAAATAGCCTAGTATTATTAGAGCACCCTGCTTGCACACATTAAAATGGTTAACTCACGTAACATGTTCACATGCTAGTATGTATTTCAACACAGATGCAGAACCTGTGGAAATTCTACCAAACCACCGGTTTTTTGTGTGTGATATTCTGAGGTTACTATCGTGTTTTACTTTTTCATTATAATCTACAGTATTTATTTTCTATCAGCAAATGACAAAAAATCTGGCGAATAAAATCAAAATCCAACTAAGTTGGAGGGAAACCATCTTTCATCACATGTTAAGATTAAAAAGAACACATACCAATGACAACAAATGTCTGGAAAAATAACTAGCTATTCTACAAATGGCTAACAAATTCAAAATTTTGTTTACACTTCTCAGGTACATACAAAGGAACAATAGCAATACTGACGATGAAGATGATGACTATGTCTTTGAGAATATTGACAAAAAAATAAATATTACTTTACATGTATTATAAAAAGGAGACAGAATACACAAGTACTCAAGGATAGACATACACACACAAAAGTTGGACGAACACATTTTCTATGCGGATGCGTGGTCGCGATGTTTTGCTGGCTAGGCCAGCTTCTTTAGGTGCCTGACGAAGCTGTCCTAACCAGCGAAACATCGCGACCACGCATCCACATGATATCTAGTCGGGATGTAACATGATGTCTAGTCGCGTCATGGGTCAGACCGTCAGAACCAGTCTTATCACTCCAACCGGCGAAAATAACGCGGTGGATGGAGTGAATCGGCTGGGCTGGATGACTAGCCACCTCGTGGATTGAGTTTCTAGTGGTTGTGGTTCTACCGTACGTGTGCACCAGATACCTTGGCATACCAGATCCACAGTATGGATGGCCGTCTAATGTGTGTGTTTGAGACGTACGTGCGCCCGGTTAAGGAAGCCCACAGTCCTACTCTAGATTCAGAACAAGGGTTTCAATGATGCTGTCTTCTACTTTTCCTTAGTGGACTGACGTCTACTTGGGATTAAAGTCGCAGTCACCTTAGAAATTATTACTCGGAGGTTACGTAAGATATGTTTATTCCTGTGAGGAATAGACATGGTGGCCCGTACTAACTCCTATCAATGAACTGTAACGGAAGTAAACTGCGGTAATACCAGGTGAAGGGGACCTGGGTCTAAACTAGACAAGAGCAGATGTGGCTAGGTAGCTATAACACTAACTCTAATTCTGTTGTCTAGAAGGGACTCGGGATGTCACTATCAGAGTGGTAGTGAGCGTTATGGGGACTGAAGACTTTGTCAGGGGTTGCTGGCAAAGGTCTGGAAGATGTCTTGAAGGTAGCGGTGGTCCTTCGTGAGGAAGGCGGTATGAGCAGAGGGCTCCAGCACACGAGGTGGTGGAGCGAGCTGCTGAGTTTCAACTGGCGTTCCTGGGGTTGTGCGCTCGCCTATATGGANGAGACGGGGGGCTGTGCGCTCGCCTATATGGATAGTCTGCTCCCTTCGGCCGGTCAGTTGTCTCCGGGCTGGAACTCCTCCCTTAGCAGCGAAGGCCGCTATCTCTCGGGGGAGACTGGAAGTGAGGTTTTCCTCATATGCGGATTGCATCGCTCCGCAAGCTTTGGGGCAGCGCTGNTTCGTGAGGAAGGCGGTATGAGCAGAGGGCTCCAGCACACGAGGTGGTGGAGCGAGCTGCTGAGTTTCAACTGGCGTTCCTGGGGTTGTGCGCTCGCCTATATGGATAGTCGGCTCCCTTCGGCCGGTCAGTTGTCTCCGGGCTGGAACTCCTCCCTTAGCAGCGAAGGCCGCTATCTCTCGGGGGAGACTGGAAGTGTGGTTTTCCTCATATGCGGACTGCATCGCTCCGCAAGCTTTGGGGCAGCGCTGGGCTGCTTGGCTGGCTTCTATCACACGCAGGGGGGTGGCGTGACATCTGACATAGAGATGAAGATGGTCTCGACTGCCGTGTTCGTGGATGCACCTTGCCTAGGGGCGTGCTGGTTGGCTCTGGTAGCAATTCGTCCAGGGTTCAAACCCTGCCTGGGGTGACATGATGACACGTGACGATGAGGGGTAGTCGTATTTAATATTATGTCAGTATGCGTCACGTGTCAGTTTTAAGAGTGGGTACTATGCAAATGGCCATTAAATGCTCAACCCCATGTCCTAGCCATGAGAGNGTCACGTGTCAGTTTTAAGAGTGGGTACTATGCAAATGGCCATTAAATGCTCAACCCCATGTCCTAGCCATGAGAGTGATGTAACATTCTGTAAGCAATATAAAGCAAATAGCAACTGATCTGGTTCTGAAGAACCAACAACAAACCAAGTAGGCACAAAGTGGATTAAAACATGCTTTCAACAACACACGTCCAACACACGTCCTCATTAAGGATAGGGCACAACAACAGAAAATGTTGCCAAGTTCCCCACCATACAAATGATGCACATAGGATAGCTCAGTGGTGACGTACCTACAGAGGCCTGNGTCACGTGTCAGTTTTAAGAGTGGGTACTATGCAAATGGCCATTAAATGCTCAACCCCATGTCCTAGCCATGAGAGCGATGTAACATTCTGTAAGCAATATAAAGCAAATAGCAACTGATCTGGTTCTGGAGAACCAACAACAAACCAAGTAGGCACAAAGTGGATTAAAACATGCTTTCAACAACACACGTCCTCATTAAGGATAGGGCACAACAATAGCAAATGTTGCCAAGTTCCCCACCATACAAATGATGCACATAGGATAGCTCAGTGGTGACGTACCTACAGAGGCCTGCAGGAACTTCGGCCCTATCCTGGAGTCCAGGCCGACCGCTCGAGCCACCTCAGAAATGTCTGCCCCCGTCGCCTCACACACTGCAGACAGAGAGTTTATGCTGGATATGCGCTGGGCTAGGAATGCATTCGCTGCCTGTAAATGGAAAATAACCAAGATAACTTTAGTTTTGGAAGTAAGCCATTATCAAATAATCAATCACCAATTTTTGTGTTGCCAAATAATCATTGAACTGCAGCAACATTTCATGATAGCTAAGCATACAAATTAATTAAATCTTTTAGAGCATAGCTGAACTAGGATGTTTACGGTTAATTGAGCATTTTTAAAAGCCCCGCTTGGTATTTACTGTCCTTCATATTCTATATCCATTTTCCATGTGCAAAATTTACATTTCTGCGGGCCTAATAACTTTTTTCATGTGCCAGCCGAGTGGAAATGTGAAACTGTAATGAACCCTAATGTTTCACTAACATGTCAATTCATACTCTAATACACACTAAGGAGAAAAAAACAAACTTGATTTACCATAAATTTAAAGAGTACACTCGCAAAACTCCATTAAGACGTGGAATTAATTTTTATTATTGACGTGACAACGTCTTAAATTAGGTTGCGGCTGGGAGTCACTTATGAAAAAGTGTAACGCTCNAATAGCTCAGAGCTGAGACGCTCATAATTAGCTGAGCATCAATCTATAACAAACTCCAAGCAGCCTCCAGGCCTCAACGTAAGATAATCACGGCTCCAAAACCATACTCCACAGCTATACCCGCAACATATCAATTTTCCTGCGGCACCCTAGTTCGCCACCTGGCCGTTAGGTTCGCTACCAACAGCGCCCCTCCACCATACTAGAACTCGCCGTCCGATGCAAGCTGGCCTGGCCAGCGAAACGTCATGATCGCACAGCCACGTGGAAAATGTGTCATCCTTCTGTGTGTGTGTGCCTGTTGACAAGTACTAGACTGTGAGTACTTGTGCTTCTGTCATTTTATATATTATTGGTAGCCTAAAGGCCTACTTGTCACTATTAGCAAAAAAATTTATAAATCAAAGATGCCTAATATCTGTCCCTCTTAAAACACAAACAGTTTATGTCAGGGTTGGCTCATCAATTGATTACTAACAAATAACTAATTATAGAAACTATCCCCCAAGAGTACGTACTAGATGTATTATACTCTACACTACACGAATAAATATCAAACGTTTTCTTTTCAGTGGAAATGAATATGATAAATTAAACAACTAAATCTGTTTTCAATATTAATCAAATTTTCTTGGAGATCCACTTTCGCCTACTCCTGACTACAATTCTGGCTGTGATGCCCATATTCATGATGGAAGCAGCAAGGACCACATATGGGTCAGAACGTGATACCGCACCACATAGAAGCAAGCTAAAGCATGGATGGTGTTCAGTGCCATTTGTTGTGTCGAGTGAAGTACCGCTGAGATAACGTTATCACACTTCCTTCCCCCCTCCCACATGCTTCCGCCTCGTAACAAGGGGGAGGCGTCGCTTGATAATTATGTCAGCCGGTATACTAATTTAGCGCACGCTACGTTGTTGAGATAATGGTAGTCGACCTTCACTAAGCTGACGCTATGAGCGCATCATTCAAACTTGCTCAAGAACGTACAAAATGTACAGTTCACCCCACCATGAATGTTACTCTACCAAATTTGCCCATTTTCAAGCCACACCAATTTTTACATGTTCATTTTTTCCAAACAGGCTAGAACAAAATGGAGATTAGTTACAGTAAACTCTCGATTCTAAGACATTTCATGGTTCCCAGGAAAAGAGGTTTTTTATTTCGAGAGGATCTTTATTGGAAAGTTTGGCACATATTTGCAGCAAGTATCATCACAGATTAAAATAAATACTATAATACATTCACCAAGTGTGTTTGGTCATGTAGATGTATACATTAGAACTTCGGAAAACTTGACATTAGGTAACTCAACGTTATGTAAAACTAGACAACTTTACAGGCTGTGTGGGTCAAATGGCAAGCATTATCGTTCAAATCTATTTTCACAAAAAAGACCAAAATGGACTATTTTTCACAAATATGGAATAAATTTTGAACAAGCAAATACTATATGTTTAACTAGAGGATTAACGTCATTGTAAAAAAAAATACTGATTTATATTATTTTATATGTTCTAGTTAAAATTTTGTATCTATGTAATATTTTTTGTATTTTGTGTTAGTATCTGATAACAAATTGTGTTTATGCTTTGCTTCAAGTATTTAGTTTTTAATTGAACATTTGCCCTTAATTTCGTAAAACTCAACATTTTACTAACTCGACACCTTTGTAGTCCACATTAGGTCGAGTTTCAGAGGTTCCACTGTATCAGATTCTCACCCAGGAGGATACATATGTAAGATCACAGCCAGCTGCATTCTGTTGGTTTTCCATGTGGTTTGTCATGNTAGTACCCCGAGATATTTTCACCTGATGTAAAAATCAACATTTGTCATGGACCTACTAATGACTGGTATCCTTGCAGTGATAAAGTACTACTTTTACAACATAAGTATTAGCATACTTTAAATATTATTATTGTATCATTCAAAAAATTAAAATAAATCAAGTTTAGTATAGGTACACATTATTTTGACACCTACATATAATTTTTTAAAAACATTAAGACAACTGAGACATAGAACAACTATTCCTAAATCACTACTAATGACTTTGTAGGGAGAACATCTTCAGTCAAAGTTTACAATAAGGGAAAATTATACCCACCAGCTTGTATTTATAGAATTTTCACCATAACCTAGCAGTACAGATGCTATGTTTGGAACTGTTTCTGAAGTTCTTGCTGCTAAACTACTTTCGCTACTGTCGTCTCTGCAATAGCCATTAAGGATTATCACCTCTTTCTTCTTGGAAGTTAATCGGTTACAAATTAATTAAGGTAGCAAGGCTGTAACAATTCTGGACAATTTCGGAAACTATTACTTATGTTCTGTTGTGGAAAAAAATGTTGGTAGTTTATGAAATGGAGCAAACACCAAACAAGCCATAGCTGGTCACATCCACAACCTACTAGACAAACCAGTTGCAGCATCAAAAAACAAAGATTTCGACTCCTGCTACAGCACCAGAGTAGTGAGAGCCCTACCACCTTCAAGCAATAGCTCAGAGCTGAGACGCTCATAATTAGCTGAGCATCAATCTATAACAAACTCCAAGCAGCCTCCAGGCCTCAACGTAAGATAATCACGGCTCCAAAACCATACTCCACAGCTATACCCGCAACATATCAATTTTCCTGCGGCACCCTAGTTCGCCACCTGGCCGTTAGGTTCGCTACCAACAGCGCCCCTCCACCATACTAGAACTCGCCGTCCGATGCAAGCTGGCCTGGCCAGCGAAGCGTCATGATCGCACAGCCACGTGGAAAATGTGTCATCCTTCTCTGGGTGTGTGTGACTGTTGACAAGTACTAGACTGTGAGTACTTGTGCTTTTGTCATTTTATATATTATTGGTAGCCTAAAGGCCTACTTGTCACTATTAGTAAAAAAAATTGATAAATCAAAGATGCCTAATATCGGTCCCTCTTAAAACACAAGCAGTTTATGTCAGCGTTCTCTCATCAATTGATTACTAAAAAATAACTAATTATAGAAACTATCCCCCAAGAGTACGTACTAGATGTATTATACTCTACACTACACGAATAAACATCAAACGTTTTCTTTTGAGTGGAAATGAATATGATAAATTAAACAACTAAATCTGTTTTCAATATTAATCAAATTTTCTTGGAGATCCACTTTCGCCTACTCCTGACTACAATTCTGGCTGTGATGCTCATATTCATGATGGAAGCAGCAAGGACCACATATGGGTCAGAACATGATACCGCACCACATAGAAGCAGCTAAAGCATGGATGGTGTTCAGTGCCATTTGTTGTGTCGAGTGAAGTACCGCTGAGATAACGTTATCACACTTCCTTCCCCCCTCCCACATGCTTCCGCCTCGTAACAAGGGGGAGGCGTCGCTTGATAATTATGTCAGCCGGTATACTAATTTAGCGCACGCTACGTTGTTGAGATAATGGTAGTCGACCTTCACTAAGCTGACGCTATGAGCACATCATTCAAACTTGCTCAAGAACGTACAAAATGTACAGTTCACCCCAGCATGAATGTCGCTCTACCAAATTTGCCCATTTTCAAGCCACACCAATTTTTACATGTTCATTTTTTCCAAACAGGCTAGAACAAAATGGAGATTAGTTACAGTAAACTCTCTTGATTCTAAGACATTTCGTGGTTCCCAGGAAAAGAGGTTTTTATTTCGAGAGGATCTTTATTGGAAAGTTTGGCACATATTTGCAGCAAGTATCATCACAGATTAAAATAAATACTATAATACATTCACCAAGTGTGTTTGGTCATGTAGATGAATACATTAAAACTTCGGAAAACTTGACATTAGGTAACTCAACGTTATGTAAAACTAGACAACTTTACAGGCTGTGTGGGTCAAATGGCAAGCATTATCGTTCAAATCTATTTTCACAAAAAGGACCAAAATTGACTATTTTTCACAAATATGGAAAAAATTTTCAACAAGCAAATACTATATGTTTAACTAGAGGATTAACGTTATTGTAAAAAAAAAATACTGATTTATATTATTTTATATGTTCTAGTTAAAATTTCGTATCTATGTAATATTTTTTGTATTTTGTGTTAGTATCTGATAACAAATTGTGTTTATGCTTTGCTTCAAGTAATTAGTTTTTAATTGAACATTTGCCCTTAATTTCGTAAAACTCAACATTTTACTAACTCGACACCTTTGTAGTCCACATTAGGTCGAGTTTCAGAGGTTCCACTGTATCAGATTCTCACCCAGGAGGATACATATGTAAGATCACAGCCAGCTGCATTCTGTTGGTTTTCCATGTGGTTTGTCATGCTTATTACTACATGCACATGCTTGTACAGTTACTGCATGCACTGAGCACGGCGACGTAATGGCAAACTTTCGAACTCGCAGGTAGCAGGACCTGGTTTCAAATCCTGGTTTTGGTTTTCAATAATTTCTCTAAATCACTCCAGGCAAATGCTAGGATGGTTCCCTACTACAGGCATTGGCTAATTCCTCCCCCCCATTCCCGCTTCTCTGAGCTACTTGCTCCATCTCTAACTTGCTGTCAGTGAGATGACATGCCCTATCTACTTACATTAATATGTACCTTTCAAATTTGTTTCTCATAAAAAAAAAACTTTTTTTGGCATATAATTGGATACCATGTTTATTATGCCGGCTGTTGACAATACATAAGATGACCAGGTGAACCCCCAGAGTGTCGAAAAATGATGTAAACATTCCTGAGATACCAGAACTGAGTGCAGACAAGCAGTGACTTGATCTATGGGCACTCGGCTAAGAAAGGCAGTGCTTCTAGCTCCAGGATGTCTTCAGTGAACCACTATGCGTTCATATACCCTCCTATTACAACCAGTGGCAAACTATGGTTGTATGTGGTGGCTCCCCAGACCATAACACAGCAGTAGCAGACTTAATGCTGCAGTACGGAGAGGCAGGAATTGCATCACTCCCCTGTGGTCCCCCCAATTCTGACACAGTGGAGATCTAGGGAACAGTTCTTATTCACTTTTCCACTTATCGGTAACCCAATTACGTAAGCCTTGCCAGTTGGGCATTACAAGGTAATATTCAGATAGGTAGCAGACCATTACACTTCGAGCCATGGCAAATTCCAGCCAACTTGATGCTTCAATAAACAAAAATTGGTTCCCAGTAACTGAGAAAAAGGATAAGAATCACGTCCCTGGCTCCAAAGAAAAGTAAGATTTGTCACTACAGACAGTACATCACCAGTCCACAGCAGTTCACATTTTCCTCTGCTGACAATATTTCCTATTGCATACGCAATTTTACGTTCAATCCCCAGAAAATTAGGGGGTGCAATTGCATTACACCACTGCACATGAATGTCAGAATATTGACATTCTAGTTGATAGAACACATAAATGTTTTTGGGATTACAGATTTGCCTGTGCTACGCACTTGCCAATGTTTACGGAATTTTCATGTTCTAACAAATCTGACACGCGTTACTGGGTGAATGAAAAGGGAGACGTAGGCTCTGTTCAGACTAGTATGACATTCAAATGGTCGTCCCTCCTGACGGTCTGTTAGTATCATCGAAAACATGCCTACTGTATCCACTGCTCAAAGCAAAATCTAACTGCCTATTTACCAACTTTCACTGTTGGCAAATAATTTCTACACGCTGTTAAAATGTTTATGATAATGGCCGTATAATAAAATCAAATATCAAAATGAGGGCAGAAATATCTAAATATTTACAAGTGTTGCAGTTAACAATCACAAATAAATATTTGCATGCCTCACAAAAATACTGTACACTAAAAAAAGCACTTCTGTAGAAGATAAGGAAACAAAGTATTGCATTGAGGGGTGATTGCTACAAAATTCACTGCACAATGTACAACACCAGTAACATCGTGGCTCTTCCCTGCAAATGAGACCTTAGTTATGAAGTTAGAGTATGTTTTAAGCATACTGTCTAACCTAGAACTTTAATTGCTGATTTTATACCTCGCCTGGACCCCAAGGAATAGTGTGCCACCCCCACGCACACTTGACCATCAGAACATTCACAGAGCCGCTATATATTCAGTCGCAGCCCTGAAAAACGGCAGCTGTTCTTTCTTCAGTCATCGCCTACTCATCTCTCCTGCACGCGCCGCAATAATCTGCTGCTTGCCACTACTAGCAACTATCTGGTAGGGACGAACAGTCTTTAGCACTAGAATACCCTCGAAGGTGCTCGGAGGCCATCTGCATCATCGCGACTATATCTGTACTTCGATTCACGTGCATAAGTTTGTTAGAGTAAGCACCTGTAATTGTGCGTGACTTAGGCGGTCACACTATTGTCGAGGTCAGACCACACAGGGATTTTGTGAGCTTGATGATAACAAAACAATTCCTATGTTGGGTGATTGCGCCTCAAGGGAGAAATCCCTGTTGCAACTTGACGTCCATTACTGTGGCTGTTCCATCTGTCTTTGTTGGATCCGAGTCCTTTGGACACGATAGTCAAGCATGATATCCGGAAACCGGCACTAGGTCACACACAAGTGTTGGAATTGGAGGGTCTGTGAGAGTAACTGGATTTCTGGCATAGACAGGCAAAGGATAGACACTGAGTCTACCCATCCACCTCTGTGCATTTCACCACGATTTGCTACCGGGTGCAGAGGTTTTGGGGACAGCAAGGTGCCTACCTGATTTCGATATTCCACGGGAGGGGAACACTTGTACACTTCTATGTTGCAGCCAAGAAATCCCTGTAATATTTCCACATCCCTTACCCTAACTGATGCCTTTCACCAAGTGAGAGGGGGAGGAAGGAAGGGAAAAGTCGCGCTGCAGTAAGATAAACACCTCCCCCCCTCCCGGAGAGTCGATCACCAAGGACGTCCAGCTTAAGTGGTGTATACAAAGCAGAGGGAGCTCGTCCGTTTTACGTGGCAGCAGCACGTTAACGAACGCCCTCGATACCACCAACCAAGACCCAGGGTACTGCAGGTACATGAACAAATACAACCCTGGGGCACAAAATAAGCCTATACAGCCAAATGAGACCAAGCCCATTGAGAACGCAGGAACACATTACTGGTAGAGCCAACTGTCCCCTGGGGACTGTTCTCCCCAACTACCAAGACGCCCGAACCTTGCAATCCTTGGATAGGGCCAGAGGTACCTTGCTTCCAGTGGCCCTATTAACAGTTGAGCCTAAGCTTTGAGATCCAGAACAGTCGAAACCTCAAGTAAGAGCAAGGCATTGGTAGTCCGTGCCGAAAGAGAAAAGACTCAAAGCTGCCATAAACCATACATAGGCAGTTGTCAAGTTCACGTTATCATATTTCTACTTATAACATTTTTATGGTTAATAATCAATCTGCTGTTATTCCTTAACCTGTTTTCTGAATATAGAATTTGACTGTAATACAATTTTACCTTAAAGGACGTGCCTACCTGGCACTTGAACTGCATTGCACTGTGTTTGAAATAAACTTTTTCCACGAAACTATTAAATGTGCCTCCAATGTTCTGATCTACATAAAAACACACATTTCAGACCAGGCCATCTGAGTGCTTTCACGATGTCATGCACATTAGAAACGCCATTTCAAAGCACTCCAACATAGCAAATAAACTGCTTTTTCAAAGCAATGCCTCTCAAAATATACACATCAGTTAAATACAAAAATAATCAAAGACCCTGCACTTAAGCTTGCCACAGACTATCCACCAATGAAACAAAAGGGTCTCCGCTTAAAGTCTCATTGGTACACGCAGCATGATAAGAACACTACATGTCTGTTCAAAGCCTTGTACTTAGTGGTAATGGTACACTTGATATGTGTGGCAGTGTAGCCCTTATCACCCCCGCACTTCTTGGCCTCAAAACGCATAAAATAGGTCCAGGTTGGTGGATCCCTTCAGTATAAATTATTTTTGTGTCCTTTATGAACATAAAAGGGTTTTATATACAGAAGAACCAACCAGCTTAGACAGCTCCGAGGACCAAGTGTTCATGGTGATGATGTGGCTGCGGCAGATCCAGTGTTCATACACCCAGCACAGCTCCTCTATGGCCGCTTGACCGCCTGGCGAGTCCTCTCCGCCAATCAGCACACGGTCAGCGTATAGCAGGTCGTTGATGGCTGTGCCTTCCGCCAGAAACTCTGGGTTTGACAGGATCTGCAAGCAACACATCTCACACATAACCTAGTCCAACTGCGAGTTTACCAATCCTCTAACAGATGTTAATAGTATTACAAATTATATACAAAAAAAAAGAGCAAATGCAGAACAGTCTTCTGTGATATGCATATTTCCCATAAATTCTCATTCTTGTAGTTTGTAATGTCGCAGGCGTCAGAATTGGTGACTAGAATCACAGGTCAATTTTACTCACTGGATAGACACATGAAACTTAAATAAAGGCGCCATATTAAAAATGAAATAAAAGGATTCAAATCTCAGATTATTTCCTCCGTATTGTTATTTCAAGTTAAAAAAAACCGTTCACAATCTTCTGTTAATGCAGAGTCACGAACAGTCAAATTAACGCGCCAGTCGAAACAGAACACCACCGCAGTAGCTTATTTATTATGCACGTCACTAAAAAAATTCGCATCGCGAGACAATTATGAAGGCAGGAGGGACATCAGTTCCCTCCTGGCACCCTAATGACTTTCCGCACCGGAGGAAATAATTTAGTATAATAAAGGTTTTCCAAACATTAAAGTAAAAAAAAAGTAGAAGTAACGGGTGCTTGCCGGTGTGGGCGAAATTTGCCCCGCTCGACATGTCTTCTCCAAGAGCTGGTTGACAACTGTTAGCCGGCAGCAGACTCACCAAGCATAAATCGCCACACGCTCTACCCCCACTCCTCGCACCAGGTGCCAAAAACCTAACCAAATAAGGGCATAGCGTAGTACGGAATCCCTTCAGATACCGTGCGAACCCCCGTCGCAACCACCTTCCCATGCCAGCTGAACTACGCAGTAGTAAAATAATCGAATTTCTAGAACATCCTCAAAGGAAAAAACATCTACGAAAGTGGTAAAAACTTTTACCTCCGATTGCCGACGCAACCACAACTGCGATTTCAGAAAAAGCAAACGCATGACAGATAAACATTCTAACACGGCCAAAACTTCAAATAATGATACACAATTATAATTCCATAAAAAAAAAAGAAAATTAACGAAACATTCTGATTAAATTAATATTAACTGCATCATTACAAGTTTACTGTATGCATCAAAATTATTTAGTAAATGAAATTAACAAATACGGGTTTCAATTTAGGCTTCTCTTATATAAAAAAGGAAATCTGAAGGCTCCATGTACTTGCATCAGATTACATCATTCATTTCTGGGAAAAAAATAATCTAAGATTGTTTTTGAATATAACATTTTTGGGAGTAAAAAATTATACCACCACATCAACAAAAATACTGGAAATGAAATGATGCTGCAGTAAAACTGTTGAACCAAATATCTACAGCTTCCTACATTAGTTTTCTGAGACCACACCGAAAGTCATAATTGGGATCCCAGATGACAACGCAGTTCTAGCAGAATCCTACAGACGCATTTGCGCTTCTCTGTAACTTTTACCTATTTCACTTATTTCCTTCTGCCCTGTTTAATTCTACAGCACAAATGCAGTACAAATTTTGTTGGTTTCCAAGCAGCTTAACCATAGCAGTCCACGCATTCCCACAGTTCAGGAGCGCTACTCAATACCTGCAGGAACTTGGACTAGAATTTCCGATAACAGCGAACAACGAAAGCTCAGGCAACACTACCAGTGCCAGGTCGGTCACGTAGGTGGTCGTAGAATACATGTACATCCACATCACACACACATGCTGCCTAGATTCCAATCTGCCGTGCAGACTCCAGAATCCTCCCGTACTTCAGGTCCTGACCGGCACAATTACAAATGCATCTTGCCATCTTTAAATTCATTGAGGATGCATTAAACTTCTCGTTTAAATTTTTCCTTACATCAGATGCAAATATTTTAATTAGCAGTTGCCTGCATGGAGTTTTGGTGCTGGAAATTTTTTTACCATAGTCCAGAAAACAGTCACTGTGTACTAGGACTGAAACCTGTGTGAGACAGCGCGAAAACGTAGGTAAAGTGAAATCCCATTCCTGCACTTTTATAGAAGCAAAAAAAAATGTTACAAAAGTAAGAAGGAATTTTATACTGTGCAAGCATTTAGGTTTGTGTAAAAATTCAGTACCGGAATAATAACAAAAAATTAAAGCTTTCATTTTTAATTTAAATAAAAAAAAATTTTGCTTGAATCTAAACAAAACAAAAAATTTTCAAGTTCGTTGAATATTCAATAGTTTATCGAATGTCCGTTTAGATAAATAACAATAGAGATTGTCATACCTGTATATACTTGTGTATATTCTATTATTATAAATATAACTGTATAAAAATAAATAAAAATTTTAATGCTGACAGTATATATTCACAGAGTTCTTCAAGGATTTTATTACAGCATTTATTTTTTTCTTATGTAATCCACTAATGTCACTCATTTTTTAAGTGTATTTAAAGAAAATGGTTTAGAAGGTGTTTGTGTGTGTGTGTGTGCGTGTAAGTGTGTTTTATATGTTTATTAAGACTGAGCTCTTGTGAAGTTATTTTTCAGTTTTGCTCCAGTTTCACAAAATTCTGTACATTTTTTCATTTCCCTTTCATGAAACAAAAAGTTACATTCACACAACCCTGCAAGCATTACGTGGGAACACAGAAAATAGTGTAAAATACAGGAAAATGTGAAACTAGACGATGTAAAATGGGGTTAAAGTGTACCTGGTAGGTGACCNTTTCCCTTTCATGAAACAAAAAGTTACATTCACACAACCCTGCAAGCATTACGTGGGAACACAGAAAATAGTGTAAACTACAGGAAAATGTGAAACTAGACGATGTAAAATGGGGTTAAAGTGTACCTGGTAGGTGACTCCGGGCTTCTGGTTGGCCGTCAGGATGGTGAGGATGCTCTCGGCCGCCCTGACCGGGACAGTGCTCTTCTCCACCACTATCTTGCTGGACGTCGCAACTTCCGCAATCATGCGCGCTGCCCCCTCCACGTACTTCAGGTCCGCGGCTCTGCCCTGTGACCACGCATTCAGTCTCACTCTAAACCAATTAACAGCTCAAGGCTGTACCAGCAAAACGCTTACAGAAATACCACACAACATTTTTCAGTATAACATTTTCTGAAACTGGAGAAGCAACTTATCTTTGTTAAAAATTTATTTGTTTTAGTAATTAAATTATAACCAAACCCTTGAGCACTTCTGTGGTATTTGAATTGTATGTTTGAGTACAAAATTACAGTTTTTACATGATAGTTTCATAACTATTAGAATTGACAAGTTGGCCTTGGCCTGTCGGCACAGCAACCCGAGTTCAATCTTCAGCAGTCGTGACACGGCTGACTTTGTAGATGGCTGTTAGGTTTTCTCAGAGTGCGTAACTCCATTTCCCCCACCACCGCATCCCATCACTTCTCCACCACTGGATCTTTTTTCGTATCACACTTTCACCGATTGTGATATCTACAGGCCGCAGCCAGAAGTGTTTACAATCTGGAGAATGTCACCCTTTCCCTACAATCTTCTTTCTTCTGTATGCGTTATAATTTGTTACAACTTCCAGATGACATGTGCTTCTCAGTTCTACATAACAATAGCTGTGAAAAAAGGACTAAAGTTTATAGCCACTAAAAGTTCCGCAAGGAAGACCAATGCACGTCCTACTGTAACATCATCCATGTTATATCTACAGAAATTACAAGTTTATACAAAACAATGCTGTGAAAGCTATTTTCCAATAATAACAAATTTAACTCTGGTAATGAGGTTCTTGGATATACAATGTCATATTTCATTAAGTATACATTGTATGTAAATATGTTGAGGGTATATACATTCTATAAACCACTTAACCAACACTTGCAACAAAACNCTGTCGGCACAGCAACCCGAGTTCAATCTTCAGCAGTCGTGACACGGCTGACTTTGTAGATGGCTGTTAGGTTTTCTGAGAGTGCGTAACTCTATTTCCCCCACCACCGCATCCCATCACTTCTCCACCACTGGATCTTTTTTCGTATCACACTTTCACCGATTGTGATATCTACAGGCCGCAGCCAGAAGTGTTTACAATCTGGAGAATGTCACCCTTTCTCTACAATCTTCTTTATGTAAGCATTATAATTTGTTACAACTTCCAGATGACATGTGCTTCTCAGTTCTACATAACAATAGCTGTGAAAAAAGGACTAAAGTTTATAGCCACTAAAAGTTCCACAAGGAAGACCAAGGCAGGTCCTACTGTAACATCATCCATGTTATATCTACAGAAATTACAAGTTTATACAAAACAATGCTGTGAAAGTTATTTTCCAATAATAACAAATTTAACTCTGGTAATGAGGTTCTTGGATATACAATGTCATATTTCATTAAGTATACATTGTATGTAAATATGTTGAGGGTATATACATTCGATAAACCACTTAACCAACACTTGCAACAAAAACGCCCAGTCAATAACCAAATACCAAAATTAATATATTCGTCCCCACCACCCACCTATACTAACTCAACACATAAAAACCAGGTTTGATTCCCAGCCGGGTAGCTCTCGGGAATTCGCATGCGGGAATCATACTGGACGATGCCGCTGGCCGGTGGGTTTGCTTAGGGATCTCCCGTTTCCCCTGCCCTTGCATTCCAGCGCTGCTCCATACTCACCTCACTTCACCCTCATCGACTCTCAAGACCTAGATGTTAAGAGCCACTCAAATCTCTCCACTCCACTCAACACATAAACAAATCTTCCTTGTACAGTTTCTGTGTATGAGCGTAGGCTCTTTAAAACATATATTCAATTAAATTTAAAAAAAAAAAAAAGTAATCAGACACATTTTTATGGATGCTCGAAGAAAAATTCCAAAATCTGTTAGGATGTCTGTATCGCTTTTTCTCCATTCACGTACATTTGGAGCTGAGTTACTTTTAAATAGGTGACTCTATACATGCATGCTTCTTTCCCATGCATGAACATGTCCAATGTNCATACTCACCTCACTTCACCCTCATCGACTCTCAAGACCTAGATGTTAAGAGCCACTCAAATCTCTCCACTCCACTCTACACATAAACAAATCTTCCTTGTACAGTTTCTGTGCATGAGCGTAGGCTCTTTAAAACATAAATTCAATTAAATTTAAAAAAAAAAAAAGTAATCAGACACATTTTTATGGACGCTCGAAGAAAAATTCCAAAATCTGTTAGGATGTCTGTATCGCATTTTCTCCATTCACGTACATTTGGAGCCGAGTTACTTTTAAATAGGTGACTCTATACATGCATGCTTCTTTCCTGTGCATGAACATGGCCAATGCAGTGTTACAGACTGCGAAGGATGTATCGTTAGCTGGCTGCTGTCAACGTAAAGGTAATTTGTACTTTTCTTTTCCATCAAAAATGTTTTAAACATACAAAACAACATTTACAAGGCATATTCATTATGTAATTTACAACTAATATTAACTTNTCAGACACATTTTTATGGACGCTCGAAGAAAAATTCCAAAATCTGTTAGGATGTCTGTATCGCATTTTCTCCATTCACGTACATTTGGAGCCGAGTTACTTTTAAATAGGTGACTCTATACATGCATGCTTCTTTCCTGTGCATGAACATGGCCAATGCAGTGTTACAGACTGCGAAGGATGTATCGTTAGCTGGCTGCTGTCAACGTAAAGGTAATTTGTACTTTTCTTTTCCATCAAAAATGTTTTAAACATACAAAACAACATTTACAAGGCATATTCATGATGTAATTTCGAACTAATATTAACTTAACAAGCAAAAAAAAATTAATATTTTTTAAGCTTAAGTTTTGTTGTGAATCAAAATATGGTTGTGCAGGTGATACTCTCAAGGGTTACAGCCCGAGCTATATCTGAGGTGAGGCCTCAAAGTGTTAGTGCATACACAGTTCTGAGGATTCTCACCCTTCCATTGCCCGACATCTTGGTGGGTGTGTTGACAGAAATGAATATGAGGTCTGCCTCTTTGATGGCCTTGTTGACGTCCGTAGAGAAGAACAGGTTGCGTCCCCTGCACTGCCTCACCACGTCATCGAGGCCTGGCTGTTGTCACATGCAATGCATATTAACATGCATCTGTTAGTAGTTCAGCACTGAGCGTTCGAGTGTTACAAACAGTTTGTACCAGAAGAAAAGAGGAACATGCATTCAGTACGTCTTTGGCTTATCGGTAAGCCAAACACCATCAGCATGCTTGGGAAAGTTAACAAAATAAACAAACCGATTAAAGTTAAAGTCATAAAAAATTAACTGATTTAAAGTTAGAAGTTAAAATCTGCACAAATTAAATGATTGAAGTTTAAGTTAAAACTAAATTGACTGCTTAAAGTTAAAAGTTAAAGAACCACAAAAATGTTTACAGTTTAAAGTCTCACAGAGGTTTTTCATCAATGTTTATGTATATCGTGGTTTGCAACTATTGGTCGTAAAATTCGTTGCATCTTTTTTTTTTTTTAATTTTTGTCAAAATATAAATGGTATTTGCTTTTCTTTCATTGGCATCTTTGGCCTCCAGGCAATTGCAAAGTTAACTTGGGTTAACTTTTAATCATTAACCACACATTTTAATGATTAAAAGTTGATCAGTTTCATAATTAACTAATAAGTTAAGAATTACCCACTTTTTAAACAATTAATTTTAATCATTAATCCCTATTATGACTATCAGTAATCACACTACTTAATAAAACAATACTGGTAACATGTGTTGATGTATGCAAGTCTTCTAGAAATTTTTTACATAACATAGGTGTAAAAACATATGTTCACAATTGCAGGAGAGTTAGCAAAATTAAAAATTATTTATTAGATAGTTAGGCCTATCCTTTGTTAGAGTGGCAGCACATGTGAAGCCTTATGTATTTTCGAGCAGAGACTGTTCAAAAACAATATTTAATAATTACAAAAATTTATAAATGAACATGGTACAGAAATTTATAAATGAACATACCCCTGATTGAATGATTTGTTATACGCATAAAACAGCTTATTTTTGAAAATCACAAGGCTGAAACAGATAATTTCCTTGATACTTTCCTAAGTCATTAAAACTGTGACACAGAAACTTTGTGGATACATATAAATACACATCTTATTTATTATGCTGCAAAACTGCATGCACAACACAACATTTAAAGTACCTGAAAATGTCCTTTTTAGTTTAATAATGTAACAATCCCAAAAATGCAAACTAACTTCCTGATGGAATGCACCTTTGTTTTTTCGTTTTAAGATTTTTTGCAGAATACGTACTACTTTCTTCTTACACAATTTACCTAATTTTGGAAACAAATATTATCTTCCATTCTATTTAGTTCGGCTTACGAAAAATTCAAACGTGCAATTTCATTAATTATGCCATGATTGTAAATAAACTGTTCAATTTATTTGTATGCACAGCAGATCAAATGCTGTCAGTTCACTATGAAAACTTTAATTAAGTCAAAATCAAAGAGTGGAAAATAAAAACTGCAAAACTGGTGAGATGTGATTTCTTGAACTGGAAATGTTCAACTTTCCTTTACGAGAATAACTTGGCTCGTAGGCCCTAAAATAACAAAGCTTCCTATCATCAAATATCGTTAAGATGCAGCAAACTCTGATGGACCACAACTTACCTCGTAGATCGGCAACTTCTCGGAGTTCCACTGTGCTATCCTCTCTTTGCTCCTGTCCACCACCGTGACCACGATGTCGGGACACTTGAGTGCCATGATGCTGCAGGACGGGCCCCCAACATACCCCGCGCCGATGCAGCAGATCTTCTTGATCACCATATTGCCCTGCGCCAAAAATCACTGCTCATTTCCACCATCCTCTCAAGTGCCATAGTTTTAAGAACTGAGCCACGTAAAACACTATACAGGCAGAAAAAGTTATAAAACGTGCTTCTTACAAAAAATACTAAATGTTTTGTTACAGGAAAAAATTATACATTTAAGTAACATACTGACTTTGTAATTGTCAATCTCTTTATGATATGTCTGTTTGACTCCTATTTGGCCTACAGCAATATTTCCAGGCGATTAATTTTTAGGAGATTACTTCAGGATCTTTTTAAATGAAACAAATCGTTAACTTTGGACCTATAATGACTTCCACTACATAATCANGCAGAGACTGTTCAAAAACAATATTTAATAATTACAAAAATTTATAAATGAACATGGTACAGAAATTTATAAATGAGCATACCCCTGATTGAATGATTTGTTATAAGCATAAAACAGCTTATTTTTGAAAATCACAAGGCTGAAACAGATAATTTCCTTGATACTTTCCTAAGTCATTAAAACTGTGACACAGAAACTTTGTGGATACATATAAATACACATCTTATTTATTATGCTGCAAAACTGCATGCACAACACAACATTTAAAGTACCTGAAAATGTCCTCTTTAGTTTAATAATGTAACAATCTCAAAAATGCAAACTAACTTCCTGATGGAATGCACGTTTGTTTTTTCGTTTTAAGATTTTTGCAGAATACGTACTACTTTCTTCTTACACAATTTACCTAATTTTGGAAACAAATATTATCTTCCATTCTATTTAGTTGGGCTTACGAAAAAATCAAACGTGCAATTTCATTAATTATGCCATGATTGTAAATAAACTGTTCAATTTATTTGTATGCACAGCAGATCAAATGCTGTCAGTTCACTATGAAAACTTTAATCAAGTCAAAATCAAAGAGTGGAAAATAAAAACTGCAAAACTGGTGAGATGTGATTTCTTGAACTGGAAATGTACAACTTTCCTTTACGAGAATAACTTGGCTCGTAGGCCCTAAAATAACAAAGCTTCCTATCATCAAATATCGTTAAGATGCAGCAAACTCTGATGGACCACAACTTACCTCGTAGATCGGCAACTTCTCGGAGTTCCACTGTGCTATCCTCTCTTTGCTCCTGTCCACCACCGTGACCACGATGTCGGGACACTTGAGTGCCATGATGCTGCAGGACGGGCCCCCAACATACCCCGCGCCGATGCAGCAGATCTTCTTGATCACCATATTGCCCTGCGCCAAAAATCACTGCTCATTTCCACCATCCTCTCAAGTGCCATAGTTTTAAGAACTGAGCCACGTAAAACACTATACAGGCAGAAAAAGTTATAAAACGTGCTTCTTACAAAAAATACTAAATGTTTTGTTACAGGAAAAAATTATACATTTAAGTAACATACTGACTTTGTAATTGTCAATCTCTTTATGATATGTCTGTTTGACTCCTATTTGGCCTACAGTAATATTTCCAGGCGATTAATTTTTACGAGATTACTTCAGGATCTTTTTAAATGAAACAAATCGTTAACTTTGGACCTATAATGACTTCCACTACATAATCANGGAGATTACTTCAGGATCTTTTTAAATGAAACAAATCGTTAACTTTGGACCTATAATGACTTCCACTACATAATCAACTAATGTAAGATCGTGAAATTATAAAGAAATGAACATTATGCTATAACAGACATTTGGGACTAGAAATTAAAGTCCACACAGGCTACTTTGATAGTTATTTGCTAACCTAGGATTACTTTGAGTGGAGAAATTTGAAAGTAGTGTAGACGGGTTGCAGATGCCAAAGGAGTAGACTTAATGCTAGGATGTTGGAATTCTTACAAGCCACACTAAGCTAAGCATTTATCAACTATGTGAAGTAGGTCAGTTATCGTTACAAACATTCGACCAAGAATTCCTTGGATTGCTACAAATAAACATTTCAAATAAAAAAACGCATGCATGATATTATTAAAAACTGTGACACGCTCGCTATTATCATTTCCATTGCGGAAATATTAAAATGTATGCAGCATCAGATAATCTTGCAGTTTCCACATAAAAAGTATTCCCGGACACAAGGTTGAGTTAAAATTGTTGCGATATTCTGTGCAAAGCATAGCATGAAATATCCCTATGAAAAAAAAGTTATATACTTACAGTTTCTACAAAATTGGTAAAAGGTGGGCGTTGTTAAATTCACGCAGAAATCGGATTATTACTGCCGGCAGGGCATAAGAGAAGGAAAGATTCGCTGCAGCATCCGACGTGGCAGCATCCGCGATTTTTTTTTNATTACTGCCGGCAGGGCATAAGAGAAGGAAAGATTCGCTGCAGCATCCGACGTGGCAGCATCCGCGATTTTTTTTTCTCGTGCAGCTGAACCGCTTCCATGAAGAAGCTACAGGACAGGTGTACGCGAATGACCTCAGACTTGACCAGCACAACTACTTACCTGAAGGTTAATTTTTTCGTTCCACGGTAAAAATATTCGTAATTCTTTACTAAACTGTCATTCCGCTTCCCTGACGTTAACAAAAACCACTGGAGCACGNATTACTGCCGGCAGGGCATAAGAGAAGGAAAGATTCGCTGCAGCATCCGACGTGGCAGCATCCGCGATTTTTTTTTTCTCGTGCAGCTGAACCGCTTCCATGAAGAAGCTACAGGACAGGTGTACGCGAATGACCTCAGACTTGACCAGCACAACTACTTACCTGAAGGTTAATTTTTTCGTTCCGNACCAGCACAACTACTTACCTGAAGGTTAATTTTTTCGTTCCACGGTAAAAATATTCGTAATTCTTTACTAAACTGTCATTCCGCTTCCCTGACGTTAACAAAAACCACTGGAGCACGTGCACCAAAAACAATTACCTTCTGCAGACGAGATCTGTCAACAGTTTCCACGCAAGCGCCACACGTCCAACAGCCCTACCCCCACGACAAATGGCAACTGGCAGACAACAATGCGACCGCGAGACGGCAAGAAAAACTACGAGCAGAAGCGCTCCAGTGTCGGTGTTGTTAGTTTATCGATTGCTCGACAGGAACCGCTAGTGCCAAGGTTCGCGCGGGAGTGATGCGCATGCGCAGGTCTTCTAGCGCGGGATACGAACAGCTGCTGAAACGGAACGAATCTTTAAAACTCTTGGCGGAAGAACTTGAATTTTTTTTTTTTTCATAACATGCGAAACCAAAAGTAACACACTGAGATATTCTTCATAAGAAACAGTACCTGAAATATAATTCGGCTTGATACATTCATATTTTGGAATAGTTTCGCTATTAAATTTTCGATCCTTGGAATTCCTTCATACATAATCGAATGACTTGCACCTGTGAAAACACATTTGCGATTTTAAAAATTACTAATATTGACATGTTATCGCTCTCTACTGAAGTCTGCTTAATGGAATGTATGCGAAATTGATATCGTTACTATTGTAAAAATAGCAACGGTTTTGTGAAATAGCTGGTTCGGAGACAAGTCTATCCCATAGTGTCCCATTTATGTTGTGTATTACACTCGTATATAATCCCGAAATTTCGTGAATTCATTCGGCAACAAGCTGGACTCCACAATCCTTTGTACTTTCGAGCATCAGTTAGTAGTTCATCGGCTGTTGCTCCAGTCTAACTCCAGACCAGGTAGCACGGGATTCGGTTCTTATTTTCCCTACATGTTCATTATTGGCTGATAGTCGTTCCAGGCGTGTCTAGCAAACTATGATCCAATGGAAGCACAAGCTCATATGCACACGTGAATACAGTTCAGCTTGTCAGATGAAACCGCGGAATCTCCGGGTCTCTAATGATGATTTTACTTAAAAATTCAGTATTTACTCAGCAAGCTTTTTGGTCTTCTTTAGCCATGAGCTTGAACGCGTACAACTCAAGAAAGGGATGGGAACTCAGGCTAGCAACACGTTTTAAAAATGACGTTAGGGTACAGAATAGGTAAATACGTAGATGCGGAAATGCGCGGGGGGTTACTTTGACCTGCGCGTTTCCGTTAGCTATTTGGCTACGCGTTGAGCAATCAGCGCTTGCAGACCTGCCAGGCGGCAGCCCGACCAATAGGGACGTTTCTGCAGCATTTCCTCCCGTTTCTAGAACCTCGTATGGGCCAATAAGCTGGTGTGTACGCCCACATCAAAGCAATAGCCAACGCCATTTCGTCTCTGTGTAATTATCTACTCTGTGATGGCATCATTTATAGGCTGAAGTGTTATGGAGTGCAATTGGTCGCGTAATTTGTTCACGATAAACAGGCCCTTTGCCGATGTGCTTCGCGCACGTGTGTGTGTGTGTGTGTGTGTGTGTGTAATCTGCTGAGCCTGTGAGTATAGATGCGGCAATTTTGCTGTGTTCATACTGTCATGTTACTTTTGTGATTTGGTCATCCGTTTCTTGACACGCCCTGCAGAACTGTGACGTATAGTCTCTTCGTGGTTTCTTCCAACTTTTCTGAAGTCCTACTAAAGTTCTACTTCCAGGACATTCTTCCGCCTTATGCTAATAAAGCTTAACTAAGTCTACAAAATCACACCACAGGGACAACGCATCGCATTCGTGCGCACTCAGTTTAGTAATATTTTGTGCGAGGTCTATCTATATCTTATTAGTACAGACCTGAAAAATTCGCGGATTTATTTTGGGACAAGCTAGGATTCAAAACACGTGAGTTTATATAACTTTAGCCATTGGTCCGGTGTTTGACACCTCCTGGAGTACGGTATCCAATTGTCGCCTACCACTGTGACAGCAGACAACCAATGCGCAGTTGATATAAGCATATTTGTGCATAAGACTGTAGAGTCTAGCCTGCAGGTCATCGAACTCGCGAATTTTTCAGGCCTCTACTTATTAGGCATTACCAACACACCAATTTTCTTCCCGGTTTTTATTTGTCAATTATTACGAACGATTTTACATCAAGCAAACGTAAAAGTTTAATTTAATCAAAAGTAAGATACTTTTATGTTAACAAAAAGCATAAAATGCTTGTCATACGTGTCGTACTTATGAAACAACCAAACGTGTCATACATGGGGTGAATTTTCAAAGGCTTCGTTCAAAAAGTGTGAAGAAAACGGGAGTAGACTATAGTAACGAACATGAAGAAAGACGCCGAGTGAACTGCGTACAATCTAGCACAAAATAAAGTGCTCGTCATGAGCAAATGAGAGCAACTGGGGTGTGTACGTATAATTGTTGAGTTTAGCCTGGCCGTCAAATGAAATCGGATTTTCCGGGTCTCTAAACGTGAGTGCGGCCAAGGTCGCCTTGGCACCGATCTTTATTGCGGTAGTTTCTTGGCTGGGTAACCTGGCAAGTAATTGGGCTCTTCCTTGCATTAAAATAATTTAGCATGAGTTAACTGCTGGCCATCGTCCTAAAAATCACTAATTACCTCGTACGTTTGTATTGCTTATGCTATTGATCTACCCGTTAGTTTACACCTCCTGGACAACTGTGAGCCAATAATAAACACACAATTAAACGCAAACCAAATCACCGTCTTCCACTAATAAAACAAGCAACCAATGAACAGTGATATTTGCATGGTTTTACATACGACAATGGAGTATAGCCTACAGGTCATCGAACTCGCGAATTTCTCAGGTCTCTATTCATTACGTATATTACGTCCACTAAACTAAAAGTAATAATAATGACAAATACTTTTTTGTTTATCATCATTTTATGACAATATAAAAGTCTGCGCATTAAACTTAAATACACTCATGAACAGTAGAATATGGGACCCCTGCCTTGTTTGTGAAAAAGCGCTATGGTCGCCCCGCCGAATATAATAGTGCCCAGCCACGCATGACTGGGATGTCGTCAGACCTTAAACTTATGCTGACCATCTCAGTAACAGTCGAGCACACAATTGGGAATAAAGAAGATCTCATCGCATTTTATCGTGGCTACGTCGTTGAGGCCAGACGTATGGATCACTCCATCTCCGACGTCGTGCAGACACTGGGATTTCCACGGGCGTACCGCGAGTTCGTGGATTCTGGTAAAACGACCGTCGTCAGGGGTAACTGCCGTGGCGCACAACTTATCGATGACAGGGATCGCCGTCGGCTAGCTCGGTTGGTGCAGGAAGGCAGGCCCCCGAGTAGCAGATTACTCGCAATTCCAATGCTAGACCACAACGACATGTGAGCAGCCATATCATTCAGAACATCTCCTCGCTATGGGGTACAGAAGCCACCGAACAACTAGGTCACCTCTGCTCACCGCAAATCACGAGGCTCAACGATCAACGTGGGCCCGGGAACACCACCAACCCTCGACGCATGGGAAAGGGCCGCCTGGACCGTTGAGTAGAGGTACACGTTGGCACACGCCGATGGCAAGGTGCGAGTGCATCTCCAAGCACATGATGAGATGGATCTCTCGTGTCAGGAGGGTACAGTTCAGGCCGGCTGTTGTGGTATCCTCGTTTGGGGACTGTTAACGTGAGATGAAATGAGTCCCCTGGTACTCGTGCCATCGTCCCTCACCGGCGAACGATACAGGGACCTGCTGGCAGATCGTGCGCACCCATTTATGCGCCTACAGCACCCTGCATAAGACCTGTACCTACAGAAATACAATGCACACGGCCAATGCTCAAGAATTGTGGCCGAGTGGTTGGAAGAACACTCCACGGACCTGAGGTTGCTTGTCTAGCAACCAAGTCTACCCGAACTTTCGAGAGAGATGTGCGCGCTGTGGATCCTGCTCAGACCGATCTCAGTGCATTGTGTGAGGCTGTACAGCGGTCACGGGTCAGTATGGCCACCGACCACTTCCGGTGCATTTTAGAGTCCATACCACGCCGCATAACGCCCGTCATCAGGACGAAAGGGAGTGCTTGCTACACGCCTCTATGAAGGTATCTCTAATTCAACTGCTCGTGAGTGTATCAGATATTTGTACACCTCTCTTCCCGTACGCGAAACACCCGACCGGATCGTGAACTCCAACCGCACGTGCCATTAAATTGTCTCTTTTACCATAAAATGGTGGAACGTCGTTCGCCAATCAGCGTCTGGGGACTAGCTTGCTAGTTGGCAGCTCAAATTTTAGGGAGTTTTCCGCAGCATTCTATAAAGCCGATCACATACAAAACCCGTTCCTAGAGCCTCGCGCAGCCAAATACGGTTACAACATTAAAAAAACTGCCTCGTCAGTTCGCATTTGTGAGCTTATCTATTCTGTGGTCAGGATGTGTTTCCTTGAGTGAGAAAGAGAGACAGAAAAACTTTTACTCGTACATGCACTCGCGTTCCTATGGCCACGTCGTAAAATATACGTGCAGCCGCAAAGGAAATATGCCTAGAGTGAAAAAGATTTTGCAAAAATATTTCTCAAAACTTTTTCAAAACAGGTTTTATGCGAGAGCTTTTTTTTAGACGATGTGCTTCTGACATAGCTTGACTGATTACAAGCACAATCTCATTAAAGTAGCGCAGTCTCACTGAACCAGTGAAACTAGGAAATGCTTCTCACATGGAAGAAAGCCAATAAAGTCAGCCAGATTACAGACATTTACATAGGTCATTGCAATCTAACAAGCAATGAAATTTTTTTTGCTTGGTTTGGGGGGGGGGTGGAGTAAAGCCTTTCTCTACATGTGTCGTATAATTTCTTAAGCACCCTCTCACATTAATGGTTATTTCTTTCACTTTATGTTACAAGCTGAATTTATGGACTAGTCTTCTGAATAAAACCCTCGAAAACAAAATGACAGCTAAATCAAGGTGGCTAAGAACCCTTCAAAAAGTATGTATTGACGCGTGACATAGTGGTGGATACTGGGTATTTAGTTGTCTGTAAATTACGTATATAAGATACGACAGTAAAATTGGACTTGTATGCAATCCCTTATTCACTTTCTGTCTCTTGTTAATACAACGGTCACACGACCCGATTTTTTCCTGCAAAATAATTGCAATAGTTTTGTCATTTTCGATTTACGTCCCACCAATCTGTAAGATAAAATAACCAAAATCACCCTAATGGTACTTTTACGTATTTAAAATGTTTAGCACGTCATTAGATTAACTTCTTAACCAACGTAATAATTTTTCAATTGAGGTGTTGCAAAAGAGGAAATTTATGGTGTGGGAAGTACATGCGAATTAATTATTAACAACGGACACTTCGTAACCTGTGGAAACGGTTTGCACAAGAAGCGACCAATTATACAATAGTTGGCGTTTCAGCAGCGACCAATAGCATCGCCCAGGGACGGGTGCCGTCTGTATTGGCGCCAGCTTCGTAAGTTCCGGCCTTGCACTGCTTGATTGCGTCTGTTTTGTTCAGTACGATATGTTGAGTGGTTGAAGAAATTTATGATAGAAACTAGCGTACCCTGCCACGCGTTGCTGTGGCATCAAATATTTTGGTTCTATTCATTTCTGTGAACGTTGAGAACAACAAACTGAAATGTTCGAACAGACAGCTGTCAACAAAGGCGCTTCCTGACGCGAAAGCATGGTAAAAATGACCTTTTTGCAGATTGTAGTACCTTTGCATGTAATTCATATAAAAATAAAGTTGAACAAACACTCGTGGNATATATATATATATATATATATATATATATATATATATGTTGCTCTAAAAATGCAAGGACTTTATGAATAAATACATATAAACATTGGCAGGGGCGCAGCACACACAGACGGGGTCCAGCGGATCCGGACTCGCTCCTTCCCCTCCCTCTTCCCCCAACAACCCCATGCAATATACGTCAATGTGTAAATGATGACTTGATTACTGTTTTTAACACTCCGAGTGCAAAACAGATTTACAGACGTTCAAAACAAGATGTAGTTTATTCGCGGGGGGTTTTTTTTTTTACACTTTTTGTGTCAAACCTTCGAAAAATAACTCCATGTGTCGGGTTTTTTTCCTAAGTACGCCATGTATCACAAGTTTTTATATCTGTGTTCATAAAAATACTTTACTTTCGGTTGAATTGACGATTTACTTATGAATTATAATATTTCATTTATAATTAGTATGGATAGAAAAGTGTGAAAATAGGTTTGTTGGTAACACCTAGTAAGAAATAGTTCTCATACAAAATATTATTAAACTGAGTGCGCACGAATGTGGTGCGGTGCGTTTTCTCTGTAATTTTTTTAGTCTCTTTTCAAGCATTGTTTGCATGAGGCGGAGGAATATCCTGTAAGTATAACTTTAGCTGGGCTTCAGAAAAGTTTGAAGTAACCGTGAATTGGCTATTGCCATTCATTAAAGATTGTATGCACTATATAAACTCATCCCGGCGAACAAAAACAGCTTATACTCTCCCCCTCTCTTTAGTTGTTACGCCACTGTGGACTCAATTGTTTCCTACACAACTGGGATACGCAGCCTACCGCATATCCCCTCCACATGGCTGAATCTGCGTCTTAGAGTAACAGAGTTACAATAGTTTACAATATTTACGGCAAAAAAAAGTACGGGGCAAACATTTTGTACTTCCCGACAAAGAATTTCTTTATTCTCATACCGAAAAAAAATGATGATATCAGGGACGGTCCGGATCGCACCTTCCCTAGGCCAACGTTGACACTGAAGAATGATTCCTTTAAAATTCCGTTATCTGCAAACGTTAAACTTGCACGCTCGCGATAACTGACGGCTGCGAGGAATTCTCGACACCAAGCTTCGTTCGACAGCTCATCCATCACACAGACAGTGAACGATGAAACCGTTATCGAGCAGTGACATAATTTAATGCCTAATTAGAGAAAGGGGATGGCAAAAAAAAAAACTTGGATATGAGGGAACGACAAGACTAAAACATTTTGCAAATATTTTTAATACACGTTGCCTGGTGTTTGAGAGCCTCTTCTTGATAGTCTTGACTATTTGGTAGCGGTCCTACGCAGTAGAAGAGTAAAGGAGGGTTGAAATCAGTTACTCATCAAAATCTTTTTTTTTTTTTCAGAATTGGGCCACTATACGGGAGTTAGTGGCATTGTTTCCCGCCAATTAAAGCGGTTTTAATCCTTATTCCAGACTGTTCCCCATTCCTTTATATAACATTTTACATGTTGTCCGCGGTTTATTGAGCATTTTTGAAAGTCCTACTTGGGATATAATTTTATAATCCTTTTTTATCCTTCCACTATATGTAAAATTAACGTTGCCGTTGTCCCGATAACTTTATTCATACGACAACCAAATAAAACTGCGGAATAATAAAAGAACATCAACAAATTAATAATACACTAATTTTTATACAAGCAGAAACTACGACGTGATAAATTTGGCATACTCGGATTTAAACGTCATAATTTTAAGACGACGGTAAGCCATGGAACTATTTTTCCTACAGTGCTGCCAAATTTATCAGGAGCGTTTTAGTGAGTGTTGACGTTATAATACGTGCAATTATATAAGGACAGTAATTTTTTTGGGTTGATTTCAAACGTGCGCAATGAATTGTGTGTCGGCTATACAATCTGGCTCTAATTAGTACAAATTAATAATAAAAATATTTAATAAAAATATTTAATATTTCTAATAAATATAATTAATTAAAATATTTAATATTTCTAATAAATATAATTAATTAAAATATTTAATAAAAGTAATTTATTAAATATTAAATAAAACAATTAATTAAAAAATATAAATAACATTATAAAAGAAACTTAGTTAAAAATATAATAATAAGATAAGTATTATTTATCATTATCCATGCTTAATAAACATAAGACAAGAGAACTTGACCTTACGAAATTAAGTTAATCACGTGTTGGACTTACGCCATTGATTGAGCCCTCAAGAGCGTATCAAAAGAACCGTGTTTCAGTGCCAGAAATAAAAAATAAAGTACAGTTATTTGACACTTAACTTGACGCACAACTATAACATCAGTAAGCAAGTGACAGATAATCATTATTCAGATTCGAGCAACTAATATACAGTAAGTAAATTCATGGACATTATTGACCTTGGAACTGCAAAACGGAAAGAGGGAACTACGTTAGATGCAAGTTAGTTTGTGCGGTTCAAGTAACACATTTGCTTGCTATGCCGCACGGTCAGTAACGCCCACATACTCTAAACTGGGAACTCAAGGATGGAAACCTTTTTTGTCTATTTTGTTTGTTGGTTTACTTCGACTGCAATTCTATAGCACCTACGGAAATATCATAAATGAGGCATATAAACCTCGCTCTAAATCTGAAACCGTGATAATTGAGCCAAATCAGTGAAAATAGTGACAATTGAGCGACTGATAATCAGTGCCTGGTAACTAATTAATATTATGGCTGAATGTCACTGATTTATCTGTGATCCCCACTGAAAGTCGAGAATTCCACTGCTGCAAGTCAATTATTCCCAGTTCATTTCCTTGATTTGCCAGTCGGCAGTAGCTTGTCAACTGACATTCAGTGAATGTTAGTTCACTGATTGATATCACCGGTGTAGAGCTTAGAGTGCTCTGTGCTTTATGCAAGAGACCGGGGGATAACACCTCAATTAGTACATCTTCGGGTCAGCCCAGGATAAAATAAAAAGTAATTGCTAAGATTTATGATTTATTCCTGCATATATGACCAGACGCGAGGTATTTTTGCCATGGAAAAATGGAAAACGTTTTAGAATTTTCTTTAAGGAATAAATGTGGAAATATGCACTTTACACAGCACGTCCCGGAACTTGAAATTACTTAATGAGAACTGCCGTCGAATCCGTGAGAAACATTTTTAAGTTCATCGTTAACCGACGGTTTTTTAACGGTCGACATCCAGAAACCTTTCGCACTGGCATCACCAAGAAAACGACCACCATTCCATCGTCTGCCAGCGTAATCCTCTTTTAAAACTGATTTAAATACATACTTTTTTTTTTAATGATATTCCTTTGCAATGGAAAAATTGTGCCGGCCAGTTCACTTCTTTGAATAGCTCCGCGGTTATGGATCGCGGGAGTGAAACAGTCGACTACACACCTGCCACCGCGAGGGCGCTTTGTCGATGCAGCGCCACACTTCAGTTACTCACGCTGTACTTCGGTACAAACAATTTTACTACTATACACTGAAGAGCCAAAAAAACTGGTATAGGCGTGNCTAGATCGGTTACTGCTGCTACAATGGCAGGATATCAAGATTTAAGTGAGTTTGAACGTGGTGTTATAGTCGGCGCACGAGAGATGGGACATAGCATCTCCGAGGTAGCGATAACATTTGGATGTTCGCGTACGACCATTTCACGAGTGTACCGTGAATATCGGGAATCCGGTGAAACATCACATCTTCGACATCGCTGCGGCCGGAAAAAGATCGTGAAAGAACGGGACAAACGACGACTGACGAGAATCATTAAACGTGACAGACGTGCAACCCTTTCTCAAATTGGCGCAAATTGGATTTGTGGACTGCCCTGCAGGATTCATGGTGTGATTTGCCTCCTGCATACCTTCAGACATTAGGTAGAGTCCATGCCACGTCGTCTTGCGGCACTTCTGCGTGCTCGGGGGCCCTACACTATATTAGGCAGGTGTACCAGTTTTTTTGGCTCTTCAGTGTATATCTGGGCCACAGTTCATGTTTCCGACTGCTGTGACTTCCACTGAAAAATCCTGCTTTAATCATGTTTACATCTGTTGGAAAGGATAAGTTTTCATAGAAATTGTATTAAAATTTTTTTCCTTTAGTTTATCTGAAAGAATATCGGTTTTGAATACTTTACGGCGTATAAACAGTCATCACGATTCAACAAAGCTGTGTTTAACTTTCCTCCGTGTCTAATTTATTTTTTGATAAATTTCAATCCTGAATGTAAGTGAACTCGAAATGTCACTGCTCGTTTCGATAATGCGTTATTTTAGTTAACTGCACGTAGAAGATCCATTGATATACTGACCAAACACAAAACTAAACTAAACAAGACTTATCAGTGAAACATAATTTATCAAGAATGCGGGTGAACTTTATCTGCTCTGCGAGTAAATGTCCAAAATAAAAACAATAAATTGCATAGCTGTCGACGCTCGATTTTGGCTGGCAAGTCAATTTTTCAAGACGTTAATCGCGAAACACATGAAAATTAATGCATATATTACACAATAGGTTTTTATTGTTGCGGGATGCGTTGGAGTTCAATCTTAAATGTAATTTATCTTTTGTACGTTTTGCAGAAATATTTCAAGATACTGAAAATAATATGTTTAACCGTCTTAACTACATGGTTTCGTAGATATAGTATGGCCTATTTCTTGGTGTAAATATCCCAGAATCTGTGCAGGGATCTTTTTAAGTATTAGTGTTTCGAATTTTATTTTATTTTTTTAAATATGCGTTATTGCTATATGCGAAGTACTCTATAGAAGTGGTTGAAATTTTGCAACTTTTAATGCTCTGTAGGTAAAATAAATTCGCCGATGACAGGCAACTAACTAGCTAGCCCACTAGACGTATTCCCAGAGTACACGAAGGAAGTTGAGAGTTTCATACTCGTCGGTTCCCAAAGCACTTAAACATTTTTGAAAGAGCATTTTTAAAACAATTTCGTAAATCGCTAGGCATTCTAACACTCAATTATTTTTTATATCGTTCAGCAGCGGTGAATCTACGTTACGTGTGAAAATTATTGCAATGTTTCAAAGCACTTTAATAATGCTAACCCATCTGGTATGTGAAGCCTTTACTATGCCAGTATAAATAAAGTCAAAATAAATAAATAAATAAAGATAATCAAAATCACAGCACTTGTTCAGTTTAGAATTCTTGCCAAAATGCACTGGAATTAGTGGGGTGAATTTAAAATCTACTTTAAGGAGAACTTTCCCGCCATTTTAAATTCTTAGTTTTTCTAGCTTGTTTATGTTTTTAAAAGAAAATTCCCCTACACCCAACTGTCTATTGACCTTACACAGCGTTACATTTAGAATTATTGAACTGCGAACTTGTATTTACTTCATAAGGGATTTTGCAAAATTTCGGCAGAATTAATATTGTGACGTAATTATATGAGTTCGTAGATTCGCTGTCTTGTCCGTACTGCAGCGTAAGGCCAGTAGCTAGCTGGGTATAGGGAAACTTAAGGAATTTTCTTTTTAAAAATATAAACAAACTAGGAAAAAAAATCCAATATGGCGGGGCTATGTTTACGTCAGCGAAAAGACATACGACCAACTTCATTCGAATATGAAGTGCTTTCTGACAGTAACGATACAGAAAATTCAACTATATAAGGGAATGAAACAGCATATTGTATATAGCAGGATTTCAATCCGCATACCCTACTAATTAATAAAGCATTAAATATATTTGTATGAAAGCAATAAGTACGTTTACAGGATTTATTGTTAAAGATATTCGTGTTAGAAAAGAAACCTATAACAGCTCTGAAGAAGGTTTCCAGTTACCTAAAACTCGATGTAATAACACACACATACACACACATATATATATGTATATATTACAATGCGCAGGTTTTCCACAGAATCCTGCGTGGACCCACCCATCCCACCCGTAAGAAGAATGCCATACATGCATACAAGACGACACGTGTTGATGACGGGTCGTCTGTGTTTTCTCCGCGAGAACACGAAAAATTCGCTGTGTTTTTGCCAGCATCAAAAAATTTTCTGGGAGGGGGGGGGGAGCATGGGCCCCCAATTTTATACGGCTATCGGCGATCCTTTAACTTTGGGCACAATCAAAATACATACGCACAGAGCATAGAACATAAGAGTAGAACATTCTCACGACAAGAATTCTTGTGCGAAATTGATTCACAATTGAAAACTTACGTATTATTTTTAGTCAATGAAATTTTGAGGCGAGTTTGATGTCAGATGGTAATGTTGGCAAATTATGGATTTTCGAAATGGATTGTGATACTGTGTTAAAAATTTACAGTGATTTAAAATATTTAGCATTTTTACTTTTCTTTAAAATCTTTGTTTTGCAATCGAAAATATGTGACTAACCCATAAACATTTCTTCGAGTAAACTGTTAACCTGTTATTTTCTTTAAATTAATATCTTGCGACATTTCTTCGTTTCTGCAGCATAACTGTTCTTCCATTTTAAATAAACAACTTCGTTGAATATTTTGTACTCTGCTCTGATTGGCTGCTGCTCCACGCGCCTGCGCAATAAATGTATGTCCATTTCCTTCGTGCGCCAATGTCAGGAACTCCCATGCACACGACCTGGCATGCGCAGTTGTGGAACAGTACGTTGGAAAACATGGCGGTCATTTCTTGTGCACACGACCCATGTGCTTACTATTATGCTTTCAACTGCGAACGAAGCTTGGTGAAGACGACTGCGCAAGCGCGTGGCCGTAAGTTTGGCAACACGGCGACCCGGCGGAAGGGGGAGCAGAACCTGCCGGCTGTTACGCCTCGGCTTCCTCCGCGTCGCCTGCATTGTTGCGGTCGATGCGACAGGAAGCAGGGAGTTATTTTTAGCAAGCCGAAGACCCCCTTACTTCTTCGCGCTCAATTAACTCCTCCAAAGTGAACGTTTCCTTTCACACGCCGGCCGCCCCAACAAAAATGACTGGGGCTGCGCACAGGAGCAGATTTCGTGTGTTCGCGAAAGAAACGTCGAGTACAACCGATGGTAACAAGAATTGTAAACTAAAACATTCCTGCCAACGGTTGGATGCTTCAATGTTACTGTTCAAGGAACGTATGTTACAATAGCGTAGCCCCTTAAACGAAAGGATTACGTAAGGAAGCGTTCCGTTAATGTCCGGTGCTTCTAATTTTAAGGCTCCTATGTACTTGAAGCTGTTTTGCGCATTAAAGGCGCAAAAGTGACGGCGTGATAATACGGGAGACACTAGGCCGGGGTATTCCTGAACATTCAGTTTGTCATTATATACTCTACCATCTCAGGCAACGGAAAAGCAATGGTCAGTACCTAAATCGCGGAACTTAATTTCAGAAAGTTTTTATAAAGGGTTATAATACCAGATAACGTTATAACGTCAGATAAGTCCTTAAACGTTCAATTTAATCGAAAGTAAGATACTTTTATGTAGAGAGAAGTATATAACGCTTGTGATACGGTGCATATTTAGGGAACAACCAAACACGTCATACATTGGGTGATTTTTAAAATGTTTTATTCAGAAAGTGTGAAGTAACCACGAAAGGACTATATAACAGGGAATGGACTATACAAACCGCGCTGTAGGCCGAAGCATGAACGACTTTTACGTGAAGTGAGGGAGGGGAGGGGCGTGGCATGGGCTGCGGAAGTGACGACTGATATCACGCCCCTCTCTTGTTTGAGCACAACACAGGCTAAACACCGTGTTCCTGGCAGGACGTAGCTACCACAGTTTCCAGAGCATCTTAAGTCAATTCATGGTTACTTCAAGCTCTTCTGAAGCCCTCCCTGCCAAAGTTCAACTTTCGGACTATCCCTCCGCCTAACGCAAACAAAGCGCTTAAATAAGTCTAGAAAATTACACCGAAGGGACAATGCACCGCATTCGTGCGCACTAAGTTTAATAATATTTCGCACGGGAACTATATCTTCCATTGCCAACACACTTATTTTCTCTCTGTTTTTATTCATTTTAATCATTATTAAATAAAATATACAAGTAAAAGTTTTATTTGACCAAAAATAAGATACTTTAATGTTAACAGAAATATAAAACGCTTGCTATTACACGAAATATTAAGGAAACAACCAATCACGTGATTTTTCAAAAATTTGATTTAAAAAATTAGAAGATACAGCGGATAGACTGTAACATCTAACCACACGCATTCGAGGCCGCCCGTATGTGCACTGTGCTGCTTAATCAGTTACCCCAATTGGTGAGAGTATAGTCCCTGAATGCCATTTTATAAATTGCTGTTGAATGGCTAAACAGACGAATGAACCGGGGGCCGCTGTCTGTGGTTTTAACACGAATACCGCGGAAATCACTACTGCATCACTGAATTTCAGCCAACGAAATAGTCAGTAAGTTAACACTGTTTTACAGTGGGCCACTGGTTACTCCTTTCATTTTGACTTTTACTGTTTTTGTTTAAAGTGAAATGCTGCAAAATAAATATCGAAGAGTAATAACCCAATCTCTACTAAAGGGATCGCGGTGGAAGATTGAATCGCTTCTCGATGGGTTCACTCCGGATTTTTGGCACGGGACAAACGTGGCGGACGTTGCCGATGGCCGGCGGAATCGTAGAGGGAAAATGGGGTAGAGTATGCACCCTAGGTGCGCAGTAGTCACTACGCGTTCCAAACAGTCGACTGACTTTCTGTCAATACGACTGTGATAAACGACTATCATAAACGACGTGGATAGGATTTGAGCGAGTGAAGAAGGAAGAGATTTGAACGGCTCTTAACATCGAGGTCTTGAGAGCCTAGGAAGAAACGAAGCGAGTATGGAGCAGCGCCGGAATTCAAGGGCTGTGGGGAAACGGGAGATCCCCGAGAAAACCTGCCGACCAGCGGCATCTTCCGGCACGATTTCCACATGCGAAGGTTAGGATTTGAAGTCAGAACACAAACAAGTGCTTTGAGATGTTCGTATACTCCCTCTACCCAATTCTTAATGTAATTAGATTAAATTCAAATTTGTAAAGTATTTTATTCATATAAACAAGTTTGAAAATTTAGATATAAACAAAAAACATGTTCCTCGCTATTGACCATGTGACTTAGACAGTTGTATAGGTGTGGGGTAGGTGAATGCTAGGTACATACGTATAAGACAATAATCGGTCTACCTCATCGTTAGTCTAAGGGCGGGATCCCCTTTCCCCCGCCCCCGTATTTCACTACTGATCCATCCTAACAAGGACTTTTTCCATGTCAGCCGTCCGGGATGATGGGAAAGAGTACACATATGTGCCCCC
>NQII01003425.1:133752-153798 GCA_002778355.1 Clitarchus hookeri | reverse complement strand
CCCTTAATTGCATGTGGTTTTAAGACGCAATTTTCGTTAAACATGTCACTTGTGTATTTACATCGGGAATAAACTATGAATATAAGAGAAGACAAAAAGTGAGCAGGCAAAACGTTGGCAAGGAATTGGGATACGTTAACAGAAGCAAAAATTCTACTAAAAATTCCCTCATTTTTACAACTGCATGCGTTCAGATTAACTAACTCTTATAACTATTCTTACTACTTGAGGCCGGGTTAGAATTAGCTTATGTAAACTGAAAAACTTACAGACATCAATAAACTTACACAAAAGTGCTGTGTTACAAAAGCAACTTTAAAAATCTGTGGAACATTTTCGTAACTCGTAGTCGAGTTCTGTACTAGTTTCCCTTAACTAGCAAAATTTGCCTATGGGCTAGGTATCATTTACTTCAAACCGTTAATACACCGAGACACACGTGAGAAAAAACGCAGCCATATTATTAGTAGCAATAGATTTTCTTTNAAAATTCCCTCATTTTTACAACTGCATGCGTTCAGATTAACTAACTCTTATAACTATTCTTACTACTTGAGGCCGGGTTAGAATTAGCTTATGTAAACTGAAAAACTTACAGACATCAATAAACTTACACAAAAGTGCTGTGTTACAAAAGCAACTTTAAAAATCTGTGGAACATTTTCGTAACTCGTAGTCGAGTTCTGTACTAGTTTCCCTTAACTAGCAAAATTTGCCTATGGGCTAGGTATCATTTACTTCAAACCGTTAATACACCGAGACACACGTGAGAAAAAACGCAGCCATATTATTAGTAGCAATAGATTTTCTTTGGCGGGGATGCTCGAGTGGAAAGTGGAGTGGAGAGATTTGGGCGGCTCTTAACAACGAGATCTTGAGAGCCAATGAGGGCGAAGTGACGTATGGAGAAGCGCCGGAATGCAAGGGCGGAGTAAACAGGATATCCCCGAGAAAACTCCCTGAGGACATGCGATAATCCCGGAACGACCCTGCCCGGAATCTAACCCGGTTCTCCTAGGTGGAAAGCGAGTATTCTTACCACTACACCATCGCGGTCCCCGGGGGATGCTCTAGAATGCTTGTGTGGTCACTGTTTTCCTATCGGTTATTAGTCGTCAACCAAGTTCGTACAATCTACACTATTGTTTTTTAAAATTGAAATACCTAGAAAGAATGGCCAGAATTAACGCAAACTCGGAGGATGTGTAGAACAGTCTACCAGCAATAAGTGATTACGATTGCAGAGAGATGGGGTACACGTAGGCCTAACAGCGCCCTCTCTTGTGTGACGGAAAGGTCAGTGTTACACCAAGCTCAGTCAGTGAAGAGCCGTCAAACGAAGTGAAAGAAAGTGCCAGTATGCCTCGTCGACGTCAAAGGGCGCCATATCAGCATGTGAGTGAGTTCGAACGGAGTAGAACGATCTGTCTCCGGGAAACAGGTTAGTCATACCGTGACATTTCGGCTCGTGCAGGGCATATTGCTACAACAGTGATGCGTGTGTGGCACCAGTGGATAGAAGAAGGTCGTACGCAGCGACGAGCGGGTACTGGACCACGCAATGTGGCCACAGCACGGTATGACCGCCATATTGTCCACATGGCCGTAACGGACCGTACAGCCACGTCCACAGTATTGGCTCGACACTGGAGCATTGCTACGGGTGTGGACCTGTCTTCGTCGATGGTTCGACGCCATCTGCTGCGGGCTGGACTGGTGGTACGCATGCCATTGCGTCGGCTTCCATTATCCAGAAACCACAAACGCCTCAGACTGCAATGGGCACGTGAATGCCGTCGATGGCGTGCTGAGTGGCAAAATGTAGTGTTATCGGACGAGACCCACTTCAACGTGTCCTACAGTGATGGCTGCATACGTGTTAGACGCTACCGTGGTGACAGCAATCTGGCAGCCTGCATTGTGGAGCGGCATAACGGACAAACGCCAAGTGTGGTGGTTTGGGGCGCCATTGGATACAACATGCGATCTCGACCCCTACTTATTGAGAGCAATCTGAACAGTAGCCGCTAAATGAGCGGGGTTTTAGAGCCCGAGGCACTATCCCTCCTTCAGGCAACTCCACATGTTATACTCGTATTTCAGCAGGACAATGCCCGGCTACATGTGACGAGGAATGTGCAAGCCTTCTTCAATGAATTACGGATGCCACTGCTTCCCTGGCCTGCACGTTCGCCTGACATTTTACCCATCGAACATGTCTGGGATATGGTTGGTCGGCGACTTGTTCGTCACGGTCCTCCAGCAACCACTGTTGATGCTTTGTGGACTCGCATACAAACCGCGTGGAGCGAGATTCCACAGGAACATATCCAGATCCTCTTTGATACCACGCCACGGCGTTTAGGGGCTCTGATTGCAGCACGTGAGGACTTCACACCATACTGAATTCTGAAGGACAGAGATCATGTACAGTGCTGTAATCCTAATAAATTGTGTATTGCCGTGTACCTAATCTGTGGTATAAAATTAATTTCAATTACATGTATCCTTCTTGGTGTTGCATTTTTCACAAACGTTAATGTAGAACAAAAAACANCATAAAATTAATTTCAATTACATGTATCCTTCTTGGTGTTGCATTTTTCACAAACGTTAATGTAGAACAAAAAACACTGGGTGTTGCCACTTATGTGACATCACTGCGCGAAGCATTTTACTTTCGTCACCCATGTATACGTATTGGCATGCACTGACGCTTTGAAGACCCCGGACGGAATAGCTCTCACGCGGCGTAGTGCGGATCGTGTANGGTGGCACGCATGCCATTGCGTCGGCTTCCATTGTCCAGAAACCAGAAACGCCTCAGACTGCAATGGGCACGTGAATGCCGTCGATGGCGTGCTGAGTGGCAAAATGTAGTGTTATCGGACGAGACCCACTTCAACGTGTCCTACAGTGATGGCTGCATACGTGTTAGACGCTACCGTGGTGACCGCAATCTGGCAGCCTGCATTGTGGAGCGGCATAGCGGACAAACGCCAAGTGTGGTGGTTTGGGGCGCCATTGGATACAACATGAGATCTCGACCCCTACGTATTGAGAGCAATCTGAACAGTAGCCTCTACATGAGGCAGGTTTTAGAGCCTGAGGCATTATCCCTCCTTCAGGCAACTCCACATGTTATACTCGTATTTCAGCAGGACAATGCCCGGCCACATGTGACGAGGAACGTGCAAGCCTTCTTCAATGAATGACGGATGCCACTGCTTCCCTTGCCTTGCCATCGAACATGTCTGGGATATGGTTGGTCGGCGACTTGTTCGTCACGGTCCTCCAGCAACCACTGTTAATGCTTTGTGGACTCGCATACAAACCGCGTGGAGGGAGATTCCACAGGAACATATCCAGATCCTCTTTGATACCACGCCACGACGTTTAGGGGCTCTGATTGCAGCACGTTGGGACTTCACACTGTACTGAATTCTGAAGGACAGAGATCATGTACAGTGCTGTAATCCTAATAAATTGTGTATTGCCGTATACCTAATCTGTGGCATAAAATTAATTTCAATTACATGTATCCTTCTTGGTGTTGCATTTTTCACAAACGTTAATGTAGAACAAAAAACACTGGGTGTTGCCACTTATGTGACATCACTGCGCGAAGCATTTTACTTTCGTCACCCATGTATACGTATTGGCATGCACTGACGCTTTGAAGACCCCGGACGGAATAGCTCTCACGCGGCGTAGTGCGGATCGTGTAGGGAACGAAATATGTCTCAAGAAGGGGTGGGAGGAAAGCAACACCGGTATGGCGTGTTTAAAACAGGTTTTATACTTGTTTTAACATGAAAGTATCTTATTTTTGGTTAAATTAAACTTTTACTTACATTCTGTCTAACAATTATATTTAATTTGTAAGAATGAAGTGCGTTGCCCCTTCGGTGTAATTTTCTAGACTCGGTTAAGCTGTGTTTGCATGTCGGCTTTCAGTGAGACACGTGTACGTAATAAACGTGTACGTGTCGCATAGGAACATCCTCGACGTGTAGACGTGACCGAAATGGCAAAATTCAATATCGTGTCGTGTACGATAGAATTGTACGAGAAAAAGAAGAAAAAGAAATAATACGTTGAATTGATATAATTTTTTTCAAAAAAATTTAAACTTTATTGTTTTTTTATTGAATTAAAAAAAAGTCTAAACTATGTTATTTGCTAATAAAACTCTACCTTGCTAGTTAATTTATAGTCGTATGTCATTGGTTGAACATAAAACGAGTTTATTCACTGTGAACCACGCATTTCTGTACACGTTATATTCGGAGGTCTCTTACGCACACGAAATTAAGCTAACTGGGCTGTCGGATGGCAAGTAAGGCTGGGCTCACAAGAGTCCGTCGCATCCGTTAGTCGTCCGTCCGTCCAGCGGTCACGTGATATTCAACCAATCGCAGGGAAACGTTTTTTATATCCGTCCATCCGTCAAATAGTTACCAAACTAAACTTCAACTTTCGACGGACTCATGGATGAACCACCGCCTTCTGGCGATGTTCCTTAGGCGGGAATACGCACTTTGAAATAAACTGCAAGGTGGTGAATCTGTGTTTATTTATCTTCAGCGGTAAATTCAAAATTTTTTAATGTAAAAAAATTTAGTATATATTCTTATTACGTAAAACAAATTACTTTCGCAAAATGTTTCTGGCTTGAAAATGTTTTTCCAACCAAAATATACCTTCACGATTTTAAGTTGTCACGCTGAAATTTTGCCATACAGAAGGATTGACGGACGACGGAATGTTGCGAATCGCTTTCAACTGACGGACGGAAAAGACAGACGGATGAACTGCCCGTCGGACGGACGACTGACGAGTACGACGGACTGTTTGTTGTGAGTCCAGCTAAGTGCAAGAAGTGATTGGTGAATGCTGCTGGCCAGTGGCGCCATTTTGTTGGCGCGTGAGGCTGGAATTTGCGTTAGAAGTGGCTGCTTCGCTTCTGTATTCTCCAATATTCTGTGCTGCAGAGCTCTCTCGGAGTCCTCCCCCCGTCTAGGCAGAAAAGTATCTTCATTTCTGGTCTCCGGGTTAGTATAATTACGTAGCTCNAAAGATAAATGATGTCTGGTTCGGCGTCGCGTCTTTTAAAAAAGCTTCCGTATGCGGATGTACTTCCTGGAATGACTCACGACGAAAGAATCTGACGGAGGAAAAAAAAAAGAGAGATGGGAGCCGTCGAGTTCGTGACGGCTGTAAAGGGGAGAAGGCTGTCTAACTAAAAAAAAACTGTTTTTGTACGCGTTCTTCATTTGTCGACAAAAATAGCATTAGCCCAAACAAATGTGTGGGTGGTCACGTTTCCATTGTCTGCAGCATCAACATTGGAGCTCCAGCAAGTATAAGCTATTCACGGTAAAGTGAGTACTTTTTGAAGCCTCTTTCATTTGGAATAATAGTCAATAAATATTTTTTTATTGTAGCCTTAGACGTTAACTTTCGAGTCCGGTGAAATATATTCCGTGTGTTTATTACTTACATGGCAATATTCATTTTAAAAATTGGCGGAAGGATAGAAAATGGGTGATAGGAAAAAGTAACTAGGGCGTCAACATTGCTCACTTTACCGTAAACAGCTTATAATATATTCGCTCTCTGGATTAACCCCCTTGAGAAGCATGATGTGTTGATAGTTGTCAGGAATGACCAAATTAAACAGAACTAATTCAAAACCATTCCAGACGGTGCAGTTTTAAAATTATGATAGTAGAAAAAGAAATTATTCCCAATGTAAATTTCGTAATAAGAGTTTCTTTGAAAAAAAAAACGGGGTGGGGGGGGGAAGACATCCCGTAATCACTTGTACCGTTATAATAAAAATACTCTTTAATTTAAAATGCATTGCAGTGTACCTACGTCAGTAAGACATGGTGTAATCTCGCATGATTTTCCTTCATATTTCAGTATAAGAATACAATGATAATAATGCGCTTTACAATATTTTCCAGTGGACATAAATGTGTTTACGTCAGTCGATATTACTCTATCTCGCTGTCCGTTTCTTCCAGCAGATGTCACCTGTGATATTTCAGTCGAGAGGTTCTCGCGGTAATCGTGGACGGCTAGCTCGACGTGCGAACCTGAGCTGACATCGGCAAACGACACGGTCGTCCACTGCTTGCCCGTGATCCGAGCCCAAAACATCGTCGTGCGGAGACACTTGCGGCCCTGGGACACGGATAACGTATCTACTTGTGTGTGACTAACGCCATATCCGGCCTGCAGGTCATGTCTCCGGGCTTCGCAGTCAGCTGACAGCTCTCAACGCTTGGGGGAATTCCGTAGCGAAATCGTTGTCTCCATTAAGCCGGACGTAAAACATGCATGTGCGCCAGTAGAAAGACTAGAATTTCATTGGCTGTTGCAGTTTGCATATCAGTTCATCACGCACAGTCAAGTATTTTATGACGGAGCAGTTTCTTTCGGCCGCATGATGTATTTTGGAGGTCGTTCTCTTCCATCGCTCACTAGTTTAAGAAATAACTTTTAATAGATGGGGGTATACGGTGTAATAAGGGAAAAAAGTAGTAATAAATCGTTGTCCGTTTGGCATAGGGCAACACGTTGAAACTGTTAAAATGTTGCGATAATCTAAAAAAAAAAAAAAAATCGGCCCACTGTAAGAAAGGTCACTGAAGGTTAACATGGAAGGAAACTTATTAAGGGAATCTATAACAGCTTGCTAAATATCTAACAGCTAATAGTAGGAATCCCCAGGCGAAGTATAATAACTCTGGTAGAAATTTAAAAACTAGGGAATAAATGGGTTTTCCTAAAACAGCACAAGCGACACAAAGGTGAATGCTTTTAATAGCAAATGAAACCCAAGGTTTTTTTTCCCAGAGCCTCGCGGATGGTTACATCCACATCAAAATAAGCAATAATGCCATTCCACTTCTGTTCACTTTCTTGTTCTGTGCCCTGGTAGTACAGGACTTCATCCATGCTGCGTAATGCAACGGCAAACTACTGCAGAATCCTACTGCATTGCCGCTTCTGGCACGCCGCTCTTTCCAACCAACTTTGTGGCTTTGAAAATAATCATTAGGGTTTTAGAAACATCTACGTGCTGCGATGGCGTGTCGTCGCGTTCGCTGGCGCCCGTGAACAGGGGTAATCACCGTTAACGTATAATTTTGTTTAGACGTTTCGCTGCGAGTGAGAAAAATATGATATAAATGTAGATGACATTGTCAAATCGACACACGGGATCAGAGGACTCGACAAAATGATACTTACGAATATTATACAGAAGTAAAACAGCCGTTTATTCCGCGAACTACAGACGTGCACATCAGTAAGGTTCATTCTACTCATGTTAAGAACGAAACGAGTTTCCTTATGGGAGAGTTTGGCATAGGGAAAATTTCCGCCCTCTATGTGCGCAGTGTTTCAAAGAGGTAATTTTAATTACAATTTTAAGCTGAGTGAATAATAAAAGAGAAATACATTACTTACTTGTGTAATTGTTTTATATTTGATTTATGGCTATTCAAATTATTTTATTTTTAACGTATAACACAGAGAAAATATGGTACACATACGACACTAGCGCTTGCCTATTAGCGAAAAAAATTAGTTGCCAAATTAAAAGCATTGAGCTTCCCGACCTGGGTAGAATAAACCTTAACGCCAGCAAAGTGGCATTAGTGGCTAGCAAATGTCGGTACGCCGTTCGCCTGTCGGCGACTGGTACCGTACTCGCCAGCCGACAGCCGCGCGATTAGGAAATGTTTCGCAGCTTGCAGTAGCAAGTCAAGGTACAAAAACCAGTTGCCATAGCCTCGCACAGCCAATCAGAGAATAGGTACGCCTACATAAAAGGAACCGCCGCGTCATTTCGTGTCTATGTACTTATCTACTGTGTGACTCGGTCTTAGTAAGAGAAACTGTGCAACGTTCATACACGAAGTTAGGAGATTGCTTCCTGTCGCATGACTCTTTTGTGGGTTTTTTAATTGATGTTTAATATTAAGAGACTAATTTAAATTTTTTCTGTGTTAATGTTTACCAAAGGGAAAAACAAAATTTCGTTTCAACTTGTTTTTAATGGTTTGAAGTGTAACTTTTTATATAATTTGTNGGGGGGGGGGGGTAGATAACCAGTTCTGCAATTTCACGTATGTTACACAATGATGTACGTGGTTACATGTAAGAGAAGGCGAAAGCCTTAACTTCGCCACCAATAACGACATAATAATAACAATAAAAATTAAATAATAATCGGGCACTGAACTTTTTTTTCGAACCATTGCCACGCGGTAACGTGCACAAAATTTACAATATGGTTGCTTGTTTGTGTCTAAAAAAAAAAAAGCACGTCGATTGCTGCAGTTTTTAAATAAATGAAGATCTACCGCAGCCAGACTTTCAAGCCAATTGTCAACATGCTCTAAAAATAATAGTGATATCGAAATATTGGCAGGTAAGTTGTATGTATAGCGGTGATGACGAAGCAGGCGTCATCATTTCCCGTACAACACTATAAGCAATGCTACACCCTGGATTTATTGCATAAGACTGCCAACACTGCAATTGTGAGATGTACAAAATGTATAAATGGGGACCAACCAACTCCCTACTTCGTGATAGTGGAGTGGATAGGTTTGGACGACATTTGACATCCAGGTGTTGAGAGCCGATGAGGATGAAGCGATAGGTGGGTACGGAGTAGCACAGCGGGAGGGTGAGGGAGATCTCAGAGAAAACCCGCTGACCAGCGGCATCGTCCGGCACGATTCCCACGAGCGAAAATCCGGGGAACGATTCCGCCGGGAGTCGAACCCGGTTCGCTTTGGTGGGAAGCGATAACTCTAGCCGCTGCGCCACTGCAGCCACCTCTGTGATAGCTACTTACCCCTGCTTCACATGTGCGCCGGCCACGTCAAACAGACAGAGCGGAAAACTAGAACAGCTAACAACAAACCGCCATCGTTTTTTTCGCACGAGCCAAGTAGAAAAGTTGGGGGCACGGTGACTGAGCGGTTAGACTGCTCGCCTCCCACCTAGACGAACCTGGTTCAATCCCCGGCCGGTTCACTCCGAATTTTCGCAAGGGGAAATCGTGCCGGACGATGCCGCTGGTCGGCGGGTTTTCTCGGGGATATCCCGTTTTCCCCCGCCCTTTCATTCCGGCGCTGCTCCGTACTCACCTCACTTCACCTTCATCTGCTCTCAAGACCTCGATGTCAAGAGCCTCCCAAACCTATTCACTCACGTCGAAAAGTTGAGCTCGCGCCTAAATTTCTGCTCACGTAAAGAGCAGACATCGCCGATATTTCTTAGAAGTAAATTGCTTCATACATGTAAATTATACCCCTAATTTGTTCTACAATCAACGTGTAATGGCGTCAGAGTATAGAATAATTCAGTATACGATTTATAATGAATTGCGTGAACATAAACATTAATTTTATTGAACTGTTCTAGTAAATAATGTAGTTTGGAACTAAACCGATAGCAGCATTCAACTGTAATTCTTAGAGGTATAAATAAAAACTACCGTCTCTTGAAAATCATTAAGTTAAAATTCATAGTACCATAATAGTATTAATAATTAGAGTAGAGACATGTCAGCGTATAGAGAAGGAGCAAGTTGCTCAGAGAAGCAGGAACGGGGAAGGAATCGGCCATGGCCTTTATCAAGGAACCGTACCCATTCCCAGCATTCGCCTGTGATCTCGGTGTAGCTTGGCAAACCAAAATCAGTGCGAGAGTACCGGGATTCGTACCCGAATGCGAGTCCGAAGATTAATCGCTGCGCAACCTCTCTTGGTGTCTTTGCACGTGACTTAAGGTAGGTTTGGCACGAATGTCACGTGCCTTTCTTTTCCCGATTAGCTCGTCGGCACAAACTGGAAGCCATGGACCCAGTAATAAACCCTAGCAATGTATTCGCGAGCGTGTGACAGCCGCAGGCGCAGAATAACTAAGTAAACAGAAGCGAAACGGATGCGTGCGCCGCCAAATCCACTCCACACTGGCAACAAAGCAGTCGTAACATCGTCCGCCCACCAGAACCTTGCAGTCTATCTGGCGGACGACAGCCCAGCCAAAACTAACCTTGCGCATGCCACGCTCTTATCTATTCCAAGGCGGCAGCTTGTATCGCTACTCGGAAGGCGATTGTTGTGTTGCCAGCCACCAACACACACATTACGTCATGTGCAGTCAGCTTCTAGAACCACTTCCACTTCTCTCTCGCACAATATAAGCAAACATTTATTTCAGTTACGCAACTGCAACGTAGGGAATATTTTCACTTAGCATTAAATATATTAACCGTCACTCTTTTCTGTATGTTTTGTTATGTTTTTTTCGACGCATGGTGACATTTCAGCTTGACCGAGATCTTGCACCAACATTAGTTACTTGATACGTTTTTACTCAGAAACTATTAACAAATAACAAACGGAAATCGTTCCCAGCTGCAAACATGCGCACTCTTTTTACGTACACAAGGTATTACAATATTTTTTAAGCGTATAAATGAGGCAATTTATAATTTGTATTGCTACGTTTGACCTTAAACATGACAAAATACCGTCGGCCCCATTCTCTGCCGCAGTCGACAGTGGACCGACTATTCATCCGATGGCTTCAACTTCATCACTGACAGTATTTACCCATGCTGCCACCTTGCGTCGCGCAAGTTCAAAAGCAACACGGAACCAGTAAGCAACTTGGCATGATTTGTCACTGGTGTATGCTTGACTATTCCAAACGGTGCACGTTTTCAGCTCGGCGTATCTCGGCGAGTAAGCGCGGATCCGTAGAAGAATGCGCACGGACCTGCAGCGTTTCGACGGAAATAAAAATAAAACTAGCAGATCCACCAGGCGTGAATCGCACGTCAAAAGCTTCTAAATGTTTCTTTCCGGTAAAACCCCAGCAGTCGCAGGAGAGAAATCAGAACGGATTGTGGAAGAGTTTGGAAGGGCCTGGGCGACTAATGGAGGATCCGTGTACCTTCGACTGAACACTAATGCCCAGATGAGCGAGTGAAGTGAGAACTAAGCTTCCTTCCCCGGTCCCCTGTTGGAGGGTCGATAGAGCTCTCCGCAAGGGCCCTTTCCAAAACGTCGTCCTCTTCAGAGTCTACCTCAACCACCCTCCCCCACAACCCCCTCCGACGATTACGGCACGAGTGTTGCCTGCCTCTTCTAGGCCGGCTCGCTGGTAAAATACTCCCGCGTACAAACGCCTTTCAAACAGCGCACTTAAGCTAAAACAATCAGCAAAATAACGTTACATGAACTGAGCAGAGCAGCAAGGAATCTGCGCACCACCAACACTTCTTTTTTTTTGAAATTTTTTTTATCATGCAGTGGATGATTTTAACCTGTAGGCCTAGGTATCACGGGAAATTTAACGAACCATGTAAGTTGTATTAGAGTACTTCGCTTTCTGCGCACTTGGAAGGGATTTTTTTTTTTTAAGTTGTGTTGCCAACTATTAACGCACACGTCATAACCGGTCAGGTGTCAGAATTACATTATGAGAAGACGACATAAAAACAAATACATAAAAAATATATTTGCATTAGTTACGTATGTAATCAAGTGGATTATTTACACTCGATATTAAATAACTATAAATATGTTCTGTCTGATTTGCATGTTTTTCGGCACTTAAACCCTACTAGTCGTATCCGCCATCTTGCGGAACACTGGTTACGTGGTGCGTATTTACCCCGAAACTAAACAACAAAAACGTTTCAAAACTGCAAGCAATTATATGTATTCTTGGATTTGCGTAAGAGTCTTCTAATAAGATAGGACAATAAAAGACGCAGTCAAAAATTTTAAATAATTAAATTTGACTTTTAAAAAAATTACAAAATACCACCGGAACCATTTTCTTCCCCAATCATACTGTGACTTTTTTTTCCTGTACTGCCAACTTGTCAAGGATAAAGTATATATGTGTTTAACTGAGCGCGGTTACCTTTCTTCTTCATTAGCTGTAGAGCCTTCGCTTGTTTGGGGGTCATACACTTCTCTTTCCAGGCGGCCCTTTGTCTTTAGCAATTTTAAAAACTCTTCTGTCATCAACTCTTGGTAAGTGTTCATCCCACTTCTGTTTATCAGTTCTTATTCATTCCTTAATGCGTGTGACCCTGCATTCTTCATGTAAGTTCTCATTTTTAACTTTCTCTCTTCATCTTCTTCCGTGACTACTTGTTATATGAACATTAATTTCAACTGTCTGCATTTTGGCTCGTTTTCGCGATAGCAGGCATTGTCTATTATTACGTATGTTCGAATAGGGCTGATTGTAGCTTACATACTCGTGCATCCGTGCCTCTTTGTAGAACTCCAGTTACTGGCAGGAGTAATTTTTTAGAATGCCTTTAGTATGTTCCGTCACTTCAAATTTGACAAGTACCAATTTTTGCAACCATTTTATTCCGAAAGCCATAGATATAAATTCCCTTCAACAGAAAAGTTCAATTAATGTGTTGTAATGAATTTTGAGAACACCAGTATTTCTGGGACGTAAATTTTCACTACAATTGAAACTTGGAGGGTAATTATTTAAATACCTGACTTTTGTATTTTATTAAACGTATACATATTGTAAAGGTAGCCGTACTGATGCACTTCATGGCGTCAAGACAGGTTATTACCCGCGTAAAGGGCAAAGAGCGAATAGAGTAGCCGGCGAAGTCACGTGTTCGGAACCGCGTCACGTCACCAGAGGTGCAAGCGAATGGAAGCATCGGTTGTTTCAAACTCTTGCGTCGCGTGGTTCGCAGAACAGCCGCCGCAAGCTTTCACGTCGGTGCCAATTTTTACGTTGTTCGAATCACGTGACCGTCATTTTCACTGGAAAAATAGAACACGTAATATTTCCTCGCTGTGTAGGTTAACTGTGACTGACTTCCGAACTGAATATTTAGCTGTTGAAATTGTTACTTCACGAAATCTCGTGCAACAAAAGATGACGTCTAATTTCATTGTTTTAAACAATATTCAAATCTCAGCCATACCAAATTTTGCAATACAAGATTACAAATATTAAATTTAAAATTAATCTGCAAGGTATGGGAAATTTTTTTAAATCCCTTCGGAGGACTTGTTGGCCTTCAAACACGAGTATTTTTGCTTGTTGGACATGCCTTGGACATAGAGTACGTAAGAATACAGAGGCGAAACAGCCGCTTTGTACCGCGAACTCCAGCCGCACACGCCAGCAAAATGGCGTCACTGGCCAGCGAAATACTGGAACGCCGTTAGCCAATCAGCGTCTAGTTACCTCCTCGTCAGCAGGCAGCCCAATCAATAGGCTAACTTTACGCAGCATGCAGTAGCCAATCGGACGTAACGCCCGTTCCCAGATTCTCGCGCAGCCAATCAGACAATGGGTACGCCCACATCAAAGGAACCGCCTCGTAATTTCGTCTCTGTGTATTTATCTTCTCTGTGCCTTGGACGCCTTCTCAGACAATAAAAAAACCTGCAAAAAATGATGAATGTTACATCATAATCAAATTACTTTGGAAAATACGAATCCATAGACCTGTCGCTTGATACACTTTTGTCTGTTAGATTAAAAGTTAACCTCTTATTTATAAAATTATGCATTTTCAGCACCTTGTCAACATGGCTGTTGTATAAGCTAAAAGGTTATTTATTAGCGATGTACCGACTAGTGGCCGACTAGTCGGAAAAGCCGACTATCCGGCTATATTGATAGTCGGCGACTAGTCGGCAAAAAGCACCGACTAGTCGGGCTATTACTTTATTCATATTACTATTTTTAAACTAGGGTGGTTGAAATGAAATTTCTTTCATTATTAATTATTTTTATTTTACTATCAGTCTTACAATTGGCAATATAATTTAGGAATAGGAACAAAGGAAGGAATAAAAGGTTTAGTTAGTAGTTAGTACTTATATGACTAAGTTTAACAAAAAAATAAATTCTGAACGCAAGTTTCTACAACTCTGAATAAAGAACATAATTATGTAATCTCCTGTTTATTATTTATTTTAGAATCAAAATTTCAAACACTATGTATTCATTATTGAAAGAAATATAACAAACAATCAAACTCAACCTTGAACCTAAAAGACTACAATAAACAAAAATTAAATCCTAAAGAAAGCAGGTACAACTCTGAATAATATTAAATGAGACCATTTCAAACTTAAGAAAAATGAATACGTTACATAATCACTATGTGTATCATATAACAAAAGTGACATTTAGATACACATGTTACTCTAGTTAGTGTTAGTATATTTTTTAATTAGAGGCAAATTGTGGTGTAAAAAGACTAAAGTCTCTGCCCTTTCTGGCAGTAATCGATTTCTTTTTGTTTCGTATACATTACCAGCTTCGGAGAAGAGTCGTTCACTGTAAACAGAACTAGCTGGACAACAAAGGTACACTTTAGCGAGGCGCGACATTTCGGGATTCTAGAACTATTACGGTTCCACCACTCAAATGGATCATTGTTGCGATGTATTACCGGTAACGCAAAGCACGAGTGCAGTTCAAGAGCCGCACTTGTCTTGTCAGCTTGAACAGTTTCGATTTTTCTTGAGGCTAGTTCGTGGTAGCGTCGCCAGAAATTACGACGTGTTGCTGTTTGCGTGCTGTCTTCATTGAAGAGGTTCTTCATCTTTGTCAGCGTCACTCTCGTCATCACTCAGATTATTTTTCAGAGTTTCCAATAAAAATTGTGACCTAACGGTTATAAGTTCCTCAGCATCGAAAAATTGCTGCTCATATCGTGGATCCAACAAAGTTGCCAGGGTAAAGAGTTTGTTATGCTCCAAGTTAAATCTGCTCTTCAAATCATTTTCTAACAGCCGTTTTATTTCCATGATTTCATTGTTTTCATCGTAGTAATTTCCTAAATATTTCTGCAAAGTTTTCACGTGTGGTATAACTTCAGATAACGATAAGCAATTTGAACTAACGATCTTGGTAATGTCTTCGAATGGCTTCAGCAGTTTAAGACTTTTTCCGAGCATTTTCCACTCTTCAGTAAATAAATGTTCGAAATTTACAGATGTTTCAGTCAGATATAAAGATACAGCCCGTTTTTGTTCTGAAAGACGAGACATTACGTAGTACGATGAATTCCATCTAGTAGATACGTCTTGCACAAGCTGGTGGTCTGGTAAGTTAAGTTCGTGCCGCAAATCACAAAGTTTTTACTGAGCTGGACTAGAATGGTGGAAATGTGTAACTATTCGTCTAGATTATGCAAGTATTTGTGCCATAGTATCATGTTTCAATGCAGTTTTTACTGCGAGTTGCAACGTGTGTATAAAACAAGGAACCCCATTAAAAACTGAGTTATCAATAGCTTTCGCCTCATTTCTTCCGTTATCTCGCACGATGGCATGAATTTTGGTCATGTTTATATTCCACAATGTTGGCATTTCTTCTAAACAGTTTTTTTATATTAATGGCTGTATGTGATTCTGGTAAATGTTTCATTTGTAATACTGCGTGGTGAAATTTGAAATCGTCACTAAGCCAGTGTGCTGTAAAACTCAAAAAACTTTCCATGTTATTTATATTTGTCCACAAATCTGTAGTAACTGAGATTGCGGCGGCACTTAGCAGTCCTTTTCGAATTTGAGATTTAGTTTCTTCGTAGAGATGTGGCATGATGTTGTCTGTAAAACACTTTCTGCTTGGTATGTTATATTTTGGTTTCACTGTTCTCATCAAGTTTCTGAAGCCAGTATTTTCAACAATAGACAACGGCTGGTTGTCCAAAGCAATCATCTCACCAATAGCAATACTAATGTTCCTTGATCTAAAATCTTCATGTGACCACTGTACAACGAAACTTTCTTCTATACTTATAACTGTTTGACATTGATTACACTTCACTTTACGGGAATCAACTTCCAATTCGTCAAAGAAAGTCCACACACGCGATTTCATGTTCGACATGACTCAATTTCAATTAAGTAGGTACTTTCACTATTATACAAACGGTTTTAGCTATGCAATTCACTGACTTTTGTTTTATATTTCAAAAAAACACTCAGTAATGCTGGACTGTACGTGAACGATACTATAACAAAATGCAAAGTAAACCAAAACCTGCTATTTCATGTCCGCACGCGCGGTGCGTGCGAGGGATGCGAGGCGCGACGAACATTACCGATTTCGCCCGAACATCGCCGAAAGCAATGATCGGCTTGGCCGACTAGTCGGCCTTTTTCCAACCAACCAGTCGGCTAGTCGGCTAGTCGGCCAAACTCATAGTCGGCCCATCACTATAATATTTATATATATAATTTAGACTTGTACTGGCACCCATGCCCTGGTGGCTCAGTCGGGAAATTGTGGTAAACTATGCTTGTAAGAGGGCTTATGGCATAATTGCCCTGCCACCCTGATCGTTGTCGGAAGCGATGCCTGTGATATGGATTTGGTGGTTGTATCTTAAATAGCTCGGAAATGGTATCCAACTATGCTTATTCGAAGGCTTAGTGCATACTTGGCTTTACCACCCTATTCGTCATCAGGGGTGATGCTTATGTTATGAATTTGAATACTTTACCTTAAACAGTTCGGAAATAACAGCCAATTATGTTTATAACAGGGTTTAAGGTAGATCTGACCCTACCACTCTGTTCATTGTCGGGGGTTGATGCCTATGATATGAATTTGGTGACCATAGCTACGGTGGATAGAAAATAGTGGCCAAGTATGCTTAGGTAAGAGGGCTTAAAGTATACTTGACCCAATCACTCTGTTCGTTGTCAGGGGTGATGTCTATGACATGTATTTGGTGGCTATATCTTAAAATTTTCGGAAATTATGGCTTACTGTGCTTATTGCTTAATGCATAATTACCTAAACTACCCTGATCGATGTAAGGGGCGATACCTATGATATTAATTTGGCAACTAAAAAGTTCAGAAATTATTGCTAACTATGTATATAAGTTTGTGGGAGTCGGATATAGAAATACTGTACTTGGTGCAATTAGCAGGGTCATGTTAAGCATAGGCTTACTTCGCATAGGTCGTAGAATATGGTTGTAACAAGGCGGAGTGACAGCATTAAGTAGCATGACAGAGTGATGAACTGGAACATTCTTGAAACAAGATGGTTGGTATTGACATGGAATGACAGAGCATGAACTGGAACATTCTTGAAACAAGATAGCCGATGTTGACTTGGAATGACAGAGCATGACAAATATGGCGAATGCAGGTCAAGGTCGATGTCATCCGAGATGGATAATGTATGTCAAGGTCGATGTTATACGAAATGACAAATGTCCACTGCCATATGCCACTGCCGGTCCTCTGCCAGATGCAATGGCATCTGGCATATCACAAGCGTTTTATACTTGCATTGACATATAAGTATCTTATTGTTTAAGATAAATTGAATTTGCACTATATTTTATTAATAAATTATAATATTCAATTTATAATTAATATGAATAAAAACAGGGAGAACATATGTGTGTTGGTAATACCTAGTATGAAATAGTTCTTCTGCAAAATATTGTTACACAGAGTGCGCACGAATGCGGTGCATTGTCCCTAAGGTGTGATATTCTAGAGTCGCTTAAACTTTGTTTGCAGGAGGCAAAGGAATATCATGGAAGTAGAACTTAGAAGGGCTTCAGAAAAGTTGGAAGTAACCGTGAATGGACTACATATTCCGTAGTCGCATATACAGCTGCTGCTAGTAACACGTAGCACAAGCGCATTTTTATCGGTACCGATTACAGTGTCGTGCCGATAGCAGTAGAGTTCCGATAAAAAATTTTTTTTTACTAACTACTCTAAAACTAAGTGTTATATGAGCCCGCGGTAGGGACGGGAGTTAAGTGCGTCTCAGGGCTAAGCCCCATACGCCTACAAGGAAGGGAGAATCATGCAAGGAGACATGCATCACGGTAAAGAGGGATTGGGCTGCCGTGGCCAGATTGTGGCCATGACAACCTCCCTAAGTGTACTTATAGCTAAACTATAGTTAGAAGAGAAAGGGAAAAACCGGCATAGTCACCGTAAAAACCCTTTCGACAGGAAAGAATCAAAAATTGCTTCATGCATTATCATGTTTAACAGAAAATGCTACAGGAGGCAGAGGATAGGAACCATGCTCTTTATTATGATAGGATAAAAGTGCTAGTAGAGAGGGGGGCGGGAAAGTAATTGTTTGTCGCAACACTTATTAAGAGCTGTATTAATCTGTAACTGCTTTCCGAAACGTCTTCCAGCAAATGTTTCCCACGTTTGAGGCCGAGCAGCGCCTGGAGCGATAAGAGCGAAACTACCACTCCCATCAAGCGTGCCATCGCCGCTAAGCGCAGGGCACTGAATTGGCGTGCAGTTTTCTCGTCGTGCTGCGTGTACCCAAGAGATTTTATGCGGTGAACCTATTATTTTATTGGCAATGGAAAGTCTGTACCAAAGTTCAATACAGTGTCCTATACCAGTTTCGCAGAAATTTACCCAGCATATTTTCAGCTATAACGGTCTGAAAAAGTTGTTTCTGGCCATGCTGAAGAGCTTAAAAATAGCGTTTGCGATAAGCGTTGTATGTTGAAAAGTTTTTATTCCGCCCTAGTGGGAAGTGTAATTTCTTTTCGCGTAGAAACAGTTTGTGCACACGTGAAAACAGTTTGTTTTGACAACGTGTATCACAAGCACACTGCAGGTAGACGGGCGCCTTAAGACGTACTCTCGAATTGCAAAACAACTGCGTCTCATAGTGCAAGGCATTAGGAACTAGAGAACTCTACGATGAGTCACAGCGTCCACGTGTTAGCAACGCTCTTTTAATAGCACGCTTCTTTGCGTCACACCATACGAGCCTAGACAAGCTAAGTGAAGTAAGGTCAGGAAGTTTGAACGAGCGTGCATGACCGGCAACCCACACCACAGAATAGGCAAGTACAAAGAAGTGAAATGACTTGTCGATTCCTTTGATGTGGGCAATACCCTAGGGCCGGTGATTTATCGCGAAAAAAAAAAAAATCGGAGCACGCGGTAGACTTCGATACTATACACACGCCTCAGCTGTTGTTATACCTCCATTGGCTGCTGGTGTCGTTTCCGCATGTGACCCGCCACTCAGAACTCCGTAACTCTTGACACCGGACCTTCGTGGTTCGTGCGGAGACATTTAGCAAGACCATAACTAGGGCCCACCTGTTTGTTGTACTCCGAAACACGTTAGTTCAGAGCCAGAATGGCGGTTGGATGATTTTAACTCGCACGCGTCTTTTGTGTCTGCCCGCGAATCACAGGCGTGAAGTACAGGAGTATCCAGATTCTGATTGGCCAGTTAAGTATGAAAAGTCTCCTCACAGAGACACGCTGCCAGTAAGAATACTGCTGGCATGCACGTAAGGTATTGAAGTCTAGCGTGTGCGGAAATCTTTTCGCGAAGAAACAGGTGGCCCTGATCATAACATGTTTCAGCCAATCAAAAAAGCTGGACTATCCTACAGTGCTTTGAGCTGTATCTTGCCTCGAAATTAGTTTCCATTTTTGTTTTTAATTTTTGGCCACTTCTCCGCTTTTTTTTTTTTTTTTTCCCCTTTCCTTCCTCCGTCCCAAAGAAAATACAAACAGTTTCCAAATAATTGCCATTACAAAAGACCTCGCTGTTAAGAGCCACTCAAATATCTTCACTCTATTCACCCTTCGCTTAATTTCTTTTTGCCCATCACAGAGGTTTCGTTTGTTCACGTTTATTTCGTTAGATGTACAATATTATTTAATTTTTTTGTTTTTTCAAGTTTTGTTAACTCCATAAAATATTTTGTTGGGACAACTAAATATAAGTTTCGCCCTGTAGAAACAAATATTTTGTTGGCTGATCTCTCAGTGTGAGGACGTGGGTTGTAGGCAGTCAGTTCCCCAGAACATTGGCACCTCTGTGTGGACGAGATAGCGACTCTTCTGCGAAGGCAAACTTGTAAGAGCCGCATCCCGACTCTCCGCTCTTCAGGGCGCACGGAAAAGGTCGAGGCAAGCGTGTGACGTCAGCGGCGTCACCCGAGTCTCTTCCCCCCCC
>NQII01003425.1:98556-133649 GCA_002778355.1 Clitarchus hookeri | reverse complement strand
CCCACCCTTGCGAAGGCTTTCAGGAACTGCACTTCACGGTTTTTATTCGCATTCCGCGGTGGGGTCTGCGGACGGCTAACGACCCTGGTGCTCTGGAAATTTTGTTTCCCCGCAGGTTGGTACTCCGTCTCACCGCGGGTTTTTCCCCCTGCCTTTGTCCAAGATGAAAAACGACTACGTATCAAATGCACAGAATAGGCAAGTGTACAGAAATGAAATGGCATCGCGATTCCTTCGATGGCGGACGCACACGCTCCCCAATTGGTTGCGCGTATGATCGTGGAAAGTGGCCCTTACGTCTGATTGGCTACTGCATGGCGTTAAAGGTTCCTTAATTGGTTGGGCAGCTGGCTGGCGAGAAGCTTACCAGGCGCTGATTGGCGAATGGCGTTCCAACATTTTGCTGGTCGGTGACGCCGCTTTGCTGGCGTGCGCGGCTGGAGTTGCTGTATTCTGTATTCCTAAGAGTCTTGTGTCAAAACGAAAGTAGGTATTCTTTAGAACACCGTTTATTGTCAATGCATACACGTATGTTGTGTAGGGAGCAACCTCGACGTTTATACTTGTACAAAATTTCGATATTTTATTTAATGTCGTATGCACATGGCCTTCAGACAATAAAAATTGCCGGAGTAAATAAGAATAAAAAATAATTAATTGAATTGATTAAAAAATTGTATTATGAAGGAGCTTGTGTTTTTATTTTTCCTTTCCGCATTTAAAAAATATGACAAACTACGTTATTATTTTAATTATCCACTACTTAACCCGTTCGTTCTAGGATTCATTAGGGGATCCCAAGTGTCACTGATAAATACTTCCGGGCTGTTGGTATTCGCAGTAGGTACTCCTGTGGACAGTATTTCTCGCAACCATTGAACAAAGTGGTACGAGCTCAATGTTATCAGCATTAACCACTCGAACAAGAAGGTACAGAAACCTTCGCCGATCACATCGCTCACAAGAAAGACGCTCGAAACAACGGATACTGATCCCATTTTGTATACAGAACCCGCCACAAGTATCCTTGATGTGCAACATGCTTTCGATTGTTGATGCGGGGAGTGTGCGTGTCAATTGTTAGTCTTGTATGATTAGTTTAACATTAGACGAGAGTAGATAGATGATGGGGGATCTCGGACAGGGGAGTGCGGAGTCGGATGCCGGACCACCACCATCTTGACATTTGACCTTGACCTCAAAATTTCCCTTTCCCCTCTCAAATACGGTTAAAATCGCTAGAATTTTCCTAAAAATTTCCCTTTTCACTAAAGATTTTTCATTTTTCCATTAAATTTCCCACAAAAATGTGTTTAGCACAATGTGGCTGGGCACTTGCAGAATCCGGCAGAATCCAGATATGAACCACTTTGCTCGAAAAGGTGGATAAGTAAAAAAAGCTCAAAATAATTTAATTTAGTAGTACACAATAGTATGACAAACGCTTTATACGTGGACTCTTAGAATGCCAAGGCAGATGAATGCTACCTGTAGTGTACCTGAGAGACATCAGAAACTCGCCTTGTCAGGCAACAGCGCACTATTTCCTTGCAAGTAATCTGTACACCACTGCGCAGCTCTACCGTCTTACGTCACAGCAAAACGTTATCAATATGTAAATAACAAGATGCTGGGAACATCAACTGAGGTATCAGCGTGCGTCAGCGCTCAATATACTCGTATACATTCACCCATCACTGGAGAAAATCGCCAGATCGTTTCTAAAGTCCTCAAGAAAATTAATATATATATATATATATATATATATATATAATTTTTTACGATTTCAGGCTTTGAGAAGTTAACACCTATTTGGACGCATTCTCTCACTATACAGTCAATATTAATTATGAATATGAAAGTTTGCCTTTGACCTCATCGAACATGGTGACCTTGAACATCGCTAACTGGTTGTCACCAATGACTATTCCGCGATCGAGTTTTTACCTTCGATCAAAATACTCGTCGACATGAAAGAATTACCTGTATGAAGAGTCCTTTTCGCACGAGGACTAATCACGACAATGGCCACACACAGTTTATGCAAGGTGATACATCGAAGAACCACGTCAAGAACTGTACCGATTCGTCTTTTGAGAGCCAGCTAGTGATGCCGTACAAACCTCCTGCTACATCGGTGGGTACTGATTCCACAGAAGATTGTGACGAGGCAGTTAATGTTAAAGACGGAATGAGAGCAGTAGAGTCGGTTTGTGTGGAATGTACACTTCCAAGACTTTAGCGTGAAGTCGACGAACTTCAAAATAAACCGTCGTCGGCTCTAAATACCGATGAACATACAACACCTGCTAAAAAGAAAAGCAAATTTAATATAGAATGCAAAACAGGAGGCGAAGACGATCATGAAGACAGCATTGATGAAAATGAACATGAAGGGAGTGATAATGCTGAAGACGATGATGGAGATTTTCTCGATGCACTGGTACACCCCTCCTACACATTTGCTTCAACAAGTGGTGTGAAGAAGGCAGAAGACGCCGAGAATACTGGCTACCTATTTCCCGAAGACCCGAATGAACTTGTTGATAGACTCGGATATTTGATTGACCTGTAAAAATGCGAGAATCTATCATGCATTGTTGAGATATCTTCAATCATTAGTAAACTGAAGGAACAGGGATTTATTGCATGATGTGATGGACTGCTTTCTTCCTAAATTGTAATTACAAAATAATAATTAATTATCATTATAAAAATATTGTTATTTCTTAATTTTTGTGTGTCGTGTCCTTTTATCCCTCACAACTTTAAAGTGGTGCTATAAGCACTCGACTATTATTGGCAAGATCTGCATATAGAATGATAATAAAGACTTGACACACAAAAAAATGCATGAATAGTTGACTGCATACAAAACATTTATTCTGTTGACATGTACAAATTTTGAAGACAGTTGGGGAATATTATTTTAACATGTATGGATAGAGACAAACGACGAACCTATGGATTGAATATGGATTGATGATTGATCGCAAGATTGATGGAAACTTTGTGAAATTATTAATGGAAAGATTAGAAAAGATTGATGGAAATATTGCGAAAGATTGATGAAAATATTGTGAAAGATTGTGAAAGATTGATAGAAAGATTAAAATATTGATGGAACTATTGCGAGAGATTGATGAAAAGATTGTGACAGATGGATGGAAAGATTGATGGAAAGATTGTGACAGATGGATGGAAAGATTTCTGAGGATTGGCAAGGATTGGTTGCGGATTGGCGAAGTTTGTGAAAGATTGAAGGAAAGATTGAAAGATTAATGGATTGATCCAAATATCGATGGAATGATTCTACGACTGACGTAATTATGGTCAAGAAGAGAACGAAAGTTAAGACTGTTTATCACTCTCGCACATTCCAAGTCTCCGGGGCAGTCCTGGCAGTATTGGCATTTAAATTAACATCAATTAAGCCTTTACAAGTGTTGGTAGATGCTGAGCCGTATCATGATTATAACAGACTCGTGCTTGTGGTCGCTATTAGTATGATGGGCATGGTTTAGTCATATACACATACATTAAAAAAAATTTTGAGTAGCATACTTATACCTACAAAACAGTCGAGGTAGTGAATAATTTTCAGATTCTGGCATCGTGTATTAATCAGTCTTCAAGAGAGGGGACTGGAAATGTAGTAATTCAGTGAGAGACATTTGCATGTTTCCGAAATTCCCATGTATAATATCGGCACAATATAAAAAAATAAATAATAAATAATTAAAAATATTTTTTTTATCGGGTAATAAATACTTATTTACGATTTGACATACCCTATGCCTACAAAATCATTATGACTACCATAAACAGATGTATATGAATGAAAAATTAGTGGGTGAAACTGCCGAGCACCTTCGGGTATGTTCGACAAACCCGAGTCGACAGCTTCCGAGCCACTCCCCCCCTTCCTCTTAGTAGAACCGAAGATTGCCGAGCTCGTCCGAGTCTAGCTGAAGACGGCCAGCCACAGCCACAACCACACGGCTCCCATTTAAAATACATTGCGCCAGAGCATGCATAATCATTCTAGTCAAAATACGACATAAGAGCTAATTCTGACTGGAATGTTGTTATGTTGCACTGTATTATCCATGTTTGTACTAATTTCTGACAATAAAAAGACTTCTTAATCAATCGATCGATCAGAGGCGTCGGAACATTTCTCAGGTGAGGTTAAAAGAGGGAGGGGAGGCGGCAAAGTCATGCAGAGAATTTGGCGCCGTGTTGCTGGATAAATCGTCTCTTCACAAAATTGAGTTTTTAAAACAATTATGTCGCTGTTTACACAAAAACGTTGATTCCCGGCCTCATATTTTGCGCAAAAAAATAAGTGCCAATAAAAGAAATATCTCGTGTATAACATTATTTATTGAACTTCAACTTATATACTATACGTAAAATCTATAGTCTATTCATGGTTACGTCCAACCTTTCCGGAGCCCTTCTAAAGTTCCACTTCCCCTCCGCCTCATGCAAACAAAGCTTAACTAAGTCTAGAAAATTACACCAAATGGATAACGCGCCGCATTTTTTTTTTTGCGCACATAATTTAATAATATTTCGAATGAAAACTATCTATTACTAGGTATTACCAACACAAATATTTTATCTCATTTTCATTAATTTTATAACGAATTAAATATTTTTATTTATATCTATAAATAGTTACAACGTAAGGAAGAGTTCAATTTAAACTAAAATAAGAAAATTTCATGTTCACACAAGTATACGTAACGTATTTAGGAACAATCAAGCACGTCACACTTGGGGTTATTTTTCAAAGGTTTGATTCAAAAAAAGTGTGAAGATACAGCGAGTAGACTATACAGTTACACCACCCTTTGTGAGATTGGGGGAGCGAAACATGCCCCCACCCCCCCTTTCCGGGTCTTGTGCCCCCTTTCTGAAGCCCCAGTGCGTAATTTAATTTAAATTCGCGTTTTCGACGCCCCAAGAGCGCAACGCTATAGAGATGAAAACGGCGGACATGTCAGGTAGGTAAACTAAATTGACAGGTGAGGCGTGAATGTTGTGCCTGTTTATCTATATTTTTTTTAAATACAAGAAACAGAAGTTTTCAGCCTTGCAGTTTGATTACACGAAATAGCGAATCATGTCAGGAATTTTAAACGTTCCTTTTTCAATGGTTTTGGAAATAAAGGCCACATTTGATGCGCGGCATTGTTTCGCAAAAGTGAAAAATCCAACAATAGGCTGTTCACGGTAAAGTAAACACTTTTCAAATCAATTTTAGAAAAATAAAATCACTGTCCTTTAACTAAATAGATGCTACCGCACACACTGGCATGCAGGCTCACAGTTAAGTTGGCAGGATATTAAGGAAAATAGTTCCGAGTATTTGCGTTGTATTAAGAGTGTAATTTTTAAAATTTATGACAAATTATAGTGTTTTCTGCTTTATACACATTAAAGTACAAAATGACATATTAGTGGCACATTTTGGTTCCAAACAATTTCACGTTTACAGTTTACTGGCGCATAGATAAAGTGATAAGGCCAACAGTAATGTAAATTTACCGAACGGCGGAAGAATACTAAATGAGAAGAAAAGTAGATCTTAAGCAGGGCTTTAGAAAGTTCTCAATACATGCTTCTTTGGCAGATGAAAATATAATTCGATAATAAAGAATCGCGACTTTTCGAGCTTACAGGTGATGCGGAATCATCTTCTATTATCGTGGTTTTTTCGCCATCGACATCTTAAATTATGTGATTGTGGAAACGGGGAAACGGCTATGAAGGTAGGCAAATTTATGTGGAAAGTAACATATAATGTACTGACTCAATGGATATCCCATGTAAGTTTTAATATGAAAATAGTGATTCGTACACTCTCGAGGTAATGTAAGGTTTTTCTGAATGAAAAATTGGTTGTAAACGTTCTATTCTAAACTTACAAATCTTAACCACGAGAGTGAGGGAATCAGTATTTTTCCACTCAAAATAATGTAGGGAAGTTAATGAATCACTGTTTTTTCTCTTGCTGGGGTATTGGCGAACCAATACTTTTTACTCACATTTGATACTTATTTATAACCAGGATTGTTTTTCGATTGCCTTGCAGTCTAATTGAGTGAATTTTTACGTTTGTATTACATCTTTTATTACAGAAATTTCAATAAACTTTACATTTCGTTCACTATCTGCAAAGGCAGTTTCTCAGGTTGGGAACAAATGAAGCATTTTATTTTGTAACTACTATTTATGGTCTCAAATGCTGTTTATAACAGTAAGCATTAAAAAAATAGGATTGTGTTTGACATTCAACTTTCGTAAACACACTTATTCTAGTAAAAAAAATGAATTTTTTCGATTCGGTTGTCACATTTAAATAAAAAAATTGTTTAATGCAATATTTTGCAAAAGTCAGTTTTACGACAAAAAATTAAACATCATGTGGATATGTCATTACATTTCCACTCTTTAGGCGAAGAACAGCATTTATTCTCTGCGTAAATTCTGACAGAACAATTCGGAACACAAAACAATTCGGAATATTTCACAAAATTAAATTTATTTAATGAAAATTGCAACTATTCCATGTGACTACATACTAAACGAAAACAAAAATTCTCTACAAATGCGACGTCAGTGCTATCTGACAACGAAAACGTTTAGTTTCAAAATTATTAGCATTGAGCGTACCAAACTTAGTACAATAAACTCGTAGACTAAAGATTAAGTAGACCGATTCTTCTACTTCTGCGCAATTACCCAATATTGACCTACCCCAAACCAACACAGCTGTCAAAATCACACTATCAACAGTGATGAACGTGTTTGTTTATATCTTAATTTTCAAAAGACGAGACCTTTTATGTGAATGAAATACTGTTACTGGTTTTAATTCGACCTAATTGAATTACAAATTGGTATGAGGACGTGCACAACAACTCAAAGCACTCGTTTACGTAAACAGTGTTCTAACCTCAAATCCTAACCATGTCATTTATGACAGTCGTATTGGCAGAAAAGCAGTCCAGTGATGGAACACGGATACTAGTTCTGCGCATCCAGCGTGATCACTCTACCCCACATTCACTCTACGGAATAAACCTAAACCGCGGTGGACTGCGGTAAGGTTATTTCTACTACAGGTAGGGAAGATAAATTTTCCCTTTGCGGGGGAAATTTATACTACAGGTTGGCGAAAATTTTCCCTTTGCCAAAGGGAAAAGGGAAAGGAAAAATTGGCAAAGGGAAAATTTTCGCCACAAGGTAGGCGCTAGTGTCGCATGTGCACCAGATTTTCTCTATTTTCTAAGTTAGAAAACAATATAATTGCTGTATTCATAACCACTTAACTAAGTAAAATCCTGCCCTTTTATTATTCACATAGCTTAAAACTTTAATTAAAAGTGACCTCTTTGGAATACTGCGAACCTAGCGGCGGAAAATGAAATATACTCTATGCCCGAACTCTTCCATAAGAAAACTCGTTTTGTTCCTAACCTGAGTATAATTAACCATTGACTGCGGCGTGTTCGTTGCGCGCAGCCTGGTGCCTGGAACGAAGACAAAGCCAAGTTGTTCGGCGTCGCGCTGTAGGTGTAGATGTCGTCACTACTGTTTGGTAACGCTGACGGCAGAAGCAGCATTGCGTCATCGGTGTCGCGGCGAAGTGTACACATGGCACACACACGCGCGCGCGTACTGCGTCATTTCAAGGTCGTCCGTTCCTCTTTCCATGTCAAGGACACTCAGAGCCCACGGTACATTAATTAACGCTGAAGACTACAGAACTTCGGAACAGGGACAGATTAAGGCCCATGCCAAACTATTTTATCTGGCAATACATAAGGGAAAATTTTTTTTTTTTTTTTTTTTTTCGTATCTGTAAATTAACAGTAAAGCAAAAGCTGCGTAGTATTTATCATGGTGTCGATGAAGGAGCTTAACACACCTGATGTTTTCGAAACTAATTATTAACCAGTAGACAAAAATATAATACACAAATAATATGTGCTCGGGACAATGAATGTAATCTCGTAATCATATATTGATGAATGGGAGAAGTAACCATCGACTATCGGTAGTCTATGCGCGTAGCACAATAATATGTGCACGGGACTATTAATGTAATCTCGTAATCATATATTGATGAATGGGAGACGTAACCATCGACTATCGATAGTCTATGCTCGTAGCACAATAATATGTGCACGGGACTATGAACGTAATCTAGTAATCATATATTGTAGAGTAGGAGGCGTAAACATCGACTATCGATAGTCTATGCGCGTAGCACAGTGAGCACTCGTTTGTTTTGGCAGCGGCGCCTTCGAAACAATAAATGAGTACTAATTACGAAGTTACGTGTAGCCTTTTAGGTGTTGCGTGCGCGTATTTTTGGTATTATTCAGTAAATGATGGGCTTAAGTGTTTTTATATTAAGGCATTATATTTGTACGGACGTCTAATGATACTGTTCATAGTGCCGAACAAGAAACGCGATAAGAAAACTCAGTGTGATGGATCAATTAAAGAAGGCTGCGATGACTGAATTAATTGCAACACGCGTGCGTATTAAGCGAATATTTTGGGAAAACAAATATGTAGAAAACACAGCACAGGAGGTAGTTACAGTACAACATAGAGAAAAGAAAATTCAAAGAATAGTGGCATGAGAAACTGCCGTCAATAACTTTCGATAAAATTATAGGTGTGGCTCAATGCAAGTCTTGTGTTTTATTTCCAAATTATTCAGACCATTCTTATAAATTCGTATAATATTTTTTTCTGGGCCACTAAAACTAGAAGTATTTAAGAAACTAACAAATTTTTACAACACAAAAACTGTGCGTAGCTTATAATGCAATATTGGTTCGGGAAACAATGCGAGGGTCCATGCTTATAAATAAAATTAATTATAATATGTTTCACAATTTGAAGAAACTTTTAAATATTGTATTTTATATAGCAAAATAATAATAATAATAAGCCACTCGCGGATTTTCCAGGACTAACAGAAGTAATTGGAAGCATAAATCAGAGAGAGAGAAGAAAAGACAGAGGACTATGGCACAATAACCAGCTGCAAATAATTTATTACTTGGTAAATAGTAATGGTGATTAGTACTGACTTTATTTCTGAGCTAAAATATTAAATATGTGTTAGTTTACTGATGGACGCATCAGCGGACAGTGGATAAGACTACACTCTAAACTTGAATAAGTGATAATAAAGCCAAATCAGTGAAAATAGTGAGAATTGAGCAACTGATAATCAGTGCCAGACAACCCATTATTATAGTGGTTGGATTTCACTGATTTATTTGTGATTTACCACTGAATTTCAAGAATGTCACTGATATAAATCACTTGTTCCCAGTTAATTTGCTTGATTCGCCGATCATCAGAAGCTATCAACTGACTTTCAGCGAAAGATTTTTCAGTGATTGATATCATTGATTCGGATTTAGAGTGTAAGTACTAATTCTACAATGATATTTGTGAAGTATTTAAAAATAAAAATAGCCTTTTGGTGCGGAAGTGCAAGTGAGTAGATGAAAGCACTTGGAAAAGAAGTTAGAAAACATGGAATTCCAGAGTCTGCTTCAAAGCCAGTTGGCATTAGAACAGACGGTACTGCTTCTCTCCTTGCTGCAGAACACAGATTAATCCCAAAGGTGGGAGAAAAGATAGAACACATTGCTGCTGTGCATTACTTAGTACGTAGGCATCAATTTATTTCACCAACTTCTATCAACTAAATGTGCTGTATTGATGAACTCGTTGCCGAAGATGCCTTGTAAATAACACCAACATTCTTCCAAGAGACTACGAGGACTGGAAATGTTTGCTGAAGACCCTGATACAAGTGTTGACCATATTTGCACTGTTGTATGACCAGTGGTGCTCTATCAGCTGTGGTAACATAATGGATAAAAAAAAACTCATTGACTTTAGGTTTGTCAAAATATTGTGTTCTCTGTTTTTTTTTTAGTGTCCCAGAACAGCTACAAGACCTTAGTAGGAGAACACCAGGTATTCAGGAATTGGAAAGGAATCGGCCAGGGCCTCTGTTAACCAACAATCCCTGCATTCGCCTGGAGTGAGTTCGGCAAACCCTGTAAAGCCTAAATCAGGATGACCGAACCGGGAATCGAATCCCGGTCCTCCCGAATGAGAGCCGAGTGTTTTACCACTGTGCCACCTCCTTTTCTCTTTTATATTCCTTTTTTAGTTTAGAGAGAGCAGTTCTCAGACTACAAGTAGAAAGTACAGAGACTACAGTATCATTACTTTAATTATTCAGAACTACGCCTGTATCAAATGAAGTTAGATCTGAAACAAACACCTCCCTTAGTGACATTCTGCAAGAGACACACAGCTGAGGGAAAATACAATAGACACTTGAAGTGCGTACCATTGTTTCGCTTATAGTTCGCTTGTTTCAGTGCATCTAGCATGCATTACGGTAGGTTAAGCCATTACGATGCTCGCTTATCTAGAGCGTCAAATTAGTAGGACTTCAGGCACGGGTTTGATTATATACAACTTCTAAGTATTTAAGGAGTTTGCAAACGAATGCAACTGAACGTGCAACGTCCGTTTAGAAGTTTCTGTTTCTCTTTATATCTTAAGAGTGTAGTTCCGTGTGTAAACGAGGCTTTTGCTGCTGTCTCTAATACGAATGTACTGTAAAAGAATCCCAGTACAGAATACTTACAAGTAACGTAGGAACATGCAACCAACATTACGTTGTCGTTAAGGGAAGGAAGTTTCCAGTTATTACCACATTGTACTCTCCACAACAGCAAAGCTACGCTTTGGTTCAATTACCTGTGGGTTGAGGCGATGAAGTATTTGATGAACGACTCGTCCTTGGTAATCCCTTGTTTATATACCCCAAACAGGTAGACGGGACCATTTAAGACTGTGACTATGCACAGTATGTCGGTATCTCTCACTTTATATGCACTACAACCTTAAAAACCAATCTTTAAAATTAACTCCCCTGTTGCGCAAAATAACAATGACAATACAGTCATATTTTTGTCTCGTATTATTGCGTAAACCATTGATCGAGAACCTTGTTAGATGGGGTTGATGTTAAGAGGTACCGCATTATACCAGAATACTGACATCATGCTAAATACTATTATGTACAGCAAGTATATGTACCTTGAACAAAAAATGGAAGTCATTTTGTTTTACTGAACTTACTGCGTTTTTTCCTTGGGCAAGAGAATACATTTATATCGTGCAAAGAGTTTACCATCGTGTCTACCATGTTGTGATACCGAAATTTGAAGTAGATATAAGAGACACGGGTTCTCTGCGATATCCTACCATTTCTTCTTTTCCTTGAAGGTCATTGCTAATAAAGTCAGCTAATTAAGAATGAAGCAGCATATATCTTCACGCTGGGCCTGAGCCCATACAAAAATAATTAGTTTGGTTATAATTCTGATATTCGGCGCACCAGCTTTACTCTTCATCTGATGGATTTGGTAGTATTTTAAGTCAATGGCGTTGACTATCTCGTTACGTTATACTCTTGCAAAATTTGGGCCTTTCTACAGCTCAGAAAATATGTGTATGATTCCTGTTTTCTCTGGAACTTTGAAAATAATAATTTAGAAAATGGGTACATTTACGTTTGTTAGGCATGTGGTTCGTGTTTAATTACGGCTTTTGTTTGTCTAATTCCTGTAAAATATGGTAAATTGCATTAATACGCGCACTGTTGGTGGTGAACTTGACTACATTTTCATTTATCGATTTTAAGTAAAAATTAGCAATTAATAATTTTTTTTTTTGCTACTATAACTTTTTCGTTTGTAACTGAAGGCAATCTCTTAAACACGGAAAACGCGGCCTAATTTTCAGAACACGCACTTAAATCGTTGCAGAAAGATGACTCCAGCGTTCACGTACTCACGGCAATGATGCAACCATTTTACAAAGTACATTGAAAATAATTATTTGACCGACAAGCATTCTGACGGAGAACTGGATACAATGAACAGCTATTTCAATCCAATCATTAGACAAAACTACTTGTAAAACTTTTAAAATAAGACTATAGAATAAAAGTGACAATAATAATACTATTGCAACTAAAAAATTTAAATAACTAAAAACAACACTCTCCCATGCATAACAATAAATATCAGCACTCTTCAGCGTATTCATGTTATGTTACTTTACTTTTTTTCCACCATCAGTTTTGTTTCGTGTTGAGAGGTTAATATTTTTTCAAGGAAAAGGCCCTCTCATTTCGTTATTTTCTCATCTGGTGTGCGTGCGTTCGATTCCCTATGGGAGAGAAAATTTCAAACTCCTACGTGTAGGTCAATATACGCAAACACTAATATGCAGTTGGGATATATGAGTCACGTATCTTCCTTTTGTATGATGCTAGTTATTAGGCATCGGGAAGGTTAAAATCCTCTAACGTACTTTCACTTTAATAAAAATATACATGCTGTATTTATTACCTGAGATTGAGCCTAAAACATTGCTTTTTCGACACTGTTATCAATGCTGTTATACTACATTGTCTAGCCAACTAAGTAAGGGGGGGGGGAGAAACTTAGCCCTTTCACTATTACGCTTAGAAATTAACTGTGTCGACTGTCGAGTAATCACTCGTACAGTTCTTGTACCACTTGACCGGAATCTTCTGTTTTCTTTGTGTTTTATTTGTAAAGAATTCTGGAGATTGTATGTGACTTCTGTATCAGCAAATACAAGTGTTTCACGACAACAAATATATAAAATGTTATCAGCTGGTTCATAAGCCATTCACGTTAATTAATACAATAAGTTAAAAAAAAAAAATAGGTTTTCTCTAAAATCTCTGAGACAAGGAAAAATAAAAGTTTCACATTTTCTTTAAAAATATATTCATTAAAAATTATTGTAAATACAAGGATTCTGATTATTTGATTACCTTTCATATTATCATGTGATTCTTCTCAACTACCATCGTTGTCAGAGTAAACTTAACACAAAAGTGTTCAAACAGCCACATTAACAATAACTTTTAACAATTACTTCTTCTGTTACTTAAACATAATTCATCTTAAACTCGTTGAAAGCACATTTGCCTCAGATAAATCTCACACAAACATAAAAAAAATGTTAACGTCATTTATGATTGTTGATATAAGTTTAGTACAATAAATTGATTTCTGCCGAATTCAAAGTCATTAAAATAATGTTTTCAGTCTTATGTGTTGTCACTGCCAAATTACTTGTTTTCACATCGATTGCTAAAACTAAAGTAATTTACAATAATAGGAACTCACCACAAAAGCAACTATCGATCATGTTTAAATTCTTTTAATTTTTGTCGGAGAAAATATACCTGTTTATTGCTATTATTCACTCTTTCAGTTAAGATTATTCAGTGGTAATAACAATTTATTTTCATCATGCCAAGTATTGTGTAAAAATTAACCATTCAGTGATTGTTACATTTATAAGGGGAATGTGATATAGAAGCAGAGCAGGAATATAACAAATAAGTAACAAGTAACATTAAACGGCGATTACTAGTAATCGTTTACTCATGTGAGTATAGGAAAGAATATAATTGTGTGTGTGAAAACTCCCCCAGTAAATTAGGCGGATTTTACTACGCTGGGGAAACCTATTTTAATAACTCCAATTTAAAAAATAATTAATTTTAATTAATTGAAAGACTGACTCGTCAGTTACAATTGCCAACTGTTGAGCACGATATCTTGATTTTTGCAGTTGCAAACCTGAGGTCACACCGCAGGTGTCTCATTCACGTCAACCACAATTTGTGGGCTGAGCGGAAGCAACTTTCTCACGCAGATCTCCGTTGACTATTTTGTTCACAATATTTGTAATCTTTTCTCCTGCTGTCTTCGAGCTCAGAGCGTTTTTGGGAGAAATGTTTTCCTTCCCAGCATCTCGCGCAGAGTTCCTGGCGCTGCATGGTTGCCCACATTCCTTTGCTGCTGTTTTCTTCCGTAGACAACTTTCTCCTTCATTCCCAGTGCCGCGCCTTCTCAAGATGAGCGGCTGACCTTTAGAGAAACATACGTTCACAGAAGATTTTAAAGTTTCTATCAGTCTTTGGTGTTCGAAATCTGAAGAAATTTGGCTACTTTGACTGTATGAAGGACTAACAGTTCCGCTGGAGTTGCCTTCAGAATCAGGCACATTTTTTTCATTGTTGTCCGTTAAATAAACGTTTAAGTCTTTGTTAAATGGCTTCAGTCTCGTTAAATACTGAAAATGACCCGATGGGCTGGATTTGATTTTGTTCACGTGGTTGACATTTTTGAAATGTTGAACTGAATTTCCGGAGTCAATGATGTTGTTAGTCTTGATAATTTCGAGATGGGAATCGAAAGATTCTACAGAATTTGCTACACCAAAAGAGCTTATGTTTTCCAAGTCGAAGTTTTCTGCACGGTTAACACGATCTTGACAATCTGTTGGGATCTTAGCTGCCATACTCTCAGCCTTAAATGGAGAAACAAACGAATTTCTCACATATGAAGTTGGATATACGCAATGACTTGTACTAAATAAATTGTTTTCAGAACTCAAAATTTTCTGAGGTATAGTCGTAGGTAAGTCAATCGCTATTTTGTATTCAACATCATTAAACAAGTTTTCGAATGCTTTTCCATGTTCATCGTTTATATATCTTGGAGAGTTTGATCTAGTGTGATTGAGCCAATCGTGTGTTTTGGGGTTAGTACTACCAAATTCACTGTACTGGCGTTCTTCACTTGTCAGTGATCGTGTACCATTATCTTTCGTATCTTCACTTATAGTTTGTAATGTATACAGAGGAGGTAGGTTTTGTAGGGCGGTTTCCGAAGTGACTGTCTCAGGCAAGAAAGTAGAACTGGGGTAATTTGTCAGAACTCCATGTTCAAGTCGGCTTAACATGTGCAGTCTTTCATTGCTCTGTTCCATTACGGTTCCGGAGATATCATGATCAAATATGTATCCAATTTCCACACTGTCATTAAGTGCCATCAGTTCATCTACATCCATGTCGTATATGTTTGTTGGTTCCTGCCCACTGGACGAGTCTTCACTAGATTTACATGATTCACTGTGCTGGGGAATGTGATTTGAAAAGCCTAAAATACTTCCCACATCTTCGTTATTTGATTGGCACTCCGAAGATGCGACCAGCTGTCCGCTCATATTGAACGGGTACCAGTTAGGCCCATCGAGATCTGCTATGACGATGTCTTCATTCTTTACTACTTCCAAGTTAGGCATAGAACCTTCAGATCTGAAATGACCAATCGTATCCGAGAATGCAGGGGCAACAATGACCCTAGGTCCTTCGTCTTTCACTATTGCTTGTATGAAGTCTGAGAAGTCTTCCTCTCTGCTACCGGAAGGCGATGTCTCTGAAGAGCGCTTAATATTAGGAGAGGAATTTTCCAAATCTTCATCTCTGACGTTTGTTTCCGAAAGATTCAATCCATCATCGAGGAGTGAGAGCACTGGTAAGTAAGCTTCAAGTACTGGTTCTTCGGCGCCTCTGGTCTCGTAGGTACTCAGCACGCTCGATGACTTTTTCAACTCACTGTGCAGCACATGTTTCCTGTTGCGCTGAGACTTGGCTTGAGAGTTGCGGCACTGCTCACGCAGGAACTTCCTGATGCGCGCTTCTTTCGGGTTGTACACATAGTCCGGATACTTGAGCTTGTGCTGCACATCGGCCTTGCGAGCCAAAGCGAAGTAGTATTCCTTCCCGTTTTTGTGGAGAGACTTCCACAACATGCCGAGCTTCACGCTGACTTCCTTGTTGTTAAGCTCAGGGAACTCATGAGCAATATTCCTGCGCCACTCGTTTGCGAAAATCATGAAAGCATTAGGAGGCCGAGGAATTTTGCGCGTCCGAGGCAGGCCCCAGCACCCTGGGTTTGAAGACAGTTCCACAGGTATGGTCAAGCCATGACGTTTCTCAAATTCTTCCATTCGCCTGAAACATCAACAAATTGAATAAATATGTAAAAATTGGTATTTTTTTTGCTAAAGAAGCACATTATAATTTTTTTTCAAACACATTATTTTCCCAACACATTCATAAAGTATTGTCGTTATTAAAAAATACAAAGTTTTGCTTCCTTAGACTAAAAATGAGTTTTTCAGATTTTTGTTTGTGGTGACTCACGAATTGCATACATAACTACCAAAATCACGTTACCAAACAATGATGTTCAGTTGGTTTTTGTTTGATTTTTACAACAGACACAACTTTATATATATAAATAAAGTGCTTAATTTGATTGGCTTAGAACGTTATTTAATTATATCTTAGATACAATTATCGTTTGTCTTATTGGACTGTTATTGCTTCTGTAGTCATTCTCAGAAGAGAATTATTAATTCTTATTTATTCCAGGGGGTAAACAAACAAAGACACTTCATTAATATTGCAGTTAATCAATAATCTTAGTGATAAACTATGCGTTGTAAAATATAAAATTTCAATAATGAATGCTGAATACATTTTATGGCTCAATAATTAATTGGTAGCATTCTTTTCTTTCTATATCTCCCCTTAATCGTAGTTGCATTTACAACTGGATTAGAAGTATACCAACACCTTAAAGTTCTTCTTTATGTAAATGTTGTGCTAAGATTAAACCAAGCCAAATTATTTTGACAGTTCTAGTAGCAAAAGAGTTTTTTGGTGCCATGACACAGGGAGTGTTTACTGCGCAGCTGGGATGCTCTCTCTGCTTCGCATTTCTTCCGAGCAGGAGTACCTATAGAAGCCTTTGGCTGAGCTGTGCTGTGAAATAAAGTTCCCCATCAGCTGGTCTGGGGCAATTCTGCGGAATGATATTTTTCTAACAATTCCATGGTTCATTCCATAATGGCGGCAGTGTTAGATTGCAATATTTATACAGCAATATCGTACCGTTTTGCGCTGGCTCTCATTGATTTTTAACGCCAACTGTGAATTTGTCTACACTGGTTATTTACTTCGTTATAGGTGTTGCCTATATCCAATAAATAATTTAAAACTCGAAAAAAAAATTACATTTCATGTAAAACACTTTAGCAAAGGTTGGTTTAACAATATGCATTAATAATAGTTATGCAATACTGACTTTTCCCTACCATTTATGTGTGTTTCACAACAATACATGCAATCACCTATCTATCCTGACATACAGAGTGGTCCTGAACTACAGGCACAAACGCTGTGAGGTGATTGCCTATGCAAAATGGGATAGAAAACATTATACGAACAATGTCGTACAGTAACTCGTAAGGGAGGTAGCCGCCCTTGAAAATCGATATTTCAAATGGTTCTAACGGTAAATAATGAAACCCACATGAGATAAAAGAGCCATTCTGTGAATAATGTTGTCTTTAACCAAGACCGGAAACCTGCGAACAGTTGCGGCGTACTATCGTCCCCTACACTGAGACACTAGGGGGTGGTATGTTATTATCCTACCAATGTGTGAGTACCCTCGGGTTTTTTGTAAAGACGTCATAATCATACATTACNAAACTCGAAAAAAAAATTACATTTCATGTAAAACACTTTAGCAAAGGTTGGTTTAACAATATGCATTAATAATAGTTATGCAATACTGACTTTTCCCTACCATTTATGTGTGTTTCACAACAATACATGCAATCACCTATCTATCCTGACATACAGAGTGGTCCTGAACTACAGGTACAAACGCTGTGAGGTGATTGCCTATGCAAAATGGGATAGAAAACATTATACGAACAATGTCGTACAGTAACTCGTAAGGGAGGTAGCCGCCCTTGAAAATCGATATTTCAAATGGTTCTAACGGTAAATAATGAAACCTACATGAGATAAAAGTGCCATTCTGTGAATAATGTTGTCTTTAACCAAGACCGGAAACCTGCGAACAGTTGCGGCGTACTATCATCCCCTACACTGAGACACTAGGGGGTGGTATGTTATTATCCTACCAATGTGTGAGTACCCTCGGGTTTTTTGTAAAGACGTCATAATCATACATTACTGCACGGAGACACGTTACCTTGATGTAACGCTCTCAGGCGAACAGTGGTCGAGACAACGGGCAATGTTTGTAATGGTGCACTTGGTTGCCTGCCAGGTACGCAACCCGCGGTGCAAGGCAGGTCGTACGAACACGGCTTGACTGCTGTGTGTGAATGCAAGTAATGGTGACAGGTCGGCATGTTCGTACAAGTACAGGCACTGTGGGTAGTTGCAATTCAAAGGGGAAGACCATAGAAGGTAACTGCACGAGAACGTGCCTTGCAAAACATCCGCGTGTGTGTTTTACAGTAACTGTTCAAAGTGGCGACCACCAGCTTCGATACACAAACGACAGCGACGCACACTGCTGTCTGACGCAGGCAAAGGCGTGTGGGGTGTTGCGAATGATAGTACATTCATCAGTAATCCGGGCGCGAAGTTCAGCTACTGTTTCGGCCGAGGTCTCGTATACCAATGTCTTGAGATTACTCCACAGAAATAAATCAGGTGGCGTCAGGTCTGGAGACTGCGGTGGCCACCTCACGGGTCTGCCTCTGTCTATCCAACGCGCACCAAATGTGGCGGTGAGGTGCTGACGGGCTTCCAAACTGAAGTATGCAGGGACTCCGTCGTGCTGGTACCACATACGTTGGCGCGTGTGTAAATCCAGGTCCTCCAACAGAACTGCAGTATGTCCTCTAGAATCTCTCGATAAAGGTGGCCAGTCAAACGTGGTGGCAAGAAGTACGGTCTAATGAGGTTGTAGATGACAATGCCGGCCCAGACGTTAACAGTAAATGTCACTTGATGGCGGTGTTCAACATTGCATGTGGGTTTACGTCGTTCTAAAAGTGACTGTTTCGACTGTTGAGAATGCCATTATGTGTGAAAGCAGCCTCGTCTGTCCACAGAATGCGGCAAGGAAAGCCAGGTTCGTCTGCGCAGTGCTGCAGAAACCTGCGAGCGAGATCGACACGTGGCTGGAAACCAGCTGGGTGTAAGGCTTGCACACTTTCACGATGATATGTGTGTAGCAGAACCCTCAACACACTTTAGTGGCTCGCATGCATTGTGCGATCGATTCCACGTGTGCTACTTAATGGCGAATCGGCGATGCGTTCCAACACTTCCTCCTCAAACCTGGCTGTCCGGACGTTGCATATCACGCCGGTGTCATACCTGCTCGTTGTAAATGTTCCGGTCTCGCGTAACCGTCTGTCCACAGACGTGAACATCCGATGACCTGGATGGCGTCTGTTTGGAAAGGTCTGTTCCCACAGACGTCGTGCTGCTGTTGCGTTACCACCCGCGGCACCATACGCGAGATGCATATCCGCCATTTCTGCGCACGTGCACTGTCGCTCCATGTTGCGGACCAACAGTGCAATGCCATCCTGTCACACACGCTAGTGGTGTTAACCCACAGCTGCGCACGCCCGCTACTGTCTCGTCGCGTAATACGACCTGCCTTGCAACGCGGGTTGCGTACCTGGCAGGCAACCAAGTGCACCCTTACAAACTTTGTCCATTGTCTCGAACACTGTTCGCCTGAGAGTGTTACATCAAGGTAACGTGTTTCCGTGCAGTAACGCATGATTGTGACATCTTTACAAAATACCCGAAGGTTACACACACATTGGTAGAATAATAACATACCATCCCCAGTGTCTCAATTTAGGGGATGATAGTACGCCACAACTGTTCGGAGGTTTCAGACCTTGGTTAAAGAAAACACCAGGGGGTTGGCCCGTGGAATCCGCGGGTTCACTATCCTTGTGTGAGGCAGGTAAACGGGTGCAATTTGAAACCCACCTTTTTTTTTGACAGAGTGTAATTATGTTAATGTTGTCCTAAGGNTTTGAAACCCACCTTTTTTTTTGACAGAGTGTAATTATGTTAATGTTGTCCTAGGGGGCTACAATAACTGCGATAAGTGCTGGCCTCAAAAGAAGCAGGACCCGCGTAACCCGCGTTCTTAGTCAACAATGATGAAGCATCTACATGCGTGCAATCTGAAACCCAGGTCATAAATATGGCCTGCGATAAGCTTGGCAAGTGTAGAGCCCATTGTGGAATGAATTTCGAAATTATCTAACGAAATACCGATATGAGTGGTGCAGATCTAATAATTGTACGGCCCAATCATGTTCATTTCAGGCCTAAAGGCAAACTTGAGCGGTGCTGAGTCCATTACAGTACGAATGTCTAAACTATCGTACAAAATACCGAAGTTATGGTACACTGTACTTTAGTTATGGTACGCAAAATCTGGAACAACTNGCGTTCTTAGTCAACAATGGTGAAGCATCTACATGCGTGCAATCTGAAACCCAGGTCATAAATATGGCCTGCGATAAGCTTGGCAAGTGTAGAGCCCATTGTGGAATGAATTTCGAAATTATCTAACGAAATACCGATATGAGTGGTGCAGATCTAATAATTGTACGGCCCAACCATGTTCATTTCAGGCCTAAAGGCAAACTTGAGCGGTGCTGAGTCCATTACAGTACGAATTTCTAAACTATCGTACAAAATACCGAAGTTATGGTACACTGTACTTTAGTTATGGTACGCAAAATCTGGAACAACTNGTCTAAACTATCGTACAAAATACCGAAGTTATGGTACACTGTACTTTAGTTATGGTACGCAAAATCTGGAACAACTTACTTTGTACGATAGTTATGGTACACATTACAGTACAATTTTATGGTACTGACATTTATCCAAAAGGGCCTAACTAACTTTAAGTCGAGGGAGGGTCCGAAGAGTCATCCTTTCCACAAATCCCACCGCAATCGGCCAAAACTGTGGTTTCAAGAGCCGAAAAACATAAATCCCCCCCTTCCCCACAGGGGTAAAGACATTTTTTCAAAAGGGCATAACTGTCCCAACGGCCGAGGAAATGTCCGAAGACAACAGCCCTCCCTCAAATCCCACCGCAATCGACCGAAAACCGTGGCTTCAATAGCCTATAAACATAAATGCCCCCTCCCCACAGGGGTACCGACATTTTTCCAAAAGGGTATTACTGACTCAAAGGCCGAGGGAAGGTCCAAAGAGGCAGCCCTCCCTCAAATCCTGGCGAAATCGACCGAAAACTGCGACTTCCAGCACCTGCCAAAGTTAAAAACACACCCCTCTGGTTGGAGCATCTCCTCCCTGGGTGGAAGAGTGGGGGAGGATGTGGTGGGAGGAATCGAAAGAGGAAGGTTCAAAGTTGTGCACAACATTTGTTCAACCCTCTACCCCTTAAGGGTGGGGCGCTGCGCGCCCCCAAAATCACCCGTCAAACTTCTAGCACCGACCAAAGTTAAAAACACACCCCTCTGGTCGCAGCATCTCCTCCCTGGGCGGTNACATTTTTTCAAAAAGGCGTAACTGACGCAATGGCCGAGGAAAGGTCCGAAGGCAACAGCCCTCCCTCAAATACCACCGCAATCGGCCAAAAACTGTGGCTTCAAGAGCCTAAAAACATAAATGCCCCCTTCCCCTCAGGGGTACCGACATTTTTCCAAAAGGGCATAACTGACCCAACGGCCGAGGGAAGGTCCAAAGAGACAGCCCTCCCTCAAATCCGGGCGAAATCAACCGAAAACTGCGACTTCCAGCACCGACCAAATTTAAAAACACACCCCTCTAGTAGCAGCATCTCCTCCCTTAGTGCTAGAGGAGGGTGGGGTGGTAGGGGGATCGAAAGAGGAAGGTTTATAGTTGTGCACAAATTTTGTTCCAACCCTCTACCCCTTAAGGGTTGGGCGCTGCGCGCCGCCTTAGTTACCCTTCAAACCTCCGTTCTTGATTAATGAAAATGATTCACAGAATGGCTTTTTCATCTCATGTAGGTTTCATTATTTTCAGGTAGAATCACTTGAAATATCGATTTCCAAGCGCGGCTACCTTATTTACGAGTTACTGTACGACATTGTTCGTATAATATTTTCTATTACATTTTGCATAGGGAATCACCTCACAGCGTTTGTTTCTGTAGTTCAAGACCACCTGTATAATGAANTGTTTCTGTAGTTCAAGACCACCTGTATAATGAAAGGTATTCCCAATACGTATGCTACAATCAACTGCGAAAACCATTACTTCTTGTGATTTTTGAATACTTTTAAATACCTAGTGGCGTTACTGTGGAACATTTTTTCCCTACATGGTATTCGATTTGTATGCGTGTTTTTGTAATTCTACAAATAAAAAAAAACACAGCGAACAGTACTATATATACAAAAATTATCTAATTATAGATTGGGATAAATGGAATAAATCACATGATATCTTCTTAACCCAAAGTGTGCTACAGTAAAAACTAATACATAGTATAATTACCGAAACAGAAGTCGTTGACGTGTATCATATAAATGAAAACCAAGTGCATGGAAAATGCTTGAAAATGGCTTTCTTCACTAAGTGTACAACTGTTCTTGATGACACTAGATTTTTAAATAAATCGTATTCGTGACTGAGAACCACGCACTGTGACTGAAAATCTGACTAGAGGAATCAGTAGTGGCTGGTAACATCAGATCATTGGTAAGAATACAAGTATAGCTACATGTTTCACGCAAACAGTAAAGCGGAATTTCAACAGAAATTGCAAAAATTACCCCCATGTTTAATTTAATTTGATTAACTTGGCTTTATAAATTATTTATTTAATTTAGGAATCCGTAAAGTATGTTATACACACCCATTATATACTGCAAGAAAACATACCGAACTTGCCTAAGACTTAAAATACGTGTATTTGCTACAACCAAAACGAGACATTGAAATACTTCGAAATTGGACCGTTTTCTGCAGAAAAGAACCAACCCACAAAATTGAACGAAATGAACCAACCACACAAATTGAATAGTCATATTTCATTCTAAATTCAGATGAAAATAACCAGTCTAAAACCACATCTTCCTACCATATGTGATTAGTTAGAAAAGGGGGATTCACGTGATCCTGGCTGCTGGATGGGACGAGGGGACGAGCTGACGGCCATCTTGGATGACGTCAGGCTGAAACTACCCACTATGTGAACGTCTTGGATTTCCCTTTTTTCTCTCGGAATTTCTCTTTTTTCTCAAATGTCAAACTCCTGCTCTATCATTCCACCCTATGCTAATTGCAGCGATGCTAATTCCAGCTATGCTAAGGACGTCAATGCCAATTGTGAATATGAAAATAACTCACAAGTCAATCACGCACACGCCAATCACCTGCCGCCAGTCGGCTGCTATAGGCGGCCATTTTTAATTCTCGCGCCTCCCACCAGAATGTATGAAGTTCTAGGAGCGCTGGTATCGATGCGATCTGTCATTCCATGCCAGCACCATTCATCTAGTCTGAAGAATGTTCGAATTCATTGCCACGTCATGTAACTTCATGCACTACCTTCTTACAAGCCTATATTCTACGACCTATGTTCAGTATGGAAATGCAAAGGACAGCAATACCAATCACGCACACATATATGCTAGTTGTACATATACGATTAGCACTTATGCTAATCACGCACACGTCAAACACCCCGCCATCTTGCCTTCGTCCCCGCCATCTTGGATTCCCTCTCACGCCTGCTCTATCATATGGTTTTCTCATATTCCTTCAGGTCTCCTATTTTCTATCTTGCCTTCTATCATTCATTCATGTCTCCCACCCATATCCTCTTTCTTTCTCTTGCTTTTTACGTCCCCCATCTTTAATTTTCGCGCTCCCCACCAGAGTGTGCTAAGTTCTACCATTCGCAGCTAGGAGCGCTGGTATAGATGAGGCCATTTTGTGTGTTGGTAATAAAGTTGCCTGTAGGTGCATGCTGGCAACGGGGAGTTTAGTTCTATCAGTGGGCGCTAGGAGGGCTGGGAATTAATTTTTATTTGGTTGTTGTTTTGGAACTCAAAAAATGCCGGATGCGTGCGGGATACTTCCTGGTATCCCTCGGGTCGGCAGTCAAGCGTCTTGATCACTAGATTATTGTGACATCTAGGAAAATACGACGTTTAATGTCGAATACATATAAAAAAAACTGCAGGCACCGCACGCGTGCACACACACACACACACACACCTGTATATACAATGAAGAGCCAAAAAATAAACTGGCATAGGCGTGCGTATGCAAATAACAGAGGTACGGAACCAATCAGATTAACGCGATGCGGTCGGCAGCTAGATCGGCTACTGCTGCTACAATGGCAGGTTATCAAGATTTAAGTGAGTTTGAACGTGGTGTTATAGTCGGCGCACGAGAGATGGGACATAGCATCTCCGAGGTAGCGATAACATTTGGATGTTCGCGTACGACCATTTCACGAGTGTGCCGTGAATATTGGTAATCCGGTAAAACATCACATCTTCGACATCGCTGAGGCCGGAAAAAGATCGTGAAAGAACGGGACAAACGACGACTGACGAGAATCATTAAACGTAACAGGCGTGCAAAACCCTTTCTCAAATTGGTGCAGATTGGATTTGTGGACTGTCTTGCAGGATTCATGGTGTGAATTGCCTCCTGCATACCTTCAGACATTAGTNGTTTACCAGGTATACCAGTTTTTTTTGGCTCTTCGGTGTATATATATATAAATTAATAGCACTTGTACTATGCTTATTCCGGTCCGTATGAGCGCTGGCAATCAATTAAAACTACATTAGCATGTAACATGCAGCCATACATACGCACACAATTGCGCTGCGACACACACAAGCGCGGCGATCATGCACGCACGTACTTCTGTATCTCCAACTTGTCCGTGCATTCAGCACAACTCCGAGCGAAGCTAACCCACACACGCACTAGCCTAGAGTCGCACCGTGGGCACGTCAAGTACGCTTTAAGCCCACTTATAAGCATTGTTGCTGTAATTTCCAAACTGTTTAAATACAGTCACCAAATTCATAACATAGGCATCACCCCCGACGACGAAAAGGACCGCAAAGCAAGTACGCCTTAAGCCCTCTTATAATCAAATATACCGTTTAATATTCTGCTGCTAATTTACGGACTTCAGCAATACGAATCGAATCGGAAGGTTACCGAGGGGTCCCTGCACCCCTCGTTACGATAGCGAGATTCCTCGGTTCCCCACAGCGTGGTAAACGAGAATGTTCGATATTGTACCGACGTTTGTAGGAAAACAGATGTTACAGAATCGCTCTCCAGTGACATAAACGATATTTCTAGTTAACAGATTCTACCGATCGTTATATCACAGCTAACGAGTTACATAATACAGCTGCTGCCGGCGGCAGCTGATATTAGTGACGGCCCGGCTGTGTACAAACTGTTACGAAAACATTCGGGGCGCATAGGTCAACGCGCAACCGATAATACGGAGATCAATGTTTTTAGCACGGCATTCAAGCTGCACGCGCAACCACCTCTACCCTCGCCGACCGTACCTAGTTCCCTGTTAATTCACCCGCCAGGACCTTTGGCGCTAACAGTATACATTTTTGCGTCCGAAATTTAAAAACTACACAGTTGCCAAACTAGTTTGGTCACATAAAGCTTATTAATAATCCTTCCATGAACATTGTGAAATCAGATGCAGTGACGGTAACAGTTAGAGAGCAATTTTTCCTTTTGGCTTACCGAAATTTCCCTTTTTTAACTATCATTTCCCTCGACCATAATTTTTTTCATTTAAAACACACAAAATTACGATATTAAAAGCATATATTGGTAAAGTAAAAGAAAGCACTGATGATCATTAAAAAACCACCCTTCGTTGCATGCTTAAATTGCAATACAGTCCTACCATGTAATATTTAATATTCCACCATCATTGTTGGTGTCTCCTCTGTCTTCATCCTCCCAGGAATTGTGGATTGGAAATTATTTCTGATCACATACGGAATTAATCGGTACGCTTCTTGCATTTTACGTCAGTTACAGTACTGAAAATACGGTCTGCTTCTGCGTTTGAGTGAGAAATTATCTCTTTTTGTAACTCTTCCTATCTTTTTTAAAGTCTGTTAACACAGCTCTTACTAGACTCTGACATTTTCACTTACTCTATAAACTATAACGAACGAACGAAACTACGAAAACATAGATTATGCGTCACGCAATAAACTAATGCTTGTTACTTATTTCACAAAAAAATATACCGTTAATGTCAAGAAACGGTAGAAACCCGCAACAACCAACGCAATTATTTAATACCCCGCCGACAATTTTAAATTTCCCCGAATTTTAAGCAATTTCTCTTTTGCCTCGGAACGTATCGAAATTTTCCTCGACTTACCATCACTGATCAGATGTCTCCTCCAATTACTTTACACTCTGTAATATCCTAGGGTGACCAGATTTTTTAATATGTAAAGCAGGACACTTTTAAAAAAGTCTGATTCATATATGTGTTTTATATATATGCATATATATATATATATATCAAAGTTTGTGTGTAACTTACAGGTATAACATTCATTTCTCTAAATACAAGCAAAAGTGGTTATAATACTGAAAAGATTAAGAAACATCCAGATGTAAATGAACATCACTACAATAGCAAAAAGACAATCACTAGAAGAACATTTCAACATCAACCTTTGTTAAAATGAATAATATATTTCAAACGAACAGCTTGCAGCGAAAACCTTATTTTGTAAAATAAGAAAATAAAACTAGGTGGTTTTGTAACTTTTGTTACATTTATTTTACAGGAGCATAAAAATAGTATAAATCTTCAGTGGATGTTTATGTGTAAAATGCAGGACATTTTCGCAGGACATTTTGCTAAAGAAGGGTATTCGTGATTTTATTTGGCTTTTCGTATCCCGCAGGACAACAGTGAAAAAAAAAAAAAAAAAAAAAAACCCTGTCCTGTGGAAAGCGGGACGTCGGGTCGTCCTATAACATCCTCCTAACATGCAGGGTCCTCTGTAGGCAGAGCCATCGAGAGCAATGGAACATGCCCCCCCCCCCCACCAACTTATCACTTTGAATTAATCTTACAAGTTTTATATTTCAAAAAAAGGAGTTTTTATATTTGAATGTAACTTTTTTTTATGCAGTTCGTTTGATAAGTCTTTTTCCCTTTATGAATTAAAACAAAAATAATTTTCATTCGTTTTACAGCTTTTAAATTAATTTGTTTCTAGCTTGTACGGGTCCTCATGCCTCGCGTATACTGTGCAGCCGTGGCATACACCCACTTTCGACGCGAACAGGCCCATCTAAACTGACCTTTAACAGAAGGTGAATAAAAGTGTTCTTACCGTTTAATATTACTAAGGTTTATTGTACTCAGGTTGGGAAGTTCAATGCTTTTAGTTTGGCAACTGAGATTTTTCGCCGCTAGGTAAGCGATAGTGTCTCGTTGCGTACCAGATTTTTGTATTTTCTACGTTAAAGAACAAAATGACTGCAATAATCATACCTAAAATATAAAATAACTACTTAACTAAGTAAAGTCTTTCTCTTTTACTATTTACTTAGCTTAAAATTTCAATTTAAAGCGACCTCTTTGGAACACTGCGCATCTAGCGTCGGAAAGTCTCCCTACGTCAAGCTCTCTCATAAGAAAACTTGTTTTGTTCCTAAACTGAGTAGAATTAACCTTAATATTACATGAAGTAAAGTTTATTCTGACCTCTTTGGAACACTGCGCATCTAGCGTCGGAAAGTCTCCCTACGTCAATCTCTCCCATACGAAAACTCGTTTTGTTCCTAACCTGAGTAGAATTAACCTTAATATTACATGAAGTAAAGTTTATTCTACTCAGGTTAGGAACAAAACGAGATTTCTTATGGGAGGGTTTGACATGGAGAAAATATCCGCCTCGAGGTGAGCAGTTGTTGCAAAGAGGTCACTTTTAAGCTGGTGGTAACTGCAAGTATTATTTATTTGTTTATTTGTACATAAAAGTCCGAGCTTAGCTTCAATTGCGATATATACTCGCCAACGGAAAAATCTGGTATACATGCGACACCAGTTCACAGTGGCCATGAACTAAAAGCATTGTGTTTCCTAGTCACCTTGAAGTATTTTTAAGAGTTACAACTAACTTACAATAACGTGTTTACTTCAGTCTAACACAAACATAGGCTCACCAAAAAATATTTTTGCTACTGCTGCTTTACAAAGGCACGTCCAGCAACAACAGCCAAGTTTATATATGCACAGCTGCTCGTAAACAACTTGCAAGAGAGTGGTAACCAAATGTATGTGACAGCTCGACTCACGTAATTCAAGTATAGTTACACATATTATGTCACGCTGGGTTCGGTCAACACTGAACTTTATTTTATAAATAGTTTCATCTATAACTTTTATATTTTCACATTTTCTTTAGTTCATCCCCAAGTTACGAAAATATATATACCCTTCCCGCTACTGATTGTGTTGCATATTTTAAAACACAGCGTCCACTATGAATCATTTTAGACAGTAGACATGAGTGCTCCTTAGAATAGATGCCAATTTTTTACTAGTGTGGTTCTTTGTATTTTTAGTGATTAAATCCGATTGTGAAATACGACGTTACTGGAATGCAACTCATAAACCTCTATTGATTCATTCCGCGTACTTGACAAAGGTTATGATACAAAACACACAGTGGGAATAAATGGCTTTTAGAACGAAGAAGATTAAAATTTCACTTGCGTTATGTTTAAGTATACGTCAAGATTAAATACGTAAACTCTTACTGTCTAGAGAAAATCTTTCGAAAAAAAAAATTGAAGTGTTATTGATAAACGCATTTAGAAATGTTCACATGTTATTTATGGAAGACAAACAGAAAATGTTGACTTTTAAAATGGTTTCTTAAAAACTGAAAGAAATTTTGTATAAGCTAGTTAACCTTTACAGAACATTCACAACAAAAGAAACGAATATCGCGAACACTTCAGATACACAAGCAAGCAAAATCGTGCACTTGCCAAGGGTAAAGCTACTGTGTGTTGTGAACTCAGTCAACGATAATGTATACTTTTTGACAGATAGGACCAAGTGTAAACATGCGAATACTCAGGAAGAATTCGGACATGGTTTGTGTCTACCTTTTCGCAGTTAAAACTGGTATCTAAATAGAAAACTGCTAGTAACTGATCTAGGTTATGTTAATTGTATCTATACGAATATTTTGACTTAGCTTAACCAATCAATTGTATTGAGGTTTTTAAATATTCTATAAAACAGCAATAAATATTCAAAATACGACAGAGGCGTTAAATTTAATTTCAAAATACTAACAAAGCATTGTTACTGGTGTTTGAAAATTTTTAAATTAATTCTCAATGCTTTATAAAAGAAATATAAGCAAGTTTTGTAAAAAAAAAATTACTAAAAAAATTAATTCGCAATCTATACATATATACAGGTTACACCTAAATTACTGTTGTAAAGTATTTAAATGAATAAAAATAATTCAGTTTGAAATAAAATTAATAATTAAATAAACACATTTTAATAATTTTGCTTGCATTGTATAAATTCGCAACAATACTGAACAGGCGATTTTATTTTCGAACATACACACATTACCGAATTCTTAAACAGCTGGGCTAACATAACGAAGTAACAATGTCACTTAGCAATAATTAAATAATAATGGATGATAGTCAACATTACAGACGAGCTTTACTGAACTGCATATTACGTGAATATTACGTACCTTGTAGATATCACAGGACGTGGCAGTAATTATAATGGCCGAATCCCGTTGTTTAGCTGGGATATAACGAGCTTATCTTCTGGATCAACGGTGATAGCAGCGCAAGTAAAGTAATAATACGAGTATACTATAACGTATACTCGAAGATCAAGTTAAAATCAAACAACGCCTTTATGCCTTCCCAAAAGAAAGTCTTAAAAAGCAACAAAAAATGTTGGATAGTGATGCGTACCAAGTGAGAACGACATTTTGATTTTTGATGACGGACCTCGACATGAAAAAAAAAAAAATGCACACAATCGATTTCTCAGAGCGGTAAGAAATAAAAGAGGTATAACATTTCTTTTCAGTGGCGCTGCTGTGTTAAAAGGTTTTCAACGTTTTGAACCGGCCATGTGCAGGTGTTTTTATTTTACAAGAGATATAATAGACTCAAGTTAAAAATACAACAGAATAACCTCATGAAGTAACTCTACAAGTCTCTGCTTTACACGAAAAGTACTAGGNAATATTTGGCTTGCTTTGCACGTGAGGTCGACATTTAACTTTGGCTGTGGTTCCTGTTGTTTCTTCTGAAACTTCAAGCCTTACATCGTAACGTTACCGAGCGTTACACTTTTTCATAAATGACCCCCAGCCGCAACCTAATTTAAGACGTTGTCACGTCAAAATACAACAGAATAACCTCATGAAGTAACTCTACAAGTCTCTGCTTTACACGAAAAGTACTAGGATTAAAAGATATGCAAGTATCTTCAAGAATTACAGTTTCCTAATTTTCTTCATAAATGCTGCAGTTTTAGCACATACTTTACACCTGACGCTAATAAAACTATGCAAATGGAAGTTTACATGTACATTTTTCTCCCGTTTCAATAGCCGTAGTGGCCTTAGAGTTACGGTACTTTACTATTATTGCTTTCGGCTGACCTGTTCTGCTGGAAAATCCAATCTTTAAACCCATGCACGGCAATTCAATTTATATAAGAACAATATATTTAATTTGAAGTAGGCCTCCTACCTCTCCTTTTTATGAGGTTTAAGCAAGAAACATAAAAAAAAAAATTTAAAATAATATTACGAGTAATAGGCATAGCTAAATCTGCCGTTTACAAACCAATAAGTTATGTTCAAGTCCAACAAACTTTATTTTACAAGAAAAAAAAAAAAAAAATTAGCTGTAATCCCGTATTAAACAGAAGTATTTCCATGCATGTTTCTTTAATATATTGTGGAAAATGTATTTATTCTGTCAAGATAAATCTCTGAACCAAAGTATAGTAGACTCTTGAGAAAATAGATAAGTATAATGCAAACAACTGCGTTTCATTCTGTAACCTGAATTTCTACACTACATGTCGTATTGAAAATGTAGCCGCAGGGTATTTTTATTTAACTCTTTTATTGAAAATACTCAATATTTATCTGAAGTAAATCTTTACGATTGTTAAATAATACGAATGTTAAATAAGAGGTTACCGATATTACTAACGAGCACACTTTTCTCCACATTGATGCAAATAATTTTGATTACGTTCTTAAAAGCTTACATGGCAAGTAGGCCTTGAAGTCTCGTTGATAGCAATATCATACCAGAAATATAGGCAACACTAGTGAGAATTACAAATACACACATGCCTTACCCGGGACTCGTACCGTAAGCTGGAGTGCAACCGACGACTGCATTACAGAGGTAGGATTCGGAACGTCAAGTTCCATTATACTCAGTCTAATGTTTATGTAGATAGGGTAAACTAACCTCAAATATTTACAGGGCCATCATTTGGAAATAATGGCCTACCGTAGCGCTATTTGTGTGAAAAATTTGGTGAAAATCATTTTATTAATTCTCGAGATAAGGCATAAAAGCTTTATTTTCTCATTTGGCGTTATCGTACGAAATGCCTAAAACAGATGCTCTACGTAGGCAAATAAGATACTTCTAACAGGCACTGTAAGCATACAAAGTTTAGTTGAATTTAGTTAAATCGTTTTAATACACACAACTAATTTATTTAAATATTCTGTATGGCCACCATTTTGAAAATAAGTATCGGATAAACTTAAAACGTACCAGTTTACGTTACCTACCATACTACCACTTGTGTACCAAATATGGTAAGAAGCGGCCGATTGCTTCCCGAGTTATGGCATAAAAACTTAAGTAATTTATTTGGCGTTATCTTACAGTATGGCGAACAAAAGAGAGCGTATAGAAGTAATAGCAATTTTGATGTTTATAATAGATAATTTCAACATACCCAGTTTGGTTGAATTCGATCAAACGGTATGATGTATATAGCAATTAAACATAATATAAAAAAAACTTTATTTTTAATGTGGTGCTATCTTCCGAAATGACGTACCAGTAACAATGCCTTTCTCTAAATTCAGTGATTTTATGATTTACTGACAACATATCAAATGTGGTTTAAATCGGGTGAAATAAATGGTTCCCTAAATTTTAAAATTATCACCACCAGGTATGGCTGAAAACTACATATATAATTCGGATGTTCTTACTAAGCAATATATGTGTACTGAGTTTGGAGAAATAAAGTTCACTGGTTCAAAAGTTATTACTGTGTATAATCCAAACATTAGCACGACTTCATAAGCCTGTTTCCAAGGAAAGTAGATTGAAAAAAAGTTGTTTAAATCCTAAATAAGTTTCCGTTAATCTAGCTCTTAAATGAAGGTTTTAGTTATATGTTCTTGTCACAGTCTTCAGGTTATCCAAATACGGCTAAACGGCAAATAAACTCCATATGTTGCTCAAATCATACAAAACTGCAATACGGTAATTGTATCATTCCTGTGAATTAAGAGCGCTCTAAGTCCGAATCAGTGATATCAATTAGTGAAATAACTTTCACTGAAAGTCATTTGATAAGCTACTGGCCAATCAAGCAAAGTAACTGGGAACAAGTGACTTATATCAGTGGAATTCTCAAAATTCCGTAGAAATAAAAAATAATCTAGTGAAATTCAGTCACTCTATTAGTTAGTTACGTGACACTGATTATCAGTTGCCTCAACTTTCACTATTTTCACTGATTTGACTTAATTCTCACTGATTCAAGTTTTAGAGTGTAGCTCTTCAGTATCCGGGCCACTACAGTGCTGTTAAACATTACAATGACCTTCGCTATCATAGAGTAATTAAGTCCTTACAGAACGTATGTTTATCATAGTTTCTTCACTGATCTCCGAAGTGTTGCTGAAGATAAGTGAAACCCTTCGTTGCCAGTTTCCTTTGTTGATACTCTATATCATGTGGAGGCCCTTGCTGCAGTTGTGTCAGGAACAGTTGTGGGCAATCATCTGGAGTTTAGTCCCACTATTACTAAAGCTATATCTGATACTGTTATCCTGAAAGTTGCGATTGTTCACGAATCAAGCTATATATAAATAACACAGATGCAAAGTATATTCATGCATTCGATCCGACGGGCATTATCACATATAAGAGCTTAAATGAATGGAGTAAACATGTCCGCAGCATTCAGAATAGTCTCCCTTTACAGTAATGATTCTCTGGCTCCATTTACGTTGCTCTGGCAACGATTCACAGGCTCTCAGTTGCATCCCTGAAAAATGTGGCTCCTGTGAGGCCAGTTAAGTTCCGGAAGCCACCTTTTCTGTTCTATCTTTGTTTTTGAACACCCTGTCCTTCAGGATAACCAAGATGCACAAACCTGGCGCTAAATCTTCTGGAGAATGAGGAGGGTAAGAGATATCTTAATACCTCAGGTAATTCAGTAATTTGTGTCAAGAGAGTTTTGACGTTTATCTGCCAAAATCAGAATAATTTTTACATAACTGTCTGTGCATTTCGTCAGTTTCTGTACAGTACGGGATATCAGTATTATTTTTACCAACAGAAAATAACGCTTACTGAACATAGACATCACTACCCACCATACTAACACAAAAACTTGGCGTGGCGTACCTAAGCCTTGGTTTTGGAAAGTAGTTTTGCAGGGGCGGATAGACCAGAGTTGGGAGGATGGAAATCCTGCCGAGGACCTCACTCACATCCAGGGACATTTTATATGCCATTCACGGTTAATCGAGCACTGTTGAAAGCAATCTTTGAAAAATGTCACTGCCACAACCTGCATACATTTTAACGGGCACAAAGTCTGGCACGCGCTCGGCAAGGTTGGTAATGACGGAGGGAAAATAGTCTCGTGTGTTAACGTTGAAATTTAAAAGCGTTACGTAACAGTTGCGAGTACTGAATATATTGATTTTGTTTACTGCTTTATGATTGCTTATGAAGGTAAGAATTAATAAATTCACAACATATTTACTTTCCTAATAATTCCGCAATTTCACTTGACCGGCGCATGAACAAAGTAATCAGGCCCATTGCGAAGTTAATTTTACACGTGGTGGAAGAAAACGCAATATGCATACAAGCAGATCCCCAAAGAATTTTCGAAAGTGCTCAATTTACTGTGAACAGCTTATGGATGCCATGAAGGAAAGAAAAGTATTTTGTAATAAATGTTTAAATATGACTAAATTTTAAACTCTAACAATAGAGTGTTATTTTCAGAAGCCCTGGATTAACTTTAAAAGCCACTATTAGGGTTTTAAATCGAATACTTTCCCTCCCAAAAAAAAATTACCACAAAGAAAATGTATTTAGTCTGGGAACGGAGACACTTACCCTCCCCCCACCCCCCAGCCCTCCCAGTCCTTCTCTGACGGCATGTGACGACGAACTAACTGCTGTTACTGTTTATTGTAGCTATTTTCTAAAAATTTCATACTATTGCTGTTGTTGATTGTCCGTTGGTTCATGCGGTATCCATTTGTTCATTTTTTTTTACTCACCCTGTTGGCTGTAGATGGTCGGAAACGGCTGAACTGATAGCTTGGAACTGCTGAGCAGATTCCCTGAACGTGGTGCGTGAATTTGCCTCCACCGCACACGCACTTTTAAATGGCTTTACCTATCATCGAACTTCGTCCTCCGACTTCTTGATTTTCGCAGACGAAAGTTTTCAAACCAGTGCACGACGCGATGCGTGTGTCTCCTGGAGTTGCAAACGCCACCGCGCCCGCCGCACTGCGGTACATTTTCGCCGCCGCGTGATCCAGTTTGTTGAAGTCATCCATCGGAACGACCCGTACATCACGCTGCCTTGGTGCATGTTACACGGATCTCTGTAACACGCCTTGCGACGACTTCAGCTACACGTCACATAGCGCCGAGGTTTCCCGTACTTGTAAACTACGGTGCCTTTCACCGATATTACTAAGAGACGGTGAAAGTCCCCGATTTCATTTGACGGCTGAGCTAAACTAGACACTTCTGCGTACATCACAGGCGCTGTCGTTTCATTTCTTCATTGGCTGGTGACTTCATGAAGAACACTTTATCCCGCGCACCAGGTAGTTAGTACGTGGTCTCTTTCTACGTGAGTGTTTCTGGCTCATTGTCCTGCAAGGCGTGTCAGGAA
>NQII01003425.1:88148-98540 GCA_002778355.1 Clitarchus hookeri | reverse complement strand
AAAAAAAAAAAAAAAAAAAAAAAAAAAAAAGTAGGACCTATGCGCGTTTTAAGTCCATCCTAGCACCTCTTGAACTCACAAAATTCCCTGGTCTCTAAGTATTACGTAGCAATCAATCGGTCTCTCACAGTAGTGGGAGACATGATGAATGTGAATGCGGACAGTGTGCGTTTCAGCCATTTATTTTCGAACAACCTGGTGGTTCACTTTTAAGTGATGTTGGCTGTGAAGGAAGAAATATAGTATCGTAAATTAGCATCTCATTAAACGTGTAGGCCCTACATTTACATTAAGAGCAAATTTTATATAAAGGCCTATTTGTTTAATTTTATAATTTAATATAATTTGTAATATACATTCTATATTATGAAATAGTATAAATATTATAACATATAAATACTACACAACTGATATATAATAAAATATCCAATAATAAGACAAAATTTATTAAATTTAAATAATTTGAAAATGTTTGCTTAATATATATACACACACACGTTAAAGTGTTAGGATAATATTAACATACTTATGGTTCTGAAATTTCATATTTTCACTTGATCAACGNCACACACACGTTAAAGTGTTAGGATAATATTAACATACTTATGGTTCTGAAATTTCATATTTTCACTTGATCAACGTATAAAAACCTGTTACTAGGCCTATGGCGATGTAGGCCTATGGCGATGTTAAATTTCAAATGAAACGGAAGGAAATAAAGTGACAGGAAAGAAGAAAGTAATCGGGGTTTTTATATTGAGTATAATTTTTTTTCAGGTGACCCGCGCAGGCGAAGATCTTAATGCGTCCAGCCCCGAGTTAACTTACGAGCTTAAGTATTTCAATCCTTCAATATTTAGATGTCCAGCGTGCTTCTCGTGTCGAATGAACAACGTACTGCGTGTCCATGTCAGCATTAGCCATTCACAAACGAGAGGCGCAGAAACTTCAAGAAATCATGTTTTTCAAAAGAAAGACGTTGAAAACGCCGGCCTCTGGTTCCTTGTTGTGTACAGTTCCAACCACAAATAAAATTAATGTGCAAGACGTCATCAGGAGTCATGGTGCCTGAGCGATTATACTGCATGTCTCCCACTAAGGCAAACCGGGTTCAATCCCCGGCCGGGTCACTCTCGGATTTTTGCAATTCGGAATCGTGCCGGACGATGCCACTGGTCGGGGGGTTTTCCCGGGGATCTCCCGTTTCCCCCGCCCTGGCATTCCGGCTCTGCTCATTTCACCCTCATCGGCTCTCAAGACCTCGTTGTTAGGTGGCCGCCTGGGTAGGCCACCGAACGGTGTGCAGTGCTCCAGCAGAAAACGTTTTATTAAAGAACCGTCCAACATGTCTGCGTGAAGTCTGCTTATTTAAGCAACGTTATGCGTCTGTACACGTTTTTCAGTTCCTCAATTTCTCTGTAAAACATGTTAATGGCGAGAATGGCTCAAACGGATGTTTTCACGGTCATTTTTAGGTATGGACATTCCGGTACAAAACATTGGAAAAGAAATAGGGACGTGCATCATTAACGTCACAAAATGGTAGGGTCTCCGCTGAAAGTCTCATAGAGGCGTGTTATCGACAGCAGGACTGCACGCGAGTTCAGTGCTTTGCGCGTAGAGGCGATGAGAGAGTTGATGCGCATGTCTCGGTCGCCCCTAGTGCTCCCGCCTCAAGACGCGCCACAAGGCGGCCACCTGTAGAGCCGCCCAGATGCCTCAACTCAACACAAGGCGTAGTCGAACGTGGACACGGGGTCTGGGCGGGTTAAGTGCGAGCGCTGCACTGGGCCTCGTGTGATGGCGTCGGTGAGATAGGGGCGGCAGCCGAGGTCTCGGTCCGCGTCACCGAGGGGCGGTGCCTCTGCGCGGTCGACGACNAGATAGGGGCGGCAGCCGAGGTCTCGGTCCGCGTCACCGAGGGGCGGTGCCTCTGCGCGGTCGACGACCACCGCAGATCCTCATCCTGCATCCCGAGGCACACTCGCACCCGCGCCGTCTGACGACTTCCAGCGACGTCGCGACCCTGCTGGGGCGCGGGTCATCCTGCAAGAACCACGCGTGTGTTCGTGCCTCAGCTGGGAAGACTCGTCAACGACTGGCTCTCCCACCTCGAACTTCTCAGCCGTGTCGTTCAGATGACGTCGGCTACGATGGCAACTGCCTTCTTCCGGAAATTCCTCAGGTCAGTTGGGGGTAACAACTAGGGCGTCAGAGGACACATCGACTTCCCATAATTTAGAGAAGGCTTCCAGAATGAGAGTACATGGACACCCAAACTGTTCTCGTCCACCGAGATGTGTTGACACATACAATCTCTTAATGAATTGTTGTAATGTATTTCTGATACTTTCTGGCACTTCTCGGTTGTATACTTTACCTATCTTTCACGCAGCATGTAAATTATGTTTTGATCGCATCAAATTCAGGCAAGATTTCTATGAATGGGCAGAATGTGCACATGCCCAGGGCCGCAAGAGATTTGGGGCTCAACGTCTGAGCAAGGTAAAATCACAAGAAAGAGATAAGTTTAACATATAATCCTGAAAGCGAAGCTGCGAGCTGCGCCCCTGATTTGTATTTGCAAGTAATATTCATAACAGCAGTGAGAGCCAAGGCTGGTAGATCTGAACTTCAGGTTGGGTAGGGAGCGCTTGCTCATGGCGTGCCCAGGGCGCCGCTGGCGTCAAAAATCGGGCCTGAACAAAATTAAGTTTTCAAGATAAGCAAAAATATCGCCTAAATGATTGGCACCCCTTCTCCGTAGGTGGTGCCAAAAGGCATGTCCCCTCCTAAGCTGCAGATGTTTCACCACACTTCCAGGTAATACGTGGAGGGCTATGACCAATAACAACAAATATTTAATTGAAGAGGCAGTTTTAAATCACGTGCTTAGAGCCCCGGAAATGTAGCCAACTCATTTTTTGACGGTTAGGTTAAACTCGACACTTGCGTTCACACACCCCCCAGTCGCTGGCATTTGCTCATCGGCTTGTAANGGAGGGCTATGACCAATAACAACAAATATTTAATTGAAGAGGCAGTTTTAAATCACGTGCTTAGAGCCCCGGAAATGTAGCCAACTCATTTTTTGACGGTTAGGTTAAACTCGACACTTGCGTTCACACACCCCCCAGTCGCTGGCATTTGCTCATCGACTTGTACCGGCATGATGATAACTTTATCATGTGTGCTGGGTCGTACGTGATTCGCTCAGCCTCGTCCTGCGTGTGTTATACCGGTTCGCAGCCCTGCAGAACGTGCCAGGAAACAAGCGGGCCAACTACGAACGTAACAAGAATGTACAAGTGTTAAAAGTATATCCTAGCACAGATTTAACTCGCAAAATTCACGGTTCTATGCACATGACTGTAACGCACTCGGACCTGCCAGCAAACAACTCTCCTTTTGCGGATTCAATCAACTGCGAAAGACTAATATGAACTTCGTATTTATAGTCAGCACACGGTTATGTCCTTAGGTGCGAGGATGATCCAGTTGCTACGTGAGCTTACTCTGGAGCAGGCCACGTAGAGGCTGGAACTGCCCATGTCAGAAGCAGTTCTCCCTCAAACCTCTCCCTGCCGTCTTCAGCGACTGTCCCTCAGCCTTATTTATAGTAGTAGAAAACCAGACCTCGAGGGGAAATTGCAATCTCTTAAATTCGAAAGGTTACTCGGATGGAACGAGTGGTATCCGCGTTATGAAAACTTATTCCTCCCGTGCGCATCCAGTGAAGACTGTGGACTCAATTCAATTTTTTTTTTACCGAGAATTCACTCGGAACATTGCGCTATTGGAGCGTTTCGCCGACCTCGAGAAGGTAGACGCTTTTGGTGATCGACGCAGGTCACCCCATCGATAGAGACCTGAAGAATTCGCGGATTTATTTTGGGACAAGCTAGGATTCAGAACACGTGAGTTTATATAACTTTATCCATTGGTCCACGTGGTGTTCGACACCTCCTGGAGAACGGTGTCCAGTTGTCGCCTACCACTGTGACAGCAGACAACCAATACGCATTTGATATCAGCATATTTGTTCATAAGACTGTAGAGTTTAACCTGCAGGTCATTGAACTCGCGAATTTTTCAGGTCTCTATCCATCGAACATCTAAAGTGTTCCTCCTGCTTGGTACTCGAACTGTGTCGCAGAGTGTGTGTTTGGAATCCTGGGTTTTTCACGATACGAACAAACGTTCCCCCAGCATGTTTACTCACGAAAATACATCATATCCCAGGCGAGGAAGGAATGGCACTTTGAAGTTACCACGCATGCTGTAAATATTATTTTGGAGCCCTCCGATAAAGTTAAAAACTGGTTTTTTCAGACTGCCGTATCTTAAAACTTACTAGCTGGACACGAGTGTGAAACTACGACAGGAGCCTGGATTGAACTTTGCCACAGACGTTACATCAATACAATGATATGGTCAGCTCTGAAAGTCCCGTAGGTACACGCAGCACTACGAGAACACTGCACGTCAGTTCAGAGCCCTGCGCGTAGAAGCGATGGCGCTCTTGTAGCGCGTGCCAGTGTAACCCTTATAGCTCCTGCACTTCTCGGCCAAAAAAGGAGAGAAAAAAAATGCAGGCAGGCGATCCCCTTAAGCAAACTGTTCTAATAATCTGTCGTTTTGTTTACGTTCCTTAATCCTTGGAACAATTTGTTCTATCGCTTTTTCTTTTTTTTAATATTCATTGATTCACATTAAAACTATAAAACTAAAGATTGCTTAAACATGTTTTCGTCTTATGAGTATTTCTGGAACAACTTTACTGGAAGATATGTTAAGTTCAATATTAATTACGTCAACAAAAGCTCTGATTTGTAATAAAACCAAAATTAAACTGTTTAATTTTTCGTTCTGACAGTTCTGTTTGCAAAAATATGCGCCGTGAATCTTGCAACTCCAAGATTGGTTACGGTGCAGCCCGCTTGTNTTTTTCGTTCTGACAGTTCTGTTTGCAAAAATATGCGCCGTGAATCTTGCAACTCCAAGATTGGTTACGGTGCAGCCATGCTTGTTATAGTTATATATATATCTCAATTCACACACCACCCAAAATGACGTACGAAATTATTAACCGCTGTATAAAATGTGGTTTAAACACGTATAAATGATTTCATAAGAAAAAAGAAAGAACACAGCGCGATTTATTTCACCAACCACGCAATTAATGAAAATTGTATATTTAATTATTGATCCTGCCAGTTCTAACAACTTTGTCTGCAACTGTAAAGGAAATGAAATTTTTTTNAAATTGTATATTTAATTATTGATCCTGCCAGTTCTAACAACTTTGTCTGCAACTGTAAAGGAAATGAAATTTTTTTGTTTCACGGTAAGAGATGGGTTTTGTTCGTATTCATACTTTGAACGTATGAAAAAATTCTTATTATATACATTGGTNGTTTCACGGTAAGAGATGGGTTTTGTTCGTATTCATACTTTGAACGTATGAAAAAATTCTTATTATATACATTGGTTTGAAATTTACTGGGATTGAAACGATGTAATGTAGGTAACACATAATCGAAAATACATTTTACATATTTTCATCTACCTAGGGTTCGATTTTATAAAATTCCAGAAATTCGTTTTAGTTATTTATGTAGCCAATCCTTGGAAGTAAAGAGCATAACGATATTCTGTCGGGATAGTAAGATATCGAATCCTCGAAAACACTTTTTAACACTTTCTACCGTATTAGAGACGCAATATCAAAAAATCGTAAAATTAAATTCTAGATATTAGGACATCACAGCAGGCCATCTCGTAACCATCCTACCTCCATGATTTCGGGAAGCAAAAATCTTTAACTCGAATAAATAAAACAAATTAGTAAAAAATATATATTTCCCGTGAAGTACCTTAATAAATGCTTGTTATAATCACATAAATAAATTTTTCTTAAGGCAAGGACTATTTTGCNTTTCCCGTGAAGTACCTTAATAAATGCTTGTTATAATCACATAAATAAATTTTTCTTAAGGCAAGGACTATTTTGCTGGCATTTGTTGTATGTGGTAATACCTAATTTTTTAAAATATTATTTAAGTGCGTATTAAAATAAATTAAAGCAATATGTTAAGAATTTTCTTATATATGTGTTGTATAACATTGGGACCCACTTCATCGGTGGGCAGGAAACATTAACACAATGACGAAAGTTAATGCAGATGTGTGGTCTATTCGACCTTGTTTCCGAGTTAAAGCTACATACTCGACAGATCTCGACCTGTTTACTAGGTAGACTATATGACTGTGCCCCTGACACCAACAGTTTATACTGTGCAGTGGNTTTCCCGTGAAGTACCTTAATAAATGCTTGTTATAATCACATAAATAAATTTTTCTTAAGGCAAGGACTATTTTGCCGGCATTTGTTGTATGTGGTAATACCTAATTTTTTTAAATATTATTTAAGTGCGTATTAAAATAAATTAAAGCAATATGTTAAGAATTTTCTTATATATGTGTTGTATAACATTGGGACCCACTTCATCGGTGGGCAGGAAACATTAACACAATGACGAAAGTTAATGCAGATGTGTGGTCTATTCGACCTTGTTTGTTTCCGAGTTAAAGCTACATACTTGACAGATCTCGACCTGTTTACTAGGTAGACTATATGACTGTGCCCCTGACACCAACAGTTTATACTGTGCAGTGGNTGACAGATCTCGACCTGTTTACTAGGTAGACTATATGACTGTGCCCCTGACACCAACAGTTTATACTGTGCAGTGGTGTGAGCTGGTCGTGATAACGAATTATTCAAACAAGTAAATGACAGACACGCATTTGACGTATGGGCTTGCGGAATGTAACGCAGCAAATGAAAAACGCCTCTATGATTGTTTCGCTCACAGACATTTCCAGACAAGACAACATTCCAGTGATTACGTGAACGCATACGAGATACGGGCTTATATCAACAACGAGTGACAGACGATGGCAAATCCATTAGCGTTCAAACTGTCAATCTAGAAGAGCGGATTTTGCAACATGTTGAAGGATATGCTGGTAAAAGTACCCAAAGAAAGTCTATTCTCATTTTATTCACACAATTTCAAAAATAACTTTAAAAAATCTCCCCATTTACCCCTTGTTTGGTTGTTTCCTAAATACTTGTGATATAATAAGCGTTTTATACTTTTGTTAAAACTAAGTATATCATATATTTGGTTAAATTTAACTTTCAGTCGTATTTTATCTATTAATTATAATATGTTATTCACAATTGATGCTTTTAAAACCGTTAATAGGCGTGTTGGTAATGCCTAGTAAGAAACAGTTCTCATGCAAAATACTATTACATTGAATGTGCACGAATGCAGTGCGTTGTCCATATGGTGTGATTTTCTAGACTTGGTTAAACTTTGTTTGCACAAGGCGGAGGAATAGTCTGAAAGTAGAACTTCAGCAAGGCTTCAGAAAAGTTGTAAGTAACCACGAATGGTCTATAGCAGCACTAAGAGAACTTTGAACACGCGACAGCTTGCTGAGTTTCGCAACAACAGCTGCTTTCTCCGTACCACGTTCAACGAGTAGCACTTAATAACGATGATTTTCTTCCAAGAGTCAACATTTGTTCTTGGTTTCAGCAAATGTTCTGTCCATCGTATTATTTACCTACGAAACTGGATTCGCTGGAAATGGAATAGTCAATTTTCATAACACTCGTCATTGGACTGAAGAAAACCCACGTGTTAATAATAGTCATTCGCGACGCTAACAACAATTCATCGTTAATGTACCAGTAGGAATACTTTGCGACATTACAATCATATCTGTTTATTTATTTNACGCTAACAACAATTCATCGTTAATGTACCAGTAGGAATACTTTGCGACATTACAATCATATCTGTTTATTTATTTATTTTTTTTATTTTAGAGAAACATACCAGTTTTCCTCAGACTTCCTCAAAAACCAGTTGCACGAACATTTGGAAGANATTTTTTTTATTTTAGAGAAACATACCAGTTTTCCTCAGACTTCCTCAAAAACCAGTTGCACGAACATTTGGAAGATGTTCCTCAATGTTGTACGTCGAATTTGGTTTATGCACGATGGTGCACCGACACATTTTAGCCAAACAGCAAGAAATTTCTTGAACGAAAGACTTCCAGACAAGTCTATACAGGATCTATTCACCGGTACACGTTCTCCGGACTTAAATCCACGGGATTTTTATTTGCGGGACCGCTTGAAAATGAATGTTTATGTAGCACCCATTTTCAACGTCGAAACACTTCGTCGGCGTATCCAAGAAGGCTGCCAACTTATTCGGAAAAAAAAAGTGGTATTATTTTAAAGAATACGGCAGTCTACGATACGACGGCTACAGGCGTGCATTCAGGCTGAAGGTGGTCATTTTGAACACCCCCCTATAACAATAAACAGCGTAACATTATTATAGTATGAACAGGACTATTAATCGGAAACAAGGTCAAATAAGCCACATGTTTTTAGTAATTTTTTTTTCACTTTTTTTTGTTTTCTATTTACCGGCGAAGTGTATCTCGCGTGTTATGGAACATTCTATATAGGACTATGGTATATGGATCGGTTTATTTTGTGTGTTCCGAAAACAGTAAAATTGCTTGTTTCATAATATAATCACGCAATAACTACTTATATATATATATTATTTATTTTATTTCATTGGAATAACATTACACGTAATACCTACTGTACAAGTTGAGATAATTGGTCATATATTCAAAACAACGAATATTTACTATCCAAACTTGCTCGTGTTCAATTCTTGGTTTAAACACAACTCTTCTGCATCCGATAAAGTAGTTATCGTACATGTTCAACGCTTCCAGCAGAAATGTCACACACTCACGAAGGTTAAACGTGATGATGATGATAGTTCTCTTCTCAACGTAACACTACTTCAGCTCTGCATGTCGCTCTTCTTATATTGCAGCATCGTACACCTCGCAAGATGATGGCGAACACAGCCTTTGAATATGTTACCCCAAGCTTCTTAAACAAGACGTCATGTTGACCCTTAAGAAAATATCAGAAACGTGAATTGATGTTCTCCCAGGCATTTCTTCCTGTGATTTTTCTCGTTGTTATTCGCTACGCAAACGTGACTCCTGCTGAGTTCGCAGGTGCCGCAGAAGGTTCTAACTCGGCGTCCTGTAACCTGCCGGTGTCTTCATGAAGACGAGTGCCCAGGATGTCGCAACGCCGCCCTCAAGAGTCCGCAGGTACTGGAGGATCGTGCACATCGCGGCGTGCATCTTCACAACTGCAGCTTGCCTGTGAGTCATTAATAAACACATAGCTCTGCTGTTCTTATGGATAGTTCAGGGTTGGAACCAACCTTCGAAAAAAAAAAATCTATTCCGTCTCCTAACTGCATATTTTAACGGACACAGTGTTGCTGAAACGCTCCCAGCGAAGTTGGCAGCAATGTAGGAAAACTATTTCCATATCTCGCAGCAGTATTAAAAACATGTGTAAATGTATGTACTCGGATTTAATTAAATGTAGTCCAATTTTATGCGTTCAGAAGTCATGACTGGCGTATTACTAAAATATTTGCACTTCTAACGATCTTACAGTTTCACTTGATCAGATCCACGGAGATGCCAATTTTAAACATGGCGGAAGAATAAAACGAAAATAAAAATTCGTACGTAAGGATTTGGCCTTTAAACTCTATGTTGCAATTTGGTATAGCTGGTCTGCAGTACAGGAGAATTTGTATTTCATATTTTTTGGGCCCATTAGTTCATTTTTTGGCACAAATTATTTCTTAGAAGGCGTAACAAAATTTTTGGCAGGACAAAGTACTAACAACATCGACTTTATAAGATTTACCGGCAATGGCCTTTGCCTTGTCGCTAAGTAAAGCTAAATACCGAATCCGTACATTCACGTTGTAGTGAGAGGGATAAGATTTCAAAATGGCAGGGATTGATCCCTATTAATCCGTAACTTTCAAAAACCAAGTGTAGATCTGTTGACAATGCCAGATTGATGTGAACTAAAAAAATGTTATATTAAGGTCCTTTCATACTCTTATTTGTATACAATAAAAAGAAATCGACTTTCGGACGTTGAAATATTTTTCCTAATACGCTATCAACTGTAAATACTCTAGTTACGTCGACAGCTGGGCGATAAGAGTGAAGAGATTGAGTGAGTGAAGAGATTTGGGCGGCTCTTAACAGCGAGGTCTTGAGAGCCGATGAGGGCGAAGTGAGATGCGTACGGAGCAGCGCCAGAATGCCAGGGCGGGGGAAACGCGAGATCCCCGAGAAAACCCGCCAATTAGTGGCATTGTCTGGCACGACTCCCAAATGCGAACATACGGGGGCGACGGGAATCGAACCCGGTTCGCCTAGGTGGGGGGGGGG